>WOXC01000002.1:0-311954 GCA_011680675.1 Gymnobelideus leadbeateri | reverse complement strand
TTTTTTTTTTTGCTTTTTTTTTTTTTTTTTGCTTTTTTATTTGGAGGGCAATTGGGGTTAAGTAACTTGCCTAAGGTCACACGGCTAGGTTTTTTTGTTTGTGTGTGCCTTAAGTGTCTGAGGTTGGATCTGAATTCAGGTCCTTCTGACTCTAGGGTTGACGCTATATTCACTGTGCCACCTAGCTGCCTCTAGGTTTTTTCTTTGATCATGGTTTTCAGGTAGTCCAATAATTTTTAGATTATCTCCCCTGGTTCTATTTTCCAGGTCAGTGGTTTTTCCCATGAGATATTTCACATTGCCTTCTATTCTTTCATTTGTTTGAATCTGCTGAATAGCATCTTGATTTCTCATAAAGTGACTAGCTTCTATTTGCTCCAGTCTGATTTTGAAGGGATGATTCTTCTCAGTGAGCTTTTCGCATCTGGCAAATTCTGCTTTTTAAGGCATTCTTCTCCTCATTGCCTGTTTTGAGCTTCTTTTGCCATTTGAGTTAGTCTATTTTTTAAGGTGTTATTTTCCTCAATCAGGCTGTTGACTATCATTTCATACTTTTCTTGCATCTTTTTCATTTCTCTTCCCAATTTTTCCCCACTTCTCTTATCTTCTTCTTAAGGTCCTCTATGGCCTGTAACCAGCTTGTATTTTCATTTGGGGCTTTTGGTGCAGGAGTTCTGACCTCACAGTCCTCCTCCTGTTACATGCTTTGATCCTCCTTGCCCCCAAAATAGGAGTCTAATGTTGAATTTTTCTGTTGATTTTGTTTCCTTTGCCTATGCATGTAGGGCTCTGCCACCAACCAGGGAAGTTTCTGTCCCAAACACTGGGGTTTTCTCAACTGCCAGAGGTATTAGTTGGGTGGCCTCTCTGAAGCCTCCACACACTCTGCAAACTAGTCACAAACCCCAAGACCTCCACCCAAGACTTCAATCCAGATCTAGGAAGGGTAAAGCAAGAGTGATTACCCCACAGACTGATCGATCGCTGGATCCCCCTACACTCTGCAGGCCAGGAGCTGAAGCTGCAATGTGGCAACGTGACACAAGCTGTGCCCACTGCTCAGCTGCTTCTCGCCCCTAGGGGAAGAAGCTGATGTGCTCTCCCAACCAGTCCAAAAGTCCACAGGGCACTGACCTCTCACTTTGTCCTAGGCATCTATGTGTTTATAATTCTGTAAATGCCACAGCTGCTGGTGTTCTTGTGTCCCTCCAGTAGGCTGCTGGTCCAGCCACCCTGGGGCTAAAACCTGGGAATTATGCAGGCCTGGGCTCAGCTTCCAGAGTGCTTTGCTAGCCGTTCCCTGCAGGGCTGCTGGGCTGTCCTCAGTGGGAGGTTAGCTTCTGTGTCATTTTGTGGGTTCTGGAGCTCCAGATGTTGTTCAGAGTCTCCCTTTTACATAATTTTGAAGTGGTGTGAATTGGAGCTACATGGAAGTGGTTTTTCTACTCCACCATCTTGACACTGCCAGCAGTGTTCTATTTTTCTCTTTTTTGCCCAGGAACTAAGTACAATCCCTTCCACATTGTAGGTACTCAAGAAACATCTGTTAAATTAAATTGACATGAAGTAAATGACAATAATCTTGTACTTGATTATTTAAGTATGTGGTTGAAAAAAAGAAGACTAGCACAATTGAAATAGTTAGAACACAGGTTAGCAAAAAGATTGTGTTAAATAGTTTAAAAAAATATGAACTACCATGGAAATTTAGAGAAAGGTGGGCTTAATGGCTGTTGTAAAAAATCACGAAATGCTTCTTTATGGAAGTATAACTTTATTTGGGCCTAAAGTGGAGTCAGAATCATATATACAAAGAATAGAGACAGGACAAGACATTCATAAGTGCTGAAGAAGATTTGAAGAACACACAAAATTTAACTAGATATATGAAGCACTCATTGTGACAGAAATGTTATCTATAAATAGATAATATGTATCATGCAGAACATAGTATTTTTACATCGAAATTATCTATCTTAGGGTGTCTAGGTGTCTCAATGAATATAGCACCAGCCCTGGAGTCAGGAGGACCTGAGTTCTAATCCAGTGTCAGACACTTAACACAAAAAATACTAGCCATGTGACCTTGGACAAGTCTTTTACCCTAATTTTCCTAACTTACCCCCTCCAAAAATAAAAAAAGCCAAACAAACAAAAAAACCAACAACAAAAAAAGAAATTATCTATCTTCATAAATAAACATATATGCATGTACATGCATACAAATGTACATGTATATATAATATATACATGCCAGTCTTAATACTTTTGTATTCATCTTACATTAATAGTCCTTCTTTTAAAAATGTAAGTTGGTTTATTAATTTTCTGTATATCTGTTGCAATTTGTTTAAACAGTCCATCCCCCTTCCTTTATTTATTTTCAGAACTACCTTTCTTTGTGACTTGAGAATTTTATTCTTGTGAGAATCCTATCCTCTCATTTAGACTTCCTTTGTATACTTTTAGTCAATGAGACACTATGTTTGTTTCTCTGAAATTTGTGAATCTTGGTTTCCAAAAATCAATGTTGCCTATCAAACTATGCTGTTTTCCTTTTCTTATTTGTCTGTCTATTCCCCCATCCCATCCCTTTCACCTAGTCAAGGTCCACATAATTTCATCTTGAAACATACAACTTCCTTCTTGGTATGAACCTGGTCCTTTGTATAATATATATGTATGTATGTATATGTATATGTATATGTGTGTATTTGTTCTTCCATCTTTTGAAGAAGTAAGTAAAAAGTATTGGAAGTCAAGTAATTACTAGCCAGTCTGCTCAGGTTAGAGAGAATACTCCAGGACATACAAAGATAATTGAAGTCCCCTATCAATAATGTTATATCTATGTGCCAAATTTGTGATCTGTTTCCATCTATTTCATTTTTGTGTGCAAGTATTCTAAAGGCAATAATATAATTTCTGTTTCTTTCTCCCTTAAAGTTCAGTCAGAGCTCTTTTCCATATTTTCCCCATCCATACCTGAGTTCTGATTAGCCTAAATAATAAATAATAAAAACTGTGAAATGTTTGCATATTTTAATTTGAGCTATATGAGGTCTCAATTACAGAAACATGAAATTTGGTTCCAGCCCAATGGTAATAGGCAGTGTGAATTTAAGCAATATGATTGCTTCACAGAAACAATTCATTTTTCACAGTAATCAGAACCAGTTCCTGGACCTACACCATTCCTTCTTTCCTGGAAGGGGAAGACACAGGATAGTGTCATGTTTATGGAAAATAAAAGCTTTCATGCTCAGCAAAACATGGATAGATACCTACAAAGAACCTGAACATTTTTAGGAGTTGATCACTTGCCTTCTGAATGGAGTGGACGCTTTAATTGACCCTAAACATCAACCAGAGTAAGTTAACATTCTCTGCAGATACTTAAACTATGTCCAGGTAAAGCTTTCTATCATTGAAGAGCAAGTGACACCCAATTGGATTTCCCTAATGATGAATAATCTATAAATAAATAATTTATAAATAAATAAATAATCACGGAAACCTTTTTGGTACTGGAGGGGAATCCACTTCTTTTAGTGAATATTTAGAATAAGTATTGCATTAACTACCAAGAGAATTAATCAAAGTTTTATTTTTGAATTTTCAAATAAACACATGCATACAAGCATACATGCACATACACATAAACATGATGTACACATGTACTGATTATTCTTTCTTAATAACTCTCAGTTAGTCAACAAGCATTTATCTCTTTTGGAGGAAGGACTCAGAGCTTCCATCCTTGATTCTATGGACTATGTCATCATGCCTCTGCTGCCTCCTTACTCTGCTGTTCCTTACTCTTCTTCCGTTGGTGAATATGTCTTATACTCTCTATTTTGTGTAAGGAAGGTCTCCAAAACCAAATAACCCTCATTCTCTGGATTAGCCATGATGTCCCCAGTCAGGAATCTCTTTCCTCTGCCTACTTTTCCTTCCTTTTATGTGTTATCTTTCCTCATTAGAATGTAAGTTCCTTGAGGACAGCAACTCTTGATCTAATAAATACTTGACTGATTCTTGACTGAGATGCATACAAATATAATTAATAGCTCCTCTGCCACCCACTTTTCCTGATTTAAAAAAATAATGAAGAGAAGTGAGAAGCAAACTAATTATGCCTTCATAAACGCATGACATACTCCCTCTGCATTCCAATTTGGAACCATAAATCAATCTATTCTGAACTTACTCCTGAAAAGAATGTGTCTATTTACTTCCCTATAGGTCCACTCACCATTACTATAACTTTCCAAATTAAAATATCCCTTCCTATTAATCTCCTATATGTGTTGTCTTCTCCTATTAAAATACAAACTCTATGACAAGGGCTGACTAATTTTTCTATTTACATCTCCAACAATTAAATAATCAATTCATAGTAAGTGCTTAATAAGTGTATATTTTCTTCATGCAGTCATTCCTTCATGCATAATATATTGAATGACAATGCAAAACTTCATCTTGCATATTAGAAGAAACTTACTAGGAGAATCTGGATCGTTGTATAAAAAATAATACAACCCAAAAAAGTCGTGTTTTTAAAAAATCTAGGAAATGAATTACTGTGCAATGAAAGTGATTAAACAAAAAATAGGATTATGAAATTTGAAGAAAAAGACACTACCCACTTCTCTCATTTTCTAAAAGAAACAAAAATTCTCTAAGAATGGAAGGAAGAAAACGTTTTTGCCCCCTTTAAAAAAAGTTTCCATTTGTTACCTGTAGGGAATGAGCTACAATTTGACTATTAGTCTTATGAAAGCGTCAATCTTCTGCATCTAATTTTATTTGTACACAGAAGATAGTTTCTTGGGGATACACAGAGCTAGCCAATCTATGCCTATACAATCACAAAAGAATAATATTGCCATGTTCCACACAATCTGGTCTTTAATCTTAAAGACTCATGGAACCTAAAGTATTCATGAATTGAGGGATACCATATAGAACCTAGATGCTCCATTGGTTAAAATAATAGGACTATATTCCCTACCCTCTAGCCTTTAATTTTAACTGATATTTATTACTTGTGTAACCTTGGACAAGAAAATTAATCTCCCTCACAGTCCTTATCTGTAAAAGAAAGGAGTTGGATTAAATGGGCTCTGAATTCACTTCAAGGTCCAGATTGATGTTCCAATAATCTCTCTTCTCGTTTCCCCAGAATATAAACTTTAATCTGTGTTGCCTAGGACAGAATAGGGGTTTTTTTTGTTTTGTTTCATTATTGTAATAATCAGCCCCTCATTTTTACATGGAACAGGACTAATTTCTTTTAATATTAGACAAAAAATTAGGCAACACGAGTTTAAGTTGCATCTCAGTTGCAAGACTGATAGTCACTTCTGCTTTTTAAGAGCCTAAACTTTCATAAAATATGATCCATTGAAAGTGAAATATTTTTTTTCTTTTTGCTTTTTGGAGGGCAATTGGGGTTAAGTAACTTGCCCAAGGTCACACAGCTAGGTTTTTGTTTGTGTGTGCATTAAGTGTCTGAGGCCGGATCTGAACTCAAGTCCTTCTGACTCGAGGGCCGACACTCTACTCACTGGGCCACCTAGCCGCCCCAGAAAGTGAAATAATTTTAAGTAATATGTAGAAAAGGTTGTACAAATTCATGTATGACAAGTGAAAAACACTGAGATAGACTCACCAGATTAGTGCAGCTGGTTTTGGGGACATGGAGAGGGTTAGGTTACTCACACTGACAAACCAGAGAAGTGAAATGACAAAACAGAATGTAAGTCACAAGCACCTGTGCCCAAATCTATAGACATGCATTTCATCAAACAGTAGAGTTGGAACAAACTTTAAATTTAACAACGTTTGATGTCCTCATTTTAAAATTAAGGACATTGAGGGCCAGAGAGGATAAATAACTTCCCTGTGGTCATACCAGACCAAATCTTTCCAGGTCTCAGAAAGTCAGGTATGGAACCCAATTTTACTCCCTCCGTGTTTGTGTGTGTGTGTGTGTGTGTGTGTGTGTGTGTGTGTGTGTGTGTGTGTGTGTGTGTCTATGTTTTTCCATTAAACCATGCTGAGTCTATATATGGAGTGTAAAGTTTGAAAATGAAATTTGCAAACAAGTATTGCACTTGGAAAGTTCAGTGGGCAACTCCTCCAACTTCATCATTGGCTTACATCCATATTCTATTAACATGAGTCTAACAGCTTCTAAATGGGCACACTGCCACAGCAACAAATGTGTATATATGCTGTCATGAAAAATGTATTATGTACATCAAGCTTGAGTTTTACAGACAGAGCTCTGATCCAGCAACATTGATGTGACCATCTGTGTGGGGCTTTTGCACCTAAGGTGCAAAAGATGTCTTTAACAGTTACTCAGGCTCAGAAATTAACCTTGAAAATCCCCAAACAGATATTATAGCCAAGATTCTGGCTTTCCAACAGCTAGAGCACTTCAAATATGGTAAAATGCTGCTGCTACTATTACTAAAAATAAATCCAGATTTAAAAAGTACTAAATAAAAAGGCCTATTTAAAATTTCTCTTGGTGCATATTATTAAAAGGCATTAATGTTTTCTTATCTATAAAATAATGTTAACAGTAATGACTATTTCAAAGGATTGTAATGAGGATCAAATGGTGTGACCTACATAAAACATCTTTCAAACCTTAAAGTGCTAAATAACTGTTAGAGGAAAATAAATCTGAAGAGGAGGAGGGATGAAGAATTATTTATTCTATAAAATTACAGATTTGGTAAATAAGATATAATTATTATTGGACACATTTTATTTTATAAACATACTGATTATATTTGAAATTTTTGGAAGTAGTTATTGCTGGTGAATAGAACTGAATTTTTAAGGATTATAAGGTTTTGTTATATGTTGTGGGGGGAGTTGTGTCTACGTTTTTTGTGATTCAGTCGTACAATCTAACTAATGCTACACAGATTTAGAACTGAGTATTTATTAAGAAGGTTAGTTAACAAATCTGCTCATTAGACCTTTTTTTTTTTTTTTGTCAAACTAGATTGGAATTACAATGGTATTACTAAATCAAAGGGATTTGTAGCCCTTTGGGAATAGTTCCAAATTGTTCTGTAGAATGACTGGGTTAGTTCACAACTCCACCAACAGTATTTTAGTGTCCCAATTTTTCCAATTTTCCTCCAACATTTGTCATTTTCCTCTTGTGTCATGTTAGCCAATCAGATAGGTAAAAAGTAGAACCCAAGAGTTGTTTTAATTTGCATTTCTCTAAACAATAGAGCTTTAAAGCATTTTTGTTTCCTTTTGTTTATTGATAACTTTGATTTCTTTTAAGAACTATCTGTTCATATCATTTGATGACCTGGGGAATGGATCCTATTTTTATAAATTTGGCTAGTTTCCTTTATATTTGTGAAATAAAGACTATATCAGAGAAACTGATGTAACTATTTCCCCAATTTCCTGTTTTCCTAATGATTTAGACTACATTAGTTTTGTTTGTGCAAAAGCTTTTTAATGTTCTCTAATACAAATTATCTATTTTACTCATATCATCCTAATTCTTCTTTGATCAGGAAGTTTTCCCTTATTCATAGAACTGACAGGTTTGGCATTCTCTCCTAATTTATTTATGATATTACCATTTGTGCCTAAACCATTTTTCAATTTTGACCTTATCCTGGTACATGATGTGAGATGTTAGCCTATGTCTAGTTTCTGCTAAACTCTTGCTGGTTTTCCTATCAATTATTGTCAAATGTTGAATTCTTACCCCAAAAGCTTTAGGTCTATCAAAGACTAGATTATTACTGTTATTTACTACTATGTATTGTGTGCCTAAATGATTTCACTGATCCACCACTCTATCTCTTAAATAGTATTAGATTTATTTGATGATTATCATTTTGTAAATTCATTCGAAATCTGAAATGAATAGGTCACATTACTTGACATTTTTTTTGTTCATTCTCTTCACATTTCTGACCATTATTTTCTTCAAGATGAATTTTATTATGATTTTTTCTTGTTCTATAAAATAATTTATGGTAGTTGTATTGGTATGGCACTGAATAAGTAAATTAACTTAGGTAGAATTATAATTTTAATTATATTGTCTCACCCTGAAAATGAACAATTAATATTTCTCCAGTTGTTTACATCTCTTTTAATTTGTGTGAAAATTATTCTATAATTGTCTTTCTATAATTCTTAGCTTTTTTTGTCAGGTAGACTCCTAAGTATTGTGTGTTAACTACAGGTATTTTTAAATGCAGTTCCTCTTTTTAATCTCTTTTTGAGAGATATGCTGATGATATATGTGAGTTTATTTTATATTCCATAACTTTGAAGTTTAATTGTTTCAACCATTTTTAATTGATTCAATATGATTCCCTAAGTATACCATAATGTCATCGGCAAAAAATAATAGTTTTGTTTTTTATTGTTTATTTTTATTAGTTCAATTTCTTTTCCCTGTCTTATTGCTCTACCTAGCATTTCCAGTACAGTAATAAATCACAGTGGTTTTGCTTCCTCCTTGATCTTACTGGCAAAGCCTCAAGTTTATGCTTGTCACAGATGATGCTTGCTTTTGGTAAGGTAATATAGTAATTACTTGACGTTGTAAGAAAGATTGAAGTAACTAACATGCTTTATATTATTTTAATTGGAATATGTATTTTATTTTGTCAGAGGCTTTTTTCTGCATCAATTGATAGTTGATTTTTGTTTTTATTGTTATTGATATGATCAATTATGCAAATACTTTTCTAATATTGAACCAGTCCTGCATTATTAATAGGAATCTTACCTGGTCATAGGTATGATATTTGTGATATATTGCTTTATCTCCTTGCTAAGATTTTTTTTTAATTTTTGCATAAATATTCATTAAGGATATTGGATAATACTTTTCTTTCTCCATTTTTGCTTTCCTTGGTTTAGTTATTAAGATAATATTTGAGGTGGCTCAGTGAGTAGAGCATTGGCCCTGGAGTCAGAAGGACCTGAGTTCAGATCTGGCCTCAGACACTTAACACACAAACAAAAAAAACCTAGCCATGTGACCATGGACAAGTTACTTAATCCCAATTGCCCTCCAAAAAGCAAGAAAAAAAAAAGATAATATTTGGGTCATAAAGAATTTTGCTAGTAATACTTTACTATTTTTAAAAAGTAGTTATATGGAGTTGAGATTAATTGTTCTTTAAATGTTTGTTAGAATCCCTTTGTAAATCCATATGGTCCTGAGATTTCTTTGAGAGCTCACTGATAGCTTGTTCAATTTGTTTTTCTAAGATAGGGTTATCAAAATATTTTATCTAATATTCGGCTAATCTGAGCAATTTATATTTTTGTAAATGTTCATTCTTTTCTTTTGTAAATTTTACAAACATATATTTTAGCAAAATAACTCCTAATACTTGTTTTAATTTCATCTTCATTGGTGGAACCTTCACATTTCCCACTTGTAACACTAGTAATTTGATTTTTTTCTTCCTTCATTGTGAAGAAATTAAATAACCCTTGCCTAATTTATTTTTTTTTATAAAACCAATTCCTACTTTTATTTATTAGTTCAATTAGTTTAATTTGCTTTCAATATTATATATATCTCCTTTGATCTTCAGGGTCCTACATTCAGTGATAGCACAGGTATACTTTGAAATCTCTTTTTGACCAGTTCCAGGTCTCCTTACCATCTCTGATATGAGAAATTGTAAAGCTGCTATTTCTTCTGTCAGCACCACATTTTGAAATGCTTGATCAATCAGTATTTAAATTTCCATATGTCCAAAACAAAAATCATTATCTTCCCACCCATTCTCTTCTGAACTTTTATGTTTCTGTCCAGGATACCCCAGTCCTTCTTTGTGGTTGTTCAGTCATTTCAGTCATGTTCAACTTTTCATTACCCAGTTTGGAGTTGTCTTGGCAGAGATATTGCAATAGTTTGCAATTTCCTTTCACAGTTCATTTTACAGATGTGAAAACTAAGACAAATGGTGCTAAGAGATTTGCCCAGGGTCACACAGTAAGTGTCTGAGGTTGGATTTGAACTCAGATCTTCATGACACCAGACCTGGCACTCTATCCATAATGCCACTTAGTTGTTCCTTCTAAGCAACCATATTTGCAGTCTCAGAGTTATCCTCAACTTTTCACTTGTTCCTGTTACAACTGAAATTGATAAAGAATGAGGGGCAGAGTCAAGATGACAGAGTAGAAACAGTACTTCTGCATGTCTCTAGCTTCCACTTTCACCAGTCCATGAAAAAGGGGATTCTGAAAAAAAAAATTTTGGAGCTGCAGAACCCACAAAATGACACAAAGAAGCTAACCTCCCACTGAGGACAGCCTGGCAGGGAGTGGCCAGCTTAGCACTCTGGGAGCCAACCCCAGCCCTGTGTGAGCCAGAGGTTTTATCCCCAGGGCAGGCCTGACCAGCATCCAGCTGGAGGGACTCTAGATCACCAGCAGCTATGGTCATTTCCAGAATTACCAACACATAAATGCCAAGGACAAAGTTAGAGGTCAGTGCAGTATGGACTTTGGGACCCACTATTTGGGAGAGCATGTCGGCCTCTTCCCCCCAGGGAGAGAAGTAACTGAGATGCCTTGGTACCGCCATGTTGCAACTTCAGCACCTGGCCAGTAGAGTGTAGGGGGACCAAGCAAGCAGTCTAAGGGGTAATCACTCTTGCTTTAACCTGCTTGGATCAGAATAGCTGTCTAGGGTGGAGGTCTTGGGATGTGTGACTAGCTTGCCAGAGTGTGTGGAGGCTTCAGGGAGGGCACCCAACTAGTACCTCTGGGCAGCTGAGAAAATCCAAGCATTTGGGACAGAAGCTTCCCTGTCTGGTGGCAGAGTCCTACTGTGGTAACAAGCCCAAAAGTCAAGTAACTAAGTGGCAACATGCTTAGGCAAAGGAAACAAAATAAACAGAAAAAATTCAACATTAGACTCCTATCTTGGGGGCAAAGCGGGTCAAGGCATGGAACAGGAGGAGGACTGTGAAGTCAGAAATCCTGCACCAAAAGCCCCATTTGAAAATACAAGCTGGTTACAGGCCATAGAGGACCATAAGAAGCAGATAAGAGAAGTGGAGGAAAATTGGGAAGAGAAATGAAAATGATGGAAGAAAATTATGAAAGGAGAGGCAACACCTTCACTGAGGAAAATAACGTCCTATAAAATAGACTAACTCAAGTGGCAAAAGAGACTGAAAAAGGCAATGAGGAGAGGAATGCCTTAAAAGCCAGAATTTGCCATATGGAAAAATAATCTCAAAGGCTCACTGAGGAACATCTTTCCTTCAGATTTAGAATGGACCTAAGGGAAGCTAGTGCCTTTGTGATAAATCAAGATGCTGTTAAACAGATACAAACAAATGAAAGGATAGAAGGCAATGTGAAATATCTCATGGAAAAAACCACTGACCTGGAAAATAGATCCAGGAGAGACAATCTAAAATTATTGGACTACCTGAAAGCCATGATCAAAGAAAGAACCTAGAAATTATCCTCCAATAAATTCTCAAGGAAAACTGCCCAGATGTTTTAGAACCAGAAAGCAAAATAGAAGTTGAAAGAATCCATTGATGACCCCCTGAAAAAGATTACAAAAAGAAAATACCTACGAATATTATAGCCAGGTTCTGGAATTCCCACATCAAGGAGAGAATATTACAAGCAGCCAGGAAACATTGTGGAAACACAATCAGGATAGCATAGGATCTGGCATCTTCTATAATGATGGATCAAAGGGCCTGGAATATGATATTCTGCAGGTCAAAGGAGCTGGGATTGAAATGAAGAATCACCTACCCAGCAAAACTGAGTATCAAGTTTCAGGGGAAAATATGGTCATTCGGTGGATTAGAGGACTTTTATGCATTCTTGAAGAAAAAAACCGACTTGAGTAGAAAATTTGACATTCAGACACAAGAAGCAAGAGAAGCATGAGAAGGTAAACAGGGAAAATAAATCATAAGGTACTTATCGAAGTTGAACTATTTACATTCATATATGGAAAAATTGTAATTGTAACTAAGGAACCTTTTCTCAGTATGAAAATAGTTGAAGGAATAGAAATATATATAGTCTTTATCAGAGGTGTAATGATACATAGAAGAATTGTATATATATATATGTATATATATATATATATATATATAATACTTACAGTTACACATATTTAGGGTACAGGACCAATTTAATAGTAAGGGATGATACTTAAAAGGTGAAATCAAGAGGTGAGAGAGGAGTATAATGAGAGGAGATGGTGGAGAGACAGAATGGGGCAAACTATCTCATATAGAAGAGGCAACAGAAAATGGGTACAATGGAGGGGAAGAACAGGAAGGCATAAGGGAATGGGTCAACCTTATAATCATTGAATTTGGCTCTGGGAGGGAATGACATACACATGAAATAGGGTATCTCACCCTATAGGAGAGTAGGGGGGAAGGGGATGAGAGGGGGGGATGATGGAAGGGAGGGCAAACTGGGTGGGAGAGAAATAGGAAGCACACACTTTTCAAAATGAACAGGACCAAATTTGAGATTAGAACAATTGGAAGATGAGATGGGGGGAGGGCAATAAAATATAATATGTATTATATAATATTATAATAATATATTCAATTATGTATAATTATAATATAATATATAAAATATATAATAATATAATATAATAAGTCTTCTACAATATATCTACTATGGTAATGTTTTGCATTAGCTACACATGTACAACCTGTATTGAACTGCTTATCTTCTCAATAAGGGTAGGTGACAAGGGAGGAAGGGAATGAATTTGGAACTCAAAGTTTTAAAACCAAATGTTTAATATATATGTTTATATATATATACATATATATGTATATATATGTGTGTGTGTGTGTGTGTGTGTGTGTGTGTGTACTATTATTAATACTACTTCATATGTAATTGGGAAATAAGAGTTGGGGATATCCTAGGGTACTGCTACTTTGGGGAGGTGGGTAAGGGAAAATGGCGAGAAAATTTACAACACAAAACTGGCATAAATGAAAACAGAAGTTAATAAAACATTAAAAAAAAAGAAATTGATAAAGATCAAGGAACTGATCTGAGCAAATCAATTTATTATCAATAAATGTTGTTGCATACCAAATTAGATCTAAGTACCCTCAGTGAGCACAAGGACACCAAAATATAGATAATAAAACTTTCTTGCAGTCAATAACAAAGAACAAATCAACTTATATAATCTTGGTCAAGGACATTTCTTCTTTCTGATTGGCCAAAGCATGAGAAAATCCAAAGTGTACTAACCACAAATTGCACCAGAACATTTTGTGGTATTTCTCTGAAACTATATGAATCCAAATCTGTTGCCAACTCCTAGCAATTATGACTCCATAAATTATGTCAAATCCATCATATTTTTAAACTTCAAACAATTTCCACCTCAGCTCAGTTCCCTATCAACATTCACCTGGACTCTTTCCAAAGCATCTTTTTGTTTGTTTGTTTTTTGTTTTGCTTTTTGGAGGGGAGAGGGCAGGGCAATTGGGGTTAAGTGACCTGCCCAAGGGCACAAGGCTAGTAAGTGTTAAGTGTCTGAGGCTGGATTTGAACTCAAGTCCTCCTGACTTCAGGGCCAGGGCTCTATTCACTGCACTACCTAGCCACCTCCCTCCATTATATCATAATTGTTCTCTCTTCATCAGATCACTATTGTCCCAAACCCTTCCACCTAGTTCCCAAGGTGATATTTCTAAAGCATAGGTGTGCTCATTTCAGTCTTTTGTTTAATAAGCTTAAGTGACTCTCCATTACCTTTAATACAGTCTCTTGCATTTGGTGTTGAAAAGATTTTATAACCTGATTAAAATCTCCCCACTTTTCAGTCTAGCTGAAGGGTTTTTAAACAGCAATCCAAGTGGACTTCAGATAAATTTCAGGAAGTCAGTAAATTTGAACTTGCATGAGGAAAAACTTCATTTTAATTTCACTGACCTCTAACTGAAAATTTTCATTTGCTATAGTTATTTAAAAATATTATTCTAGGAGGGAGTTCAGAGACTTCAGTATACTTTGATACATGATACACACACACACACAAAGGCAAATGTTGAGAGCCTCTAGCCTAGTCAAAGTTTCCTTCTTTCTTTATCTTACACATATCATTCCATCCAGCTTTTCTTCCTTCAGACCTCTGTCTCTTACATTACCTCAAAGCTCAGCTCAAGCATCACCAGTATGAGATCTACATATATGTATCATGCTCAATGCATGCCTATGCTCCCTGGACCTCAGTTTCATCATATATAAAATGATTAAGATGCATTAAATGATCTCTGTGGTCCCTTGGACCCCTAGATCTCTGAGCCTATGATCTAGCCACACAGTAGATACTTATTAAATGTCTTTTATTCCATTTACTAAAATGTAATAGTTTCTAATATATCAATATGAAATGGCAATATTTTATTTTACATATACAATATTCCTTTTCAGAATTTTACTAAAATAATGTATTATATATTAATATGCCCACCAATATTCTAATCCAATGATTCTTATTGTTTCCTTCATAAGATCAACTTCAAATACAAATAAGATCAACTTCAAAACCTATGCCAATAGAGTCCAAACTTTGATCAATTCTTCCTACCAAGCTGGAAAGGTCTTAAGCATGGAACTAACCTGTATTGCTGTTTTCACACATGTCATTGACATACATATAAATGTATGCTGTCATTTTTAGAAACATTGTGATATTTATCAATATTTATCAATTTCTATTTATCAATAGTAATTGCAGATACTTTGAAGTATGCATTAATGTGATATATTTGACTACTCTATATATTATATTCCTAAATCCTGCCTTTTTCATGTTTTATTGTCCGTAATCAATAGTCAATAAACAATGACATTTATTTTAATATTTACAAAAAACTGTCTAGAGAAATTTAATGCTAATTCAAAGTTAATATATTTATGCATATTAAAACTTTCAAATAATTTATGAATCATTGCATTTAATATCCATGAGGATTATAAGTATTAAATTATTATATTTTATATAATTATTAAATTTGATACTAATTTTGATATGTTATTGGTACTTACATTCAATATGACTTTTGGTATTTGAAAGTTATAAAAGTTCCCTCCCCCTCCATTCCCTTCCCTGTCCTTCTCTTGGTTGTTTGGTTGCACTTATCAGTGGATAGAATTCAAGAGAATAGCATGTCTTTAACTAAATTTAGGCCAAGATCTTTGACTATATAATAAAATAGTAGCATTATAATAACTGCCTTATAAAATTAAAATCTTTCCAGGAAAAATGTGATGCTTTTACTGTTTATTCTAAAATAATAGTTAGAAAACAATTACTTTTGTCAGAAATGATGCCCCCTTCTTATAGGTTTCATTTAGATTAGAATGAATTTATCTACATGGAGCATTATCTAGGTTAGGTCATAATGACATTAATAAAAGGAGACATCATGCCACCTGAATTGCTCAGCTTACAGAGACCCCTGTCTCTCATCCTCAATGTCTTATGGACCTCTTTTCGCACATTCACTTTATCTTTCTAAACTCTAAAAAAAGATCTTTGAATCTCTCACTGTGAAGTAAGATTAATAAGATCATCTTCTCACTCTCTTGAAAGATGCATTTTACATGAAGCCTGAGTAATAAGGAGAGATTAAAGTATCACTAGAAAAGCACATTTTGGACTCTAAATGAATAATCATCACCAAGAGACTTGGTCTCCCTTCTCTCTGACTTGATTTGCATCTACCATGAACTTTAATCTGATGGTTTATAGTGATGAAACAGTATTCTTGTTGACACAAACAACCAGAACAACTTTGTGTATTAACAAGAAAGAGAGAATAATTTGTAAGTAGGTAGTTGTTCTGTTCATATTAATGTTAGGATAATTTTGCTATCAGCTTCATTCATATTAATTAACCTTCTTAGCATTTTTGAACTTCTAATCTCATAGCATTTTCCTAAGGAGTAATTATCATCCTATGTGCCCAGACAGCCTTACAATTGTGAAGTCAATTGGAAAAACAAGATATAGGAAAAGGATGGGACAACGATGGGACTCTGTTTCAGATACAATTATAAATTAATTTCACCACAATTCCAGTAACCTTTCTAGAAATGAAATCCTCAAGATAGATTTTCAATATCCCATACTTTGCTAATGTGAACTCTGGTATGGGATACATTGCATCTAGCCTGGGAATTTGGTTTCTAAAAGGACTAGCAACATTGAGGTGAAATTTATTTACAGTCTTCCTAGAGAAAGAATCCACACACTGGATCAATAATTACAACTATAATCCTCTCTCAATAGAGAGTCTTGTTTTTGGTTTGTTTGTATTTTAAGATTAGATTTCTTTATCGTATTCATGCTGCAAGTGCAGGAATTATTTTTAGGCCTAATCTTAATACTTTTCTGCATGGGAACTTTACAACTCCATTTTTGACCCAGGGTAGTTCAACTCTCCTTAGGCAACTTGGTACCCTTTCCTCTCATCCTATTCTAACATATTTATTCCAAATTTATCATAGATATTGATATCAAAATATTTCCAAATTAATCCTTCCTAATAGAGCCATGTCTCACCATTGATTCACTCCACCAACTAAATCCTCGTGGGGGCATAGTCTCTTTTTCCTAAGCATGCTTATATATTTTTTCTTTTGATTCTTTTTAATAGCTTACCTATCAAATTCATGTCAAGTGGAAAACATTATTTTATTTGATTTTTAATGTATTTTAACCTATCGCCTCATGTTTGTTAGTTTCAGTTTCGATTTCATAGAAATATGATCAATGTTTGTTATTTCCTTTCCTTCTCTTTTTTCTGATAGATACAGGAAATCATAGACTTTTAAAAAATAAAGAAAAGAAATCCAGTAAGGTCCCTTAACCAAAGCATTATTCGCTCTACTGAATCTCAGAGAATTAAACACCCACGTTCCATTAAAAAATTTCCCAGAGAAAAGAATATAACTTCTCATAAATAATAATAATAATGGTAATAATAATAGTAGTAATCATAACTGTTAATAAAAGTTAGAATTTATATAGCATCATAAGGTATGTAAAATGTTTTATAAATATTATTTCATCTTATCTCAGAGCAGCTAATTACATTATTGAACAATTCTAAAATGGGGAAATATTTCCTTCAATCATTGTTCACATAATCTGGTTTTACCTTTCCACCCCTCACCCATTTTTTTAGTGCCTCTCTTTGTACATTATTGAATTTTAGAATCATAGAACTTCAAAGTTGTAAGAGACCGGAAACAATATTTATCCCAGTCTTTGCAATATTTTCCCCAAGGGATTGTCTAACCATGGTTTTCTGGTACAGTTGAACCCATTAACTATCAAAGTGGAGCATTTTTTATATATTTATATATATTTACATGTTTAGGGAATTTTTCTCTTTATATTGAATGAAATTCTACCTTTTTACCAATTCATCCAATTGTTTTGATATCTTCACAAGTGATATAATATGTGTAAAGTGCTTAGCATGATGCCTGAGAAATAGTGGGCTTTATATAAATGTTTATTCCCCTACTCACCCCCACCCCCTTCTCCAGGATGCACTCTTGAGTCTCTGGGCTTACCATGTCCACAGGAGACATATCACCCTGGAAATTTCCTTTAACCTTGAACTCTCAGCTATTCACTCCAATCTGATTTTGCTGCCTTGCGTGGTGTCAACTGGAGGGAACAAGATGCCCCTCCTAGTATAAGCTTATCACTTCTAATCTAATTACTGTCCTGCTAACCCTAGCCTTGATGGATACAACCTCACTCAACCTCTTTCCCCCTCTTTTGGAGGAATGAAAGGCTGAGTACTAAACTCCTGCCCAAACTTTCCTTTAGAGGGCAGAACTATACTCTCAGAATCTCTTAAGCTACTTGCTGCATCTACTTCATCTTCCTGCTTTCAATACTTGAGGAAAAAATACCTCCTGATGTTTTCTCCTCCAAACTTTCCTCCAAATTTCCTGTATCCTTTTTTGCATTGTCTTCTTTTTTAGATGGTAAGCTCTTTGAAGGAAGGTACTCTCTTCCTTTTTATTAATTGCATGTATACGCAGTGCTTAGCACAGTGCCTGGAACATAGTAGGTGCTTAATAAATGTTTATTGGATTGGATTGAACTTTTCATACTGGAAATACATTCTATTCCTATAGTCTGTTCCTGTAACTGACTGGCTCCTCTCAAAACCTTCATTTTAATGCAATCACTTATACTTTGGGTATCTTGACATGAAGAATATCTTTATTCTTTTCTAAAGTACACCTCTGACTCTTTGGATTTTCTCTACCATGCAACACACCCAATTGTTTCATCCATGTTTTTAGCTTCTTTTCATTTATTGTTTTCCCCCATAAGAATAAAAGTTCCTTGAAGGCAAAGACAATCTTTCTTCATGCTTTTATTTATATTGTCAGCCCTTAGCATAGTTCCTGGAACAAAATAAGCACTCATTAAATAATTCCTAAATTGAAGTGGAATATTCAGAATTACTTTTAATATGACTGCCAATAAATTGAGTACAGCAACCACGATCTTTGAACTGCAAATAGCCCTGATGCTGAATAACACTGGTTCTTTCAAAAAATTATCCTGTAAAATTATCCTAATGGGGGGGCGGAGCCAAGATGGCAGAGTAGAAACAGCTCATCCAAGCCACTCTGCCCCCAGATTCCCCCCAAACTATGTAAAAGGGGACGCTGAACAACTTCTGGAGCCCCAGCACCCACAGAACGACACAGAGAAGCTAACCTCCCACTGAGGACAGCCCAGCAGCCCTGCAGGAAGGACCAGCACAGATGTCTAGGAGTCAGCAGCGCACAACGCGCAGAGCGCAGGAAGAGGAGCCGAGCGGAGCGCAGGTCCCTGTGAGCCGAGGTTTTAGCCCCAGGGTGGCAGGACCGGCAGCCGGCTGGAGGAATCCCAGAACACCAGGAGCTGTGGCGACTCGAGAATTATCAACATAGACATGCATAGGACAAAGTAAGAGGTTAGTGTCCTATGGACTTTGGGACCTGTATTTGGGGAAATGCGTCGCCACCCTCCCCTGGGGGCTAGAAGCCACTGAGGAGACATGTCATTTTGTAGTTTTCAGAGGCAGCTCCAGCTCTTGGCCTGCAATTAATTGTAGGGAGATCCAGCGATCAGTCTTGGGGGGTAATTGCTCTTGCTTTAACCTCCCTGGATCTGGATTGTGATCTAGGGTGGAAGTCGTGGGTGGGTTTACAGCTTGCCAGAAAAGGAAGTTGCCCCCCACACGTTCAGGAAGAAAATTCCTCTATCTGGCCTTAAAGCCATAGTGTGGCAACAAGCCCAAAAGTCAAGCAATTAAGTGGCAACATGCCAAGGCAAAGGAAACAGAAAAATGCAACCCTAGACTCCTATTTTGGGGGCATAGAGCGGGAAAAGGACTGTGAGGTCAGAAGTCCTGCTCCAAAAGCCCCAGGGGAAAACATGAGCGGGTTGCAGGCCATAGAGGACCTTAAGAAGGACTTTAAAAATCAAATAAGAGAAGTGGAGGAAAAATTGGAAAGAGAAATGAGAAGGATGCAGGAAAAGTATGAAATGAGGGTCAACAGCCTGACTGAGGAAAACAACACCTTAAAAAATAGACTAACTCAAATGGCAAAGGAGGCCCAAAAGGGCAACAAGGAGAAGAATGCCTTAAAAAGTCGAATTTGCCAGATGGAAAAAGAATCTCAAAAGCTCACTGAGGACATTCATTCCTTCAGAGTTAGACTGGAGCAAATGGAAGCTAATGACTTTATGAGAAATCAAGATGCTGTTAAGCAGATCCAAACAAACGAAAGATTAGAAGGCAATGTGAAATGTCTCATGGGAAAAACCACTGACCTGGAAAATAGATCCAGGAGAGACAATTTAAAAATTATTGGACTACCTGAAAGCCATGATCAAAGAAAGTACCTAGAAATCACCCTCCAAGAAATTCTCAAGGAAAATTGCCCTGATGTTTTAGATCCAGAGGGCAAAATAGAGGTTGAAAGAATCCACCAGTCACCTCCTGAAAAAGATCCCAAAAGGAAAACTCCCAGGAATGTTATAGCCACTTTCAAGAATCCCCAGATCAAGGAGAAAATACTACAAGCAGCCAGGAAGAAACAATTTCAATATTGTGGAAACACAATCAGAATAGCCCAGGACCCGGCAGCTTCTACACTGAGGGATCGAAGGGCATGGAATATGATATTCCAGAGGGCAAAAGAACTGAGAATGAACCCAAGGGTCACCTACCCAGCAAAACTAAGTATTTTGTTTCAGGGGAAAATATGGTCATTCAGTGGAATAGAGGACTTTCAAGCATTCTTGAGGAAAAAACCAGAGTTGAATAGAAAATTTGACATCCAGACACAAGAAGCAAGAGATGCCTGAGAAGGTAATCAGGGAAAAGAAATCAAAAGGAACTTATCAAAGTTGAACTATTTACATTCCTGTATGGAAAAGCAATAACTGTGACTGATGATATCTTTCTCACTATGAAAATAATGGAAGAAGGGTATGTGGTCATATGAATACATATGTGAATGTGTGTGTATATGGTTACAGTTATATATGGATAGAGGGCATAGGTTGAATTTGTTGGGAAGGGAGAATACTCAAGGGATGAAATTATGAGGTGAGAGAGGAAAGTGGCAAGAGGAGATGGGGAGAGACAGGGTAGGGTAAACTATCTCATGTAGAAGAAGCAAGGGGAAGTGGTTGCAAGGGAGGGGGAGAATAGGAAGGGAAAAAAGGCAAATCCACATTCTCATTGAATTTGGTTCTGGGAGAGAATGACATACATACTAAATGGGATATCTCAACCTGCAGCAGAATAGGGGGAAGGGGGATGAGAGGAGGGATGATTGATGGGGGGCATCCTTGGGGGGAGGGGAGGTTGGAAGTACCCACTATAGAAGAGGGACAGGATCATGTAGGGAATGGACCAGGTGGGGGGTGGGATGAGTGGGAGGGAATTATAAGCAGCCTTGTACAATATATCTACTATGATAATGTTTTGCATAGCTAGACATGTACAACATATACTGAATTACTTATCTCCCCAGAGGGAATGGGTGACAAGGGAGGAAGGAAATGGATCTGAAATTCGAGGTCTTAAGATTAAATGTTTCAAATATATATAAATACTATTATTAATACTCTTTTGCTTATAATTGGGAGATAAGATGTGCAGGCATTGGGACACAAAGATTCACCTTCCTCTAATGGAAAAGTCGAAGGGGGTATGGGAGAAGGTATGGGAGAGAGCAGATTGGAGGAAGCGACATCTTGTGGGACTGCTATTCTGGGAGGTTGGGTAGGGGAATAACGGGGGGAAAATGATTGTAACTCAAAATCTGGCGGAAATGAATGATGTAAAACAGAAGTTAATAAAGCATTTGTTTAAAAAAATGATCCTAATGATGGAAGCCTAATAAAATTGCCCCCAGGCCCAATATTCTTACTTTTTTAAAGGCCCCACTGAACAGTAGAGAGACTGTCCCTACCTGATCACTGCCCTTAGACCCATTCTTCATATTTAAATAGGGGTATTCTGGTACTGAACCCCAATTACATCATCCATTTAGCCCCAAACAGGACCACAATACAAAACTATCTATCTTGACCAGACAGAACCACAATAGCTAGCCAACTTCAGGGAAGAACAACCAGAGAACCATAGAAGGGACCCTCCCCCTATTACCTAATCCCTCAACAAATCCCTCTTGCCTTTTTAATATTCATAATTTCTGTTATGTAATTACATCTTTACCCTCTAAAATCCATCTTGCTTTCTCTTAAGATGCTGGTTTTAGCAGCAAGCACCCCAACATCTCCAGGGTGGCTGCCAACACAGGTTCTTAGATCTGCTTTTCTAAAGGAAAGCAACTCCAAATGGGTTAAAAAGCTTACATTAATCAATCAAACATATATCATTTACCTAGTTCAGGGGAAAAAGGTCAGCACCCTGTGTTGGGAGCCAAAGAGGCCTGAGCCAGGACTTTTATCTGATTCTGCACTCTGGTATCTTTGGGTGGCCAGCTCTTAACGTGATGTCTTTTGAGGATTGCGCTTCAGCCTTGAAGTCTGCTCTCAATTGTATCAGTTTATGACTGCGGCTGCATTAAGAGGTACCTGAGGCCTAGATCTAAGGCTCTGCCCCAAAACTTTAGTTGTTCAAAACCTAAATAAATATTTGAATTGTTCGGTGGTCAGTTCCTATGCAGATGTACTTGATAATGAGGCTTTGGCTTCAGGCCTTGAAGCCAGCACTCAAGAGCATCCTATGTGATGTCACTGCACATGAAAGGCTGTAACTGACTTTTACTAAGACTTTCTGGCACCTAGAGAACAAAAGGCCTTACTGCCTTGCTACTTCCAGGATATGACAGACTAAGATAATGATATGAATACTTGAGATCCCTTCCTTCCCTTCCTTTGTCTCATCGCTCTTTAAAAACTTTGTCCTGGGAATCAATATATGGAGTTCATCTTTCTTCCTTGAACTACCCACATGGCCTGGTCATGTCTTATTCATGTCTCCAGATCATGCTATGTGCTGGACACTGAGCAGCCCACAGCAACCCCGAACTTCAGAGTATACAGACAGAAGTTACAAGACAGAGAAGCAGATCAAGCACACAGGCTTCCAAACTGTCCAACCATTACATCCATACCAAATCACAGTTACCAGAGAGGGAAGCATCAACATCTGGGTTTTCAAAGCTGGGGGTCTCTCAGTGGCTGCCCAGACTCTCATCTGGTCAAATCACCCAATATTTCTTAAAGTGAGCCCCAAAGCAAAGCCTCACATCAGGGAGTATAAAGCCTTTTCCTGGGTCAGAGAATGTAACCACTCTCTTGACCCACTGCCCAATCACACAGCAGCAAGGTGTAGGAATTCCTGAAAACAAAACCTCCTGCCACAGGCTCCATGTGACCACATTCAGCCTATTAGGGGGCAGAGCATATTTTCAAATTAAGGAAGGTTCTCAGAGTCTCTTAAGCCTATCAAAGGGCCTAGGGGTCAGGGAAGATATTTAAATTTGCATTGCCATTACACTGCTTCCTCTTAGAACTTAGGCCACTTCATGAGAGGCATCAATCTCAATAAATGCCTATACTTGGATTAGAAGTGATCTGATTGAATTCTTTGAGACATTTCTACAAAACATAATGAAACCACAACAGTTTTTAGCCCTGGGTGGGCAGAGAGTAAACCCCAAAACTAAGGTTCTTCAACATTTTGCTTAAATTCTAGCTTATTAATGTCCTTTTTAAAAGCAAGTGTAGTTTCATTGGTATGCCAAACTGAAAAATATGGAAGTCACCTTTAGTCTTCATTCTTCTTTATTCTTCTGCATATTATCCATAATGTCAAGTCTTGTTGAAAAAATTAAAATTTATAATTGGGTACATATAAGTTAATGACTGCATGAAACATCAAGAAATAATCAAATAAAGTAAAAAAATGAAAAAACAGAAATGTGAAAGATCTCATCACAATATATCTGGCTTGGGAAATATATCAAAGAGCAGTAACTTAACACTTACTAGACTTCCTAAAAGTAATGATCAAAGGAAAAGCTTAGACATCATATTTTGAGAAATTTTCAAGGAAAAATTCTCTGATATTTTATAGTCAGTGGGTAAAACAATAATTGAAAGAATCTACCAATCACCCCTTGAAAGAGATCCCAAAATGAAAACTGCAAGTTCTACCCAAATTAAAGAATTAGCAATTCAAAGTACAAATACTTCAACCAGTCAGACAGAAACAAGTCCAATACTGTGTGGAACCACAGTAAGGATTCATATGAGATTTAGTGGATTTTTTGTTTGTTTGTTTGTTTAAGAAGACAACTTAGAAATATTTTGAAATTCAAAGGATCTAAGATCACAACCAAGAATAACCTATCCAAAAAAAGTGAATACATCCTTCAGGGGGAAAATTGGTACTTAATGAAATCAAACAATTTCAAGCATTCCTGCTGAAAAGATCAGAGTAATTCAGTAAGTTTTGGAATATCCCTTTCTTAATTGGCTTATTTTTATTTTTAAAGAGTTATTTTCTTGAATTTTTTGTGCATCTTTTGTCATTAGAACAAGTCTATTTTCAAGGTACTATTTTCTTCAATTTTTTTTGCATATTTTACCAACCTGGTTATATCATAAAGTCACTAGCTTCCATTTGTTCCAGTCTAACTCTGAAGGAATGAATCTCCTCAGTGAGCTTTTGAGATTCTTTTTCCATCTGGCAAATTCGGCTCTTTAATTCTTCTCCTCATTGTCCTTTGGAGCCTCCTTTGCCATTTTAATTAGTCTATTTTTTTAAGGTGTTATTTTCCTTAGTCAGGCTGTTGATTCTCATTTCATACTTTTCCTGTATCCTTCTCATTTCTCATACCAATTTTTCCTCCACTTCTCTTATTTGGTTTTTAAAATCCTTCTTAAGGTTCTCTATGGCCTGTAACCTGCTCATATTTTCATTTGGGGCTTTTTGTGTAGGATTTCTGACCTCACAGTCCTCTTCCTGTACCATACTTTGATCATCTTTTCCCCCCAAATAGGAATCTAATGTTGATTTTACTGTTTAGTTTTTTTTTTTCCTTAACCTAGGCATGTTGCCACTTAATTAATTGACTTTTGGGCTTGTTTCCACAGTAGGACTTTGCCATTAGACAAGGGAGCTTCCATCTCAAACGTTGGGGTCTTCTCAACTTCCAGAGATATTAGTTGGGTGGCCTCTGTGCAACCTCCACCCGCTCTGGACACACACCCCAAGACCTCTACCCCAGACCGCAATCCAGATCCAGGGAGGTTAAAACAAGAGCGATTATCCCCTAGACTGATTGCAGGATCCCCCTTCACTGTACAAGCCATGAGCTGGAGCTGCAACTGAAGCTTCGAAATGGTGGCCGGGCTTGGCTTCCACAGGGTGGCTCCCAGAGCACTGCACTGTCAGCTCCCAGACTGCAGTGCTGGCTGCTCCTTGCAGGGCTGCCAGGCTGTCCTCAGTGGGAGGTTAGCTTCTCTATATTGTTCTGTGGGTGCTGGGGCTCCAGAGGTTGTTCAGAGTCCCCCTTTTACATGATTTTGAAGTGGTGTTGCTGGAGCCCTGTGGAAGTGCTGTTTCTGCTCTGCCATCTTGGCTCCGTCCCCTGATTCTAATTTTTAGCTAATCATTTTCCTTATTGAATTTTTGAAGCTCCTTTTTCATATGTTCAGATTTCCTTTTTAGTTTACACATTTTTTCTTTTTAAAGAGCAGCTTTCTTCATTGAGAAAATATATATTTTTTTATTTTTGCAATTTTCATTTTAAAAGAGTTAGTCATTTTATCTTCTACCTCTCTAATTTGGTTTTCAAAGTCCTTCTTGAGCTTTTCTAAGAACACTTTCTGGGCTTGAGACCACTTCATATTCCCTGTTGAGGATTCAGCTGTGGGTGTGGAGTCAATGCTGTCTCTTTCTGAATTTAGTTCCTCCATCTAGCAATAATAGGATTCTAGAGTCTTTGTCTTTGAAGTAGGTCTTTTATGCATTTTGATGCAGAGCCCTAGCCATGCCCTTCCTCTAGGACTCTTAAGCCTTCACAATTTTAAAGTTTTGCTCTGGGACAATAATTTTTGTGTTTTCAGGGTCAGAGTGGGGAATTGGAGCAGTCATTGTTCCCTCTGCCATTTTGTTCCCTGGAAGTTAAGGTAGGTGCTTTTTTTTAATTTCCAGGCTGTGGGTTGATAGTCCCAGGAGTAGCTGCTACCACTGTTTCACGCCCTGCATTTGTTTCTTACCCAGCTCCAACAGATCCTAGCCCTGCAGTGATAGTCCTGGCAATGGCCCTGGTGGTTGGTGGATCAACTTGATGTGGAGCTGGCCCACTCTTGCCGCCCATCATTCCTTTTAGGAAAAAGAAGAGTCCTATCTACCTAGCTAATCATTCAACGCCCTTTATCATTTTATTTCTTGGGCTACCTAGCTAATCATTCAACGCCCTTTATCATTTTATTTCTTGGGCTAATTTTATAATATTCCACTTCCACCAGTATACTACACAAAGTCTTTGGGCCAATCAAACTGAAACTGTTATGATTCACTTATTTTATTAATCTATGTGACATAATTTTGAGATATCCTCAGTTTCTATTATTTCTCCTAACAGAAAAATTCTCTCTCCACACAGTATTATCTGATCTATCCCATAATTTGCCAGCTGGAAATTATTTTCGCTGCAGGAGAAGGTTTTTATCCTTTTGCATCATTCTTTGGTATCTGGCATCAGAAGAGAAGATGTTTTATACTGTCTGAAAACATGAAGTTATTGCCTTTCTTCATATCCCCAATACTACTACAATATCTGGTATATAGCAGACTCTTAATAAACATGTGTCTATTGGATTGATTAAAGTTGAATCTAAGAAGAGTTAAAATAAAATGTTGAAGGGAAATTTAGACTTAGAATAAGAGGAAACTTTTTAACAATTAAAGCTTTCCCAAAGTAGAAAGCATAGTCTTGTGAGGAAGGTCTTCCCTCATTGCAGCTCTCTAAGCATAGCCTAGATAATCACATATTCTGTATGTTTCAGAGGCACACCCATTTTTCCCCATTTGCATTGGTCTAGGTGGCGACTGAAGTCAAACTCTGAGATTCTATGATTGTTTAACTCTTACTAAGGAAGAAGGAAATAAGAGGAAGTTGTTCAAGAATATTTTGAAAACAAATATTTAGAACCAAATGCCAAATAAATAAGATAGAAAAAACAGAACAAAAAGTATTAGGAGAAAGAACAATAAAAGCATGTGCCAACTACTTATGTGCAGTAAGACATGAAAGAATTGCCTGAAAATTGCTGAGCAAGTGACCTCAACTCTCTGGGGGTGGATCTCCTCATCTGTCTGAAGTTGTTGGATTGAAAGAACTCAGATTCCCCTTATTCCTCAATCTATTATCCTTTCTAATACCTTTGTGTCCTTAAAGAAACTGAAAATAAATTTACACAATATTACATTATGGGAACATAGAAATCATGAAATCCAATCTATGACCCTACAGTCTCCACTTCTCTTTATACAGAGAGGACACTGAGTCCAAGAGAATTGACTTGCCATCTGGCTACACAGTGGTAGTCAGAATTTGTGCTCATAAGTTTTGGTCTCTTTGATTGAAACAGTTTAATATTCTTTGTACAATATACTTGCTCCTGCCATGAGTCATGAAAATTATATGTAATAATAGTAAATCCTGAGATAACAGGAGAAATTCTTAGCATGGATTATACTATAAGAATTTTGCCCATTTTTAAATCAGCTATTTGAATAAACAATCTCTTAAAATGGAAAGAAAAGGACATATTTAAATCCTCACAAATGACTTAGTCTTTGCCATTTCATTGCCTCCCATATCCAGTCCCTACTTTTCTGTCATTCTAAAACCAGAAAATCCATGTTTGTTGGAGGTAATCTGCTGTCTTTAAGAGGATTAAAATTCTAGATGTGAAGACAAAAAATAATTGAAATTCTATCTATAGAAATGCTTGAAAAGTGATTTCTCTTGTTATACTCTTCTTCCATAATCCATCACAAAACATGTTCTATGATTTTCCTTTCTATTCATTATTCTTCTACTTGATTCCTAGTGTTATATTTTGCTTTGTGTGTAGATATTTTATTTTATCAGATCATCTCAGATTCAGAGGCTTTGTAAACGACTTTATGAAAATCCCTACATGTAATACAGACCCCATATTCTCCTTTTCTTCCATATTGTGACATGTTCAAAGAATTTTAGCTTCTAAGGCATGACCTTCTGTTCCCAAACACATGCTGACTATTCTTATTAAATGAAAGTTGAAGATCATGTAAGGTTTTCCATGGCTTTTAGCGTTATCCCTTCAGTGAAGAGATGTATTGTGAGTGTAACCTCCTGGATGCCAAGAGGAATCAACTATTTATAATTGGTTATAAATCTCTGTCTCAATCTCTTCTCTCTCTCTCTCTCTCTCTCTCTCTCTCTCTCT
Organism: Gymnobelideus leadbeateri; assembly: GCA_011680675.1. Taxonomy (NCBI): domain Eukaryota; kingdom Metazoa; phylum Chordata; class Mammalia; order Diprotodontia; family Petauridae; genus Gymnobelideus; species Gymnobelideus leadbeateri. The sequence continues at coordinate 283,876 of WOXC01000002.1, read as the reverse complement.
CTCTCTCTCTCTCTCTCTCATACACACACACACACACACACACACACACACACATGCACACACACATACATTTTCTCATCTTTCTTTCTCTGACATCTCCATTTTTATTTCTATTGGCTTGTTCCTGTTTCTTTTTGTCTCAGTTTATTTCATCTCTGGGTCTATCTTTGTCTCTATCTCTCTCTGCCTTGTACTTTCTCTTTTTCTCCCCCTCCCCCACATTAACAATAAGGTCCTACTCATTTTAAAATAACTTTTACTTTATGGTCCATTGTATATGCTGGAAGTATCAGAAAATAAATCATTAAGAAAATCAATCTCTAAAACAGATTAGACTTTTGTTTGAAGATGACTCCTTACATGAAAACAAATAGGTAACATTAAGTACAATAACAGATAGTACCACAGAAAGAATGATCACTGTGGACTTGGTATTGCGATGCTCAAGCATATCACATATAAACACACATGAATTATTATATTGCATTTGGTTATACGTGTACATATGCACACACAAATTCACACATATACACACACGTGTATACACCCATGTGTGAGAGTATATTTACATGTGTATATACATGCATATACACATGTTTACATATATTAGGGCTGGGAGAGGAGGGGAGATAAGTGGCTCAGTAGATATAACACCAGGCTCTGATTTAGAAAAATCTGAGTTTAAATCTGACCTCATACACTTAGTCTCTCTGTGACCATGGACAAGTCATTTAACCCTATTTTGCTCAGTTCCTCATTTGTACAGTGTGGCACAATGGAAAAAGAAGTGGTAAACCAATTCTATCTTTGCCAAGAAAGCCCTATGTACTGAAGTCAATGAGGTCATATAGAGTCATAACTGAATGACTGAACAATAACAACATATAAAGTAAGAGGAGCAAGAGAGAGAAAGGGAAGTAGAGAGAGAGAGAGAGAGAGAGAGAGAGAGAGAGAGAGAGAGAGAGAAGAGAAAGAAGGAGGGAGGGAGGGAGAGGGAAGGAGGGAGTTAGAGGCAGAGAAGAAGAAAGAATTTATGGTTGAAGATTAATCAAATAATATGATAAACCACCATTTTCAAATGCAACATCCAAAGACATTTTCAAATATTTTATTGAAAAGGCACTGAAAGCATGGTCAGCAAGAATCACAGATTCAAAGTCAGGAAGAACTGACTCAGATATTTGCTAGTTGGATGACTCTGGCAAAGTGATTAAACTATCTCTGTCTCCATGTATGTTTCCACATCTATGAAATAGGAATGATAATAACATCTGTCTTGTGAGGTTATTGTGACAATCATATAAGAAAACATAGACCTTAAGGCACTTTATAAATTCTATTTTTTTTAAATTTTAAGTAAAGGTCTTCTCACTTTGGAGGGCTCTTTTGGACCTATGGTTTAATTGCTGCTGGGAACTCCTGGGTGAGAGAAAACCTCTGTCTTTCTGAATCAAAACCCATTTTCTAAAATGTTGATAATAACAGTGGCTACAGTAGTTTTGGCAGCTCAAAAGGAATGTAACATGATTGCAATTAATGTTAATTTCCCAAAGACATATAGAGATTTTACTCTAATCAGATAGAACTATGTCTAAAACTAGACTCAGAAGGCTAGAGCTAATTGCTGGGACCTGGAGTGAATGGCGTAAATGGTGAATAGTGTCATGAAAATAGAAAACGAAGAAATCAATAAATAAACAAACAAAAACTGTTTCCTTTTGAAGACCTGAAAAATTATTCTAATTTCAACCTACTGAGAGCTATTTTCACTTGGCAATATACAAGCAAATGGCTAGGGTAGTTGCAACTATCAGTTTAAATCTATTCACAAATCCAATAATGCAGATGTCCTCATACAACTGCTGAAAAGAAGATGCACACATTATTCCGCAAATATCAAGACCCATAGTTTTGTTGAAACTTTTATTCATGACAAGGATGCATTACTGGAGAGGAAGAAAGAGGCACAGTGATTCTGATACACAAGGGTATAAATCAAAATTGTCTCTCTATATACATATATACATATGGACACACATATACACATATATACATACATGTGTGAACACACACACATATACATAGAGAGAGAGCATTCATTTTTCTGACTCCAAAATACATGCTACTCTATTTCAGTTTACAACTACAATTACCATCATCATAACACTTATATAGCATTTTAAAGTTTGCAAAGAACTTTACAAATGTTACTTTAATTTACTTTATGAAAGGTGGAGAAAGGGAAAAGGAAGAAGATAGCAGATGGAACTGAAACCCAAAGTAGAGAAGGAAAACAAGCTATAGCCAGGTAAGAGATCGCAATGAGGCTGTTGGCAAGGGCATTTGGAAAGACATTTCACATAACCCATTTGGAATTGTTTGGGAGGCTTGTATTAATAAGGCATAGAATCATAAAATTGTAGAGGAGGGAAGAATTTTGGTGTCCACTTACCGTATTCAATACACAAATATTATTACAAAAATCTCTGATAACAGGTCCTACCACTTTCATGAAGACACCAGCCACTCTCTTTATTTATTTATTTATTTTTGCTTTTTTTGGAGAACATTTAGGGTTAAGTGACTTGCTCAAGGTCACAGGGCTAGGTTTTGTATTAAGTGTCTGAGGTCCGGTTTGAACTTAGGTCTTTCTGACTCCAGGGCTGGTGTTCTACTCACTGTGCCACCTAGCAGCCCCTCTAGCCACTCTTTTTAAAAAAACAATTTATTTATTTTTAGTTTTCAACATTCACTTTTATAAGTTTTAATTTTTTCCACATCCCTCCCTTCTCCCTTCCCCAAGATGCCATGAAAACTGATATACGCTCTACATATACATTCTTTTAAAACATATTTTCACATTAGTTATGTTGTATAGAAGAATTGGAATGAATGGGAGGAACCACGAGAAAGAAAACAAGAGAGCAAATAGCACTCTCCAATCTATATTCAGATTCCATAGTTCTTTCTCTGGATGTGAATGGCAGGTTAAATCATGAATCTTTTTGAGTTGTCTTAGGTTCCTTGCATTGCTGATGCAAAATGAAATGTACTGTGTACAAAGTGACTAACCCTCCTTACCCACTTGACTACAAAGTAACAAAAGTTGTGAAAAACAAGCCTCCCACCATAGGCTCCAGGTGAGGGCATGCAGCCTATTAGGCCACAGAGTATATTTTCAAATCAAGAAAGGTCCTCAAGTTGAATTTAGGCTTATTAAGGGGCAGGGGAAATCCTAAATTGCTATTACCATTACAAGCTTTGAGCTCCAAACTTTCTCCCTTCCTCTCCCCCCACCCCATTGAGAAAGCAAGCAATTTGATAAAGAATATACATGTGTTTTCTTGAAAAATATGAGCAAAATAATCACATTGTTAAAGAAAACATAGGAAAAAAAACAAGAAAAATAAATAAATGTACTTCAAACTGTATTTAGACACCATCAGTTCTTTCTCTGGGAATGGATAGCATTTTTAATCATTCCTTCAGGGATGTCTTAGATCATTGTATTGCTGAGAATAGCTACATCATTCACAACTGATCATCTTACAATATTGCTCTTACTTTGTAAACAGTACATTTCATTTTGCATCAGTTTATTCAAGTATTACCAGTTTTCTGGAGAAAATCCTGCTTATTCTTTTTTATAATACAAGAGTATTCCATCATAATCACAAACCACAACATGTTTAGCCATTCCCCAATTGATGGGCATTCCCTCAATTTTTAATTCTTTTCCCCTAGAAAAGAGCTATTATAAATATTTGTGTACATATAGGTACTTTTACTTTTTGTTTTTATCTCTTTTGGGATACAGACCTAGTATTGTTATTTCTAGGTCAAATGGGTATGCATGGTTTTACAGCCTTTTGAGAATCGGTCTACAGAATGAATCAGTTCACAACTCCACAATGCATTAATTTATCATTTTTCCCACATCCCTTTAAACATTTGTCATTTACCTTTTTCTGTCTTATTAGTCAATCTAATAAGTATGCAGTAATACCTCAGAATTGTTTTAATTTGCATTTTTCTAGTCAATAGTGAGTTAGAATATCCCCTGATCAGGCCAAAAGACAGCTTTGATTATGCCATCTGAAAACTGATCATATTTTCCAATCATCCATCAACTTGGCGATGGCTCTCATCTCAACAAATTTGATTCAATTCTCCACACACTTGAGAAATAAGGCCTTCTTCAGAGAAACCCACTTCAATTTTTTTCACATTTACTATTACTAACTGTATCTCCCTCCATCTTATCCCCCCCCATTTATTTTATTGTCTGTCTCCTTCCATCCTGTCCCTCTTCAGTAGTGTTTTGCTTTTGTAAACACCCTCCCCCAATCTGGCCTCCCTTCAATTAACCCTCCTTCTCTTATCCAATTCTCCTCCTACTTTCCTGTAGAGTAAGATTTCTATACTCGATTTCATTTGTATGTTATTCCCTCTGAGCCAATTCTGATGACAGTAAAGTTCATTTACTTTCCCTTACCTTCCCTCTCATCCCCTCCATTGTACAAGCTTTTTTCTTGAGGTAATTTATTCTGTTCTACCTCTCCCTTCCTCTTTCTCCAAGTACATTCCTCTCTCACCCCTTAATTTTATTTTTTAAGGTATCATCCCTTCATATTGAACTCACACCTGTAACCTCTGTCTATATATACTCTAATGATGAGAAAGATCTTGAGTCACAAATATAATCTTTCCATTTGGGTTATAAACAGTTTCACCTTTTTAAATCCCTTGTGATCTTCCTTTTGAGTTTACCTTTTTATGCTTCTCTTGAGTCTTGTATTTGAAAGTTAAATTTTCTATTCATTTCTGTTCTTTACAACAAGAATGCTTGAAAGTCCACTATTTCATTGAATTCACATTTTCCCACAGAAGGATTATAACTCAGTGTCCCTGGGTAGTTGATTCTCGGTTGTAATCCTAGCTTCTTTGCCCTCTGGAATATCTTATTTCAGGCCCTCTGATTTTATTTTTTGTAAGCAATTGGGGTTAAGTAACTTGCTCAAGGTTACATGGCCAGTCATTATTTATGTGTGGGTGCTCATTTTCTGAGGCCAGATCCAATCTCAGGTCATCCCAACTCCGAGACCGGCGCTCTTACTCATTGCGCCACCTAGCCACCCCTAGGCCCTCTGATATTTTTAATGTATAAGCTAAAAGATTTTGTGTTATCCTATCATTCTGTAATACTTGAATTGTTTCTTTCTCAGTACTTGCCATATTTTCTCCTTGACCTGGGAGCTCTGGAATTTGTCTGTAATATCCCTGGGTGTTTTCCTTTTAGTATCTCTTTCAGAAGATGATTAGTGGATTCTTTCAATGTCTATGTTACCCTTTGGTTCTAGACTATCAAGGCAATTTTCCTTGATATTTTCTTGAAATATGAGATTTAGGCTCTTTTTTTAATAATGGATTAGAGGTAATCCAATAATTTTAAAATTATCTCTCCTGGATCTATTTTCCAGGTCATTTTTTAATGAGTTATTTCACATTGCCTTCTACATTTACATTCTTTTGGTTTTGTTTTAATGTTTCTTGATTTCTCATAAAGTAATTAGCTTCTATTTGTTCCATTCTAATTTTTAAGGAATTGTTTTCTTTAGTGAGCTTTTGGACCTCCTTTTTTATTTTGCCCTTTCTACTTTTTAAGGAGCTTTTTTTTTTTTTTTTTAGTGTATTTTTGTGCCTCTTTTTTTCATTTGACCAGTTCTGCTTTTGAAGGCATTCTTCTAGTAACTGGATTTTTGTACCTCATTTACCATTTGACCTAGTGTGTTTTTGTTTGTTTTGTTATTTTGGAGGGGGAAGGGAGGGCAGTTGGGGTTAAGTGACTTGCCCAAGGTCACAAGGCTAGTGTGTATGTGTGTGTGTGTGTGTGTGTGTGTGTGTGTGTGTGTGTGTGTGTTAAGTGTTTGAGGCCACATTTGAACTCAGGTCCTCCTGACTCCAGGGCCAGTACTCTATTCACTGTGCCATCTAGCCACCCCCTAGTCTATTTTTAAGGTGTTATTGTTCTATGTCTCATTTACTAAAGTGTTGGCTCTCATTTCATGCTTTCTTGCATCACTTTCATTATTCTTCCCAAATTTTCCTCTACTTCTCTTACTTGATTTTCAAAATCCTTTTTGCATTCTACCAAGGCCTGATGCTAATTCCTATTTTTCTTGTAGTATATGGATGTAGTAACTTTGACTTTGTTATCTTCTTCTCACTATGTGTTTTGATGTTCCTTCTCACCAAAGTAATTTTCTATAATCAGGATTTTTTTCTTTTGTTTGCTCATTTTTCTAGTGTATTACTAGCTTTAGTTCTGTTAAGGTAGGACTATGCTTCCAGGATGGAGGGTACACTATCCTAAGCTTCAGGGATTTGCATAGCTGTTTTCAGTGATACTTCTGGGGACCCTAAGTTTCAATTCTTCCAAGGTGGTATGATCTAAGGAAAGGTGTTTACTATTGTCCTGTTCTATGGTTTTTGAGTGACTACATTTACTCTTTTCTGCCCCGGACCTATGAGGAGGATCCCTGCTCCATTGTGTCCACAAACTCTGCTATGCTAGTGCTCCTCCTCACCTTGGTACTACAACCCAGGACAGCAACCTGGATCTGAATATGAAAAAAGAAACAATCTTGTGTCACTGCTAGCAAAGTGGCCCCTGTGATCTCCTTATGACTTATTGTTTGATTGCCATACTGTCTTTGGACTGAGAGCTCCTAAAGCAGCCACTGCCACTGCTGATTTAGTGTCTCCCAAAGCCTGGTCCTGGTTTGCTAGGGTCAGGGTTGTGTTAGTGCAGCCTACACTGGACTTTGCTCCATTCTTACCCACATGCAACAGAACTTCCCTGCTGACTTACTAACCTGTTTTTTTTTTAATTAATTTATTAGTTTAGTTTCAGTTAACAAGATTCAATTCCATAGTTCCTTGATTTTCAAATTTCCTTTACTTCCCTTCCCCCTCCCCCCCCCGACAGCCAGTATAAGATCTGCAAATGCATTCATATTAGACATTATTCCAATTACAAAGGCGTATTGTGCTAGGTGGGATGAAAGATGGTAAGGAAGAAAAAAAACAAACAAACAACGAAAAGAAAAAGATCATTTAGTTTGCTTCCATCAGGATTCAGGCTCAGTTCTTTCTAGTTATATCTCTGGATGGCGCTTTTCTCACTTTCTTGAGTCTTTCGGGATTGACTTATATCACTGCATTGCTGAAAAGAGTCCAGTCTGTCATAGTTAGTCATCACAGATATGGTATGTCTGTGATTGTATATAAATTTCTTCTGATTCTACTCTTCTCGCTCAGCATCAGTTTGTATAAGTCTCTCCAGGTAATTGTGAAATCCATCACCTCCTCATTTCTTATAGCACAATAATATTCCATTACATTCATATACCACAACTTGTTTAGCCATTCCCCAATTGATGGGCACCCCTTTAGTTTCCAATTCTTTGCAACCACAAAAAGGGCTGCTAAAAATATTTTTGTACATATGGGTCTTCCTCCCACTTCTATGATCTCTTTGGGATATAACCCTAGAAGTGGTATGGCTGGGTCAAAGGGTATGAAATTATTTATAATCCTTTGGGCATAATTCCAGATTGCTCTCCAGAATGGTTGGATAAGTTCACAACTCCACCAGCAATGTATTAGTGTTCCAATTTGTCCACATCCTCTCCAGCATTTGTCACTTTCTTGTTTTGTTTTAGCCAATCTGACTGGAGGGATGTGGTATCTCAGAGTTGTTTTGATTTGCATTTCTCTAATTAATAGTGATTTAGAGCATTTCTTCATATGCATATAGATATATTTAATTTCTTTCTCTGAAAACTGCCTGTTCATATCCTTTGACCATTTATCAATCAGGGAGTGACTTGTATTCATATAGATTTGGCACAATTCTCTATAAATTTTAGAGATGAGTCCTTTATCAGAGACACAAGTTGTAAAAATTCTTTCCCAATTTCCCACCTCCCTCTTGATCTTGGTTACATTGGCTTTGTTTGTACAGAAGCTTTTCAATTTAATGTAATCAAAATTATCCATTTTGCATTTTATAATGCACTCTAATTCTTGTTTGGTCTTAAAGTCTTCCCCTCTCCACAAGTCTGTCAGGTAAACTATTCCTTGCTTTCCCAAATTGCTTACAGCATCATCCTTTACACCTAGATCATGCACCCATTTAGACTTGATTTTGGTATATGGTGTTAAATAGTGATCTATGCCCACTTTCTGCCATACTGTATTCCAGTTTTCCCAGCAGTTTTTTGTCAAATAGTGCATTCTTATCCCCAAAACTGGGGTCTTTGGGTTTATCAAACAATAGATTACTATATTCATTAACTGCTGGGTCTCCTGCACCTAATCTATTCCATTGATCCACTACTCTACACCTCTGCCAGTACCAAGAAGTTTTCACGACTGCTGCTGTATAATAACAGATTGAGATCTGGCATAGCTAGTCCACCTTCCCTAGTGTTTCTTTTCATTAATTCCCTTGATATTCTAGAGCGTTTGTTTTTCCAAATAAATTTTGTTATTATTTTGTCTAATTCTACAAAGTAGTTTTTTTGGTAAATTGATTGGTATGGCACTAAATATATAGTTTAGTTTGGGTAAAATTGTCATTTTTATTATATTATCTCGACCCAGCCACGAGCAATTGATATTTTTCCAACTATTTAGATCTACTTTTATTTGTGTGAGAAGTGTTTTGTAGTTGTGATCATATAGATTCTGGGATTGTTTTGGTAAGTAGATTCCCAAATATTTTATAATGTCTACTATGACTTTAAATGGGATTTCTCTTTCTATCTCTTGCTGTTGAGTTTCATTAGAGATGTACAGGAATGCTGAGGATTTATGTGGGTTTATTTTATATCCTGCAACTTTGCCAAATTTATTTTATTGTCTCTAGTAGTTTTTTACTTGATTCTCTAGGATTCTCTTAAGTATATCATCATATTATCTGCAAAGAGTGATAGCTTGGTCACTTCTTTACCTAATTTGATTCCTTTGATTCCTTTTTCTTCTCTAATTGCTACTGCTGGTGTTTCTAGTACCAGATTTAATAAGAGGGGTGATAGTGGACACCCTTTTTCACTCCTGATCTTACTGGAAAGGCTTCTAGTTTATCCCCATTGCATATAATACTTGCTGATGGTTTTAAATAGATGCTATCAACTATTTTAAAGAAGGCTCCATTTATTCCTATACTTTCTAGTGTTTGTAATAGGAATGGGTGTTGTATTTTGTCAAAAGCCTTTTCTGCGGGGTGGCTAGGTGGCACAGTGAGTAAGAGGCCGGCCTCGGAGTTGGGATGACCAAAGATCAAATCCAGCCTCAGAAAATGAGCACCCACACATAAATAATGACTAGATGTGTAACCTTGAGCAAGTTACTTAACCCCAATTGCTTCAAAACATAAATAAATAAAAAAGCCTTTTCTGCATCTATTGAGATGATCATGTGGTTTCTGCTAGTTTTATTGTTGATGTGCTCAATTATACTGATGGTTTTCCTAATATTAAACCATCCTTGCATTCCTGGAATGAATCCTACCTGATCAGAGTGTATTATTTTTATGATAAGTTGTTGGAGTCTTTTGGCTAATATTTTATTTAGAATTTTTGCGTCTAAATTCTTGCGGGAAATTGGTCTATAATTTTCTTTCTCTGTTTTATCTCTTCCTGATTTAGGAATCAGTACCATATTTGTGTCATAGAAAGAGTTTGGTAGGACTCCTTCTTCACTAATTTTCCCAAACAGTTTGTAGAGTATTGGAATCAATTGTTCTTTAAATGTTTGATAGAATTCACTAGTGAACCCATCTGGCCCTGGAGATTTTTTCCTAGGGAGTTCATTGATGGCTTGTTTGATTTCTTTTTCTGAGATGGGGTTATTTAGGTAATTCACTTCCTCTTCAGTTAATCTGGGCAACTTGTGATTTTGTAAATATTCATCCATTTCACTAAGATTATCATATTTATGTTCATACAATTGGGAAAAATAATTCCTCATTATTTTTTTTTATTTCCTCTTCATTGGAGGTAGATTCACCCTTTTTATTTTTGATACTCACAATTTGGTTTTCTTCTTTCTTTTTTTATCATATTGACTAAGGTTCTATCAATTTTGTTTATTTTTTCATAAAACCAGCTCTTAGTTTTATTAATTCAATGGTTTTCTTAATTTCAATCTTATTAATCTCTCCTTTGGTTTTCAATATTTCTAATTTAGTACTAAATTGGGGATTTTCAATTTGTTCTTTTTCTAGCTTTTTCAATTGCATGTCCAATTCATTGACCTCCCTTCTCTCTGCTTTAATTAAGTATGTACTCAGGGATATAAAACTTCCCCTGAGAACTGCCTTTAGTGCATCCCACAAAATTTGGTATGTTGTTTCATTATTTTCATTCTCTTGAATGAAATTATTGATTGTTTCTATAATTTCTTGTTTGACCCACCAATTTTTTAGGATTAAATTGTTTAATTTCCAGTTAGTTTTTAGTCTATCTTTCCATGGCCCTTTATTGCATATAATTTTATTGCATCATGATCTGAGAATGATGCATTTAATATTTCTGCCTTTCTGCACTGGATTGTGAGGTTTTTGTGCCCTAGTACATGGTCTATTTTTTAGTATGTACCATGCACTGCTGAGAAGAAAGAAAATTCCTTTTTATCCCCATTCAGTTTTCTCCAGAGATCCTTCATATCTAGTCTCTCTAAGATTTTATTCACTTCCTTAACTTCTTTCTTGTTTATTTTGAGGTTAGATTTATCGAGTTCAGAGAGGGGAAGATTAAGGTCCCCCTTAATAGTTTTGCTATCTATTTAGTATACTATATAGTATAGTTTTGCTATCTATTTCTTCCTCTAATTCCTTTAACTTCTCCTCTAGGAATTTAGATGCTATACCACTTGGTGCATATATATTAAGTAGTGATATTGCTTCATTCTCGATGGTGCCTTTTAGTAGGATATAGTTTCCTTCCTTATCTCTTTTAATTTGATCTATTTTTTTCTTTTGCTTTATCTTAGATAAGGTCACCAAGGCTCAGAAAGTTTCTGTGATTTTTCCCAAGGTCACAGAACTCAGGAACAGTAGAGTTAGGGCCATAACCTGAGTATTTTGACTCAGTCCAGTGGTCTCTCATTAGAGCATATCAGTGTTATAGACATCTTATTATTGAAAACAATGGATTTACAAATGTTATGAGCTATAGTCATAGGGTCCTATCGTGAGGGGAGAAAAGAGCTTGGGAGAATAGATATTCTGGGCTTTTGTCTTCTAGATTTAAAAGAGAAGACACACTGTTCCAAACTCTCTTAAGGTCTTTGAAGAAAGAGAAACCCTAGGAAAGTACTGATATGTATTGGAGTTAGCATCTCAATCAAGTCCCTAACTTGCTACTTTATATGTTTGGCAGAAATTTCAGCATGGGTGAGATCTGAGATCACTATCTGTATTTCCATCTCTCTGTTTCTCTTTCTCTCTTTCTGTCTCTGCTGAGCAGAGCTATGTTTGTTCACTGTAGATCTGATATTTCATGGGAAAAGATTAAGATCTAGTTATAGAGCTTGTGGCACTCTTTTGTGGTTAAGGGATAAGGAATACGATTTGAATAAAAAAATCATCTAGACTAACCACATTAAGGGAACAAATAGATTTAATTCTAATCTAATTTCATTTATCACAGAAAAGCAGAGTGTCTAGACTGTGGCTGCAACCTCCTATTTCCTCTCCCCAGCAGAAATCAAAAGCTCCCTTGGAGAAATGTAGAAGGAAGAGATTCTAGAGACACAAATTCTTGACTCCTTGTGAACCCTATCTAGACAAACCCATGTGGGCTCATACAACCTACAAGGGGGTCAAAAAAGTTTCAAATCACCTCATAACTTTCAGTGTTTCATCTGCGGACATAAAGGTATAGGTGAGAGGAGAGTTCTTTCAAGCATGATCACTATATTACACAATATTTTTGCCAAAGTTTGAAATGAATTTCTTAGTTGATTACTAAGGTGAATATACTGTTTCTGAAATCTCAGAAATCCATCATGTGTATCTAACCACTAGTAATGAGATGTTCAGTATGCAACTTAAAACCCATGAGATGATTTGTAAGTTTAGCTGGTTTAAAAGATATGTTTTTCAAATTAAGAAAATAGGATTCTCTCCAAATTAAAAAAAATGACTCAAGACTATGAAGGATTGATTAAAATATGTTCTTATCTTGTTAATGTATCGAGGCTAAAATAAAGATTGGGGTGGTTTTGTTCTCACCCTTTCAAAATAAGATCATATGTGCATAGCAAAGAAATGAAAATATATTCATTTTCTTTTATATACACACATGTGCATGTAAAACCAAGCAAAATCAGTCCTCCACAAGAATGCTACTGCAAACAGCCTTTCAAGGTTCTGATCACACAGTACAGTGAACACTCCATTCATTCAATAACAAATCCGAGCAAAACATTCACAGAAAATCAAGGTACATTATTCACAATGCTACAACTTTTTATAGAAAATCAAAATACAGCATTCACAACAACTTATCACTAAAATGGCCACATAGTTTTCACCACAGTAGTCACATAGATTTCAATAAAGGACAATCATTTAGTAACTCAATCATTCAATCAAGTCATTCATTCAGTCATCCTTAAGGATGCTTACCACTTCAAGGGACACAAAGTACAATAGCAAAAGTTCTCCACACATGGGGCACACCAAGTTAGAAATCAGTCACTTATTCACTCATCATTCACTATTTAATCATCAGTTAATACACAAGCCCTCCACACCTAGGTCACTGGCAAATTACAGTTTCTCAGCCAGTAGAGCATCCATGCAAAGTCCTCCTTCAGTTTGACTTAAGGTGGTCTCCCAGACTCCCTGGATTCCCCTCCATGGTCCCAAGTCCTACCTGAGTTCAAAGGCAGATAGCCCCCAAGTCCCTGTCCAGCTCTCCATTCATTTCCCACTCTACACTGAAGCACACAGCATCCAGTCCAACATAGATCACTCACAGTCTCTGTTCCCGGGAAGTCAAGGCCCCACAAAGCCACAAACAGGTTCGTTCAAAACACCAGCATCACAATCATGCCTCCTTAGTCTGAGGCAGCTCCAGCTGGCCCCTGGACATACTCAGCAGCTCCTCAGCAGAAGCTCCAACTAGTTCCCAAATTCATAATCATTCTCTCCAGCCTGGCAGGGTTTTTCCTCTTCAGCCTCCCAGGAGGCAGCAGCTTCTGCCTCCACAAAGCTTGCTCCAAGAAGATCTGTCTGACCCAGCATGGGCTTCTCCTTATATACACATAGGGCATTAGCTCCTTCCTGTTTCAGCCAAACCCTTCCAGCTACAGGGGTTCCTACCTTCTGTTTCTTTAACAGAGGCTTTATTAATTACTAAGTGTTAAATACCTCTCAGCTTAGCAATCGAAAAGGAACTTCAGATTTCATTACTATTACACTGTGCATGCACATGCACACCCACACAATTCACATAAATGTCCAAACACTCTTTTTATTTGTATATGTGTACATGCACATACATACATACATACATACATATATACATAAATACATATTTATTTTAGCAAGGAGAGAAAGACTTGGTTAAATCAAACATCTTATACCTGAAGATGCTGGACTGAGATTCAATGAATATAGGGAACTATCTAGGCTAGATATATTACCAAGCAATATAGGTCAGGAAAGACAATATAAATACATATATATATATATATATATATATATATATATATATATATATATATATGTACACATATACATATATACACACATACATGTGTATACATATATAGATAGTAATACATATATCTGTATATATTCATACATGTACAGACATGCACATATATACATATGTACACATGTATGTGCATATGTGTTGGGTGTGTGTATACACACATATACCATAGATGTGTTATGTGTCTTTGTTTTTATCTGTGTATTAAAAAACAAAACAAAACAAAAAAAAGAAAATCTGAAAGGGAGCATGATTGAATTCATAGAGAGCCAGGTTCTGAGATGGAAAGAACTGGATTCAGTTATTGCTTCTGACATATACTAGCTGTGTCTGCCTAGTCAAGTAAACCTACCAGTGGCCAAAGAAAGCTTTCTAACACTAGAAACTAAAAATAAAATTTGCATTGGATTAAGGTGATTTCTCAGTTGTTATTCATTAATGAGCTTTGATTTCATAGGAATCTTGATGAGGAAACTCCCGTCTACCAATGTATATGCTATTCTGATACCTGGAGCAGAGACTATGCTCTAGAGCAGAGGTCCCAAAATGTATTTGGCCTACTGCCTGCTTTTCAAAAAAAAAAATTGCTCAGCAACCCCCCAGGAATTTTCTTTAACCCTTTAATGCTTTTAAAAAATTTTATGTCATTTCAAACATACATATATATTTGAAATGACACATCTTACATTTAATAATTTATTGTAAATTTATGGGGGGGATTCTTGCATTGAAGTTTTGATGACACAATATTGCATCATGTAACCATATAATATCTTATTCTAAACAACTCATATGTGCATACTCTGCCAATGCATGCTGGCCTTCCCAATAATGTGTTGCATTGTTGCGTGACAGCACTTTCTTGTTAAGTTCTGTCAGTAGGCTTGACCACTGATCAGTTCTAACTTGCATTTATATGTTTATATGAAAAATTATATAATCACTATGACTTTAACTCTGTTACACAACAGATGAAACATGTACAAATGGCTTTTCTTCTCTTCTTCCTTTATGTTTCCACTACCCCCTCCTTTTTATTCAATGCCTTACCCCCCAGTTGCACCCAAGGCTATTTCCACTCCCATGACTCATTCCAGAGCCCCTTAGCCATAGAATCACCCTCTTCCAGAACCTATGCTCTGGAGGATAGTCATGTCTGGAACTTGGTGCTGAGGCCCTACTATGTGTCCCCTCTATTCCCTTTCCAGTACTAAAACCACAGTCAATCAATTGTTCCATTGCTATTTGAAAGGTTATTCAAATCTATTCCTCTACGGCTCTGTTCACCATCCCTGCTAACCTAAGCAGGCCTCTCTAATCACCACTCCTCTTTTTGTATTGCCTCTTGCTATTAGAATATAAGCTCCTTGAGAGCAAGGGGCATCTTTCCTTTTGCATTTGTATACCCAGCATTTGGCACAGTACTGGCATATAGTTAAGAGTTAATGTGGTTCCATTCATTTTCGTTCATCATTCTGAAGTCTGCCTGGTGGTGAACCTCTTTGGGCTTCTGTAGTCACATCCTTGAGCAATAACTAACTAATCCTGCTCAGTCAAAATCTGTTTCTAGCCTCCTAAGATCTGCCAGAACTTTTATATAATTGACATAAGCAGGGTTATTTCTGTGACACTAAAACATATTAGAATGCATCTTAAGTACATATTTCTGAAGTCACATGCATAAATACATGTGTATGCGTATATGTATATATGCACACATGCATACATACGTAAAGAGAATGACAAAGACGAATTCCTTCTATCATTCTGTGATTCCCTAATATAATGGTTATTTTAGCTCATATTAAATCTGTGCTTTGGCAAGAGATTTTATACATTTTTAGGTTTGTTTTTTTTTTTTTTTGGTGCCTCTTCATATCAATCTTATCACATCTTCAGCCTATTTCAGGATTTATTTTCCTGCTCCTGTGGCTTCTATTAGTGACCACTGACACTGTCATACATTCTTAAATAAAATTAAATTAGACTATAGTGTATTTTAATTGCTTTATGTTTAAGATTTCTCATTGTAAGTAGAAAGAGACAGGAAGGAAGTGGAGGTTATTCACATGTAGTTTTTCTTCTGGAAAATACAGAAAAGAGAGTATTTGCAAGAAGTTAGGATTTGCCATGGGTTTTTTTTGTTTGTTTTATTATTTATTTGCTTGTTTGCTTTTAAGTAGATGAAGTTAATTCTATTCCAGAAATTTTCAGGTAACTACAAAAGCTAATTCAAACCATAGAAAGGTGGATTATATTGTCCCATCAAAAGACTAAATTTCTATAGTGAAGAGAATGCACATAGCTCAGAATCTTGAAGGAAAGCATATGAGGTAGGAAAAGTCATATTCTAGAGTAACTCACAATTCTGGCCTACAGATATCAGTGTTCATTGTCTCTTCAGGAAAACTTGTACCACACATGAAGCTGCTTCTCTTTTCTGCTGTACAATTGATCCTCTCCACTCTTCAGCTAGCAAAATCCCCTTATCTTCTCTACTCCAACATAGCATATATAAAGTCTCTTCATTTTTCTTCATTTATCTCTTCATAAAAAAAAGTTTTTAGAAAATGTTGGCTCCAAACGTGAACGGTATGTTTTATGTGAGAGAACTGTACAATTCTAAACTTTCTATCTGTAAGATCTATAGATGGGTTCAACCAAATTATTCATTCACCTGAATGCTCCAATCAGAATATTGCTTTCAGCCACATGTTTAGGTTGACTCTTCAAACCCAAGACTCTTCAAACCTCTTCAAACACCGGGAGACCAAAGCGGCAGAAAAGTTCTTTCTGATTTTATTTCTTAGACTAGAAGTGGGAGCAGACTGCAGTCAACTCTACTGAAAAGCTTAACCTTTCTCCAAATATAGTTGCTGAAGGGCCAAAACTTTCCCTGAAGCTCATGGCCAATGAAGTTAATTCTTTCTCTGACCAATTAGAAATCACTCAGCTACAGCTTTCTATTAGCTGGATGCTTTTAACTACACAAGGTCTTCAACAGAGCAGTTTTATAGTAACTAGTACAGGAATTACATTTTTATTCTCGTTCCATTCAGTTTCATTAGATTTGGGCGTGTTCTAGTCTGCCAAGGTCTTTTGATTCCTGACTGTAGTAATCTCAGTTTTATCCTAAATTCTTCACTGTCACTCACTCCACACAGCTAATCACTTGCCAGATCTTGTCATTTCTATTTCTACATTTTCCCCATCCTTCTCTTCTCCACACTTAAAGCTATTCCTAATACTCTTCACTTATTCCCTATTCGACATTATTTCAATAGTCTCCTAACATGTTTCTCTGCCTCAAGTCTCTTTATAGCCTTTCCCAAACTAGCCTCATTCAACTTTTTCTAACCTTACTGCATATTGCTTCCATGTATGTACATGATAGTCCAGACAAAATGTTTTTCTTACCGTTTCTTCTGTATTACACTACATCTCTCATTGTTTTTCCATTCCACAAACTGTCCCACTTTAAAAAAAAATGTACTGTATTCTCTTATTATTCTCTTTCTAGAAATGTTTCCTTCAACTCTTCATACAAATATGACCTTTTATATGAATTCTCTCCTAATTTCCTTAACTAATGCATCCACACAAAACAAATAACCTACCTTTCACCTATTTTGTATCTATTTTTATATAGGTTGCAAATTCCTTAAGGGAAAGTAGTGATATCTTTTGATTTTTTTATCCTCTATGCCTTGCATAGTGTCTGGCACTTCCTATGTGTTTTATAATGCTTTTTGATTGACTTACCTAATGTGGTATATTGGAGAAATTAATCCCTGGATTGTGCCATCTGAAAAAGGAAAATGATGCCATTTATATTTTTCTTTTAATCACTTTAAAAAAATAAACATCTCAGGAGCAGACACAGATACCTATGGCATTATCTAAAGACATGGTTAAAATCAGAATCCTATTCAAGTACAGTAATCACAAAGTTTCCAAATCCATTTCATTAGATTATCTGTCCAAATGTTTGACACAAGAATAACAGGATATTTTGTCAAATGCTTTACTGAAATCTAAGTAAATATATATCTATCATTTACCATATCTACCAATTCTGAAACCATATCAAAAATGAAATTAATTCTTTCTGGCATACTCAATATTGATGAAACCATATTAATGCTTTCTTACCAACACTTCTACTTTTGGATGTTTTCTAAGCATTTCTTTAATACTATATTGCAAAGTTTTTCCAAGAATCAAAGTCAGTCTTCCCAGACTACAGTTTTTTTTTCTTAGTTAAGAAATGTTCCTTTTCATAGTTCATTGGGAGAACACAGTTCTTTGAAAGGACAGTTTCCACAAAGTGGCTATATCAGAAACAGTATCACAAAACTTTAGGGAGTGTGTAGATTGAGAGGAAAGGGAGACAACAAATGTAAAATTCTTCTCTAGGAATTTAACAATGAATGAAAAGAGAGATACAGAAAGACTTGAGGGAACAACAAAGTCAAAAGAAGGATTTCTAAGAATCAAGTCAGCATGGAAGGAGTAACTGAAGATGAGACACAAAAGTAGTCTTCATTTGGACAAACTCTGGAAGAAGTGGCAGGACATGAGATCAACGAACAAGTAAAAGTTGAGCTATGCCAAAGAGTGACATCCTCTGAGATGGGTAAAGGAAGAATGGCTCAATAAAATCATAGAGAACATTTTTAAGTTGTCAGAGGAGGAATGATGATAAAACATAATGATTGACCTTAATCTTATTGGTAGATTAAGAGAGGATATCTTCTGGGAGAGGATTTTGGGGTTCCAAGACAGAGTAAACTACTTCGAATACATGCTATGACAAGTAAACAAGAAGTGAAATGAATAAAAAAGATTTTTTAATTCACTTTGGTTAGATATTGTGATTGTAGTGAACCTAGCCAGAATGATTTTATACCTTTCCTCATCATCATTCTGCGATTTCAAAGTAGAATTATAGAAGGCAATAAGAATGGCTCGAGGTTTCAGATTAATAAAGTACAATCAATTGGATACTTAGGGGCAAGGTAGAGTTAACAGTATCTAGCATTTTGTTGATTAGGTTATTTCTAGTGTCAATACTATACAAGTGAAAGTAAGGAAAAGCTGCAACAGTTGATCATGAGCCCTTTAAGAATAATAAAAAAAAGGGGTAGCTAGGTGGTGCAGTGAATAGAGCTCTGTCCCTGAAGCCAGGAGGACCTGAGTTCATAATCCAGCCTCAGACACTTAACACTTAACTAGCTGTGTGACCTGGTATGTGCTGCTCATCTGCCCTTGTCATCCAGTTGACATCCACTTGACATCACTTTAACTCCAAATGCCCTGCCCTCCCCCTCCAAAAACCAACACATACACACACACACACACACATATACACATACATATACACACATATATACATATATATACACACATATATATACATATAAGTAATTTGAGAACTATGATTTTCAACACTTTATCATAGGATCTGTAATTGAAATGAATATTTTATAGTCAATAAATTATTACTGTACCTAGAGTGCAGGTATATCTTATGCATAAGCTATGCATGGTTACTTCAATTACTGAGCCTCATACAGATTTTGTTTTCTTGAGGAAATTTGGTGAGGGATGTAAAGTACTACTATCAGAATAATTCACCATTCAAAATCATTATTAGAATAACATACTAGTGACAAATCTAGAGGATAATTGACTCCTTAGTGATATTCTTTTCCTTTAGATGCACTTTAACAATTTTTTGGATAGCATCAGGCAATTACATGGAATAGGAATATGAGTTGATAGCAATATTTTACCTTTCCAAATATTTTGAATAGGATAATATTTCATCACCATGGAATTTCATTAGTTTAAAAGTTATTGAAAAAGTCTATAATGCATTAGGGAAAAGAACTTGATAATGCAAAGCTGTGTTTCTTTAAAAGTGCTTGTCATTTTAATATTGACAAGGATATAACACATTGGAGTGGAAGTAAAAAAAAAGACAAGAAAGTATACCATATTTCATCAGGAGTTCATTACTTTAACTCATGGATAAAGATTTAACAAATGATTTTACAAGTTGAAAAAGGAAATAGGGTAAGTGACAAAGGTGAGAAGTCAAGACATAAAGAAACTGGTTGACAAAAGAAAGCAAGATTTTGTTTTTAGGTCAATACACATTAAACATCAAAAACTTATATCCCACTAATAAAATAGAATGTGAACTGAACTGACTTTAAACACCCTAAATTGTACTCAAAATTTAGTCACTGACAATAGGAAAGATAAAGTGTCATGGATGAATAGGTAAGAATTATACAAATGGTTAAAAGTAGGGAATCTGTTTTGTATTGTTTAGTGAATAAAGATTTATGCAATTGAAAGATTATTAGGTATTTAGAAATAAATGATTCAACAATATGCTGAACATATTATTTTCATTATTATTCTATAATGTAATTTATTATTATCATTAATCAACAAAATTTATAAAGCACTTATTGCATGCCAGGTTTTGTGCTGGGCACGAAGAATACAAATGAAAGGAATGAAACGAGCCCTCTCTCTCTCTCTCTCTCTCTCTCTCTCTCTCTCTCTCTCTCTCTCGATATATTGAGGTAGGTGCTACTTTTATCTCTGTTTTACAGATGATGGAACTGAAACTGAGTTAACCAAAGTTACATGACTAGTAAGTATATGAAGCAGAATTCAAACTCAGGCCTTCCTGACTGTCAAGTGCAGAGCTCTATCCACTGTGCCACCTGGCAGCCTGTTTGTTTTGTGATTTTTTAATAAAATTCTTATTGTTCAATGTGTATGGGGACTTATTAGATAAAACAGATTGTTTTATCCTATATATGGAACGTCATGGCTATATCCATTGTCTACATATCTGATGGCTGAAGGAAAATGGTCTTAATAGGTAGAGTGAGAAAAAAAAATTGTCTTCCCACACTATCACACTACCCCATCTTAATTCTCTCTTTCTTTTTTTCAGTTCTGACCAGTAGCCCACATTTCCAGTCCCATCAGTTGTAACCCAGAGCACCTTACTTATACTTGTAGATCAGAGTCCAGCTGCTAATCCACATCTACAGAGACATACAGAGCTACTCACAAGTAAGTAGAATGAGTACCGGTCATGAAGTTCTCCTTCAATGAATAGTAATCAACTACAATACTTTTAGTATCCAGTCACTGAGAGGGAACCCTCCTTCAGGTGGAGAATACGTATAGCAATGACTATAGAAGCACTTAGACCTAGAACTGAACAGCAACTGTAGCTTCACTCCCAGAATCAAGCAGCTTCTCTTTCAGCCACCAGAATAATCTCCGTATTCTTCTGCTCAGCTACAGGAGAGGTCAGCCACAATGTCCTTATTCAATCCTAGTCCTCACTTCAGGGAGTTGTGGGCTGAGGGTCTATTACTGGAGTGCCAAGTCAAAAACTGGCAGTCCTGTGTACTCCAAGAATCTCTGGGCCTTGATGTTTCCATTGCTGTTGCTCCCTAAGGACTGCTGGGACTTTTCCATTTACTCTGTAATGAACCCTCATCTGTGTATTCTTTCCTCACCATTAGAAAGTGGACTTCTTGGTAGGATGGAGTCTTTTTGTTTTTCTATTTTATCTCCAGTGCTTGGCACATTGGTAAATCCTTAATAGATCCATTTTTCCTGCATTCATAGGAATCTCTTTGAATATTGAATTTATCATTCAATAATTTTGATGTTGCAGCTTTGTGTCATTAACAGATGACAATGGCATATCATATTTATGCCCTCATCAAAGCAAATGATATAAATGTTGAATAGTCTCATTGATATAATCAATCAATTTTAAGTGTTATAGATATAAACCCCTTCAATCTTTCTTGTACCTACCCTACTTTCTATTCACATGGCCAATACTCTACCACAGGCCCTCATTAACTCTTTCTTGGACTATTTCAGTAGGCTTATTCCTGGATCCATCTTCTCTGCTTCTTAATTCATCCTCTGAAAAGTTGCCCAATTCATTTCCCTAAAGTATAGGACTATGCTCCCATCTTGCTCAAGAATTTTCAGTGGCTCCCCATCACTTATATCATGGAAAGTTCTTCACAAATTGTCTCCATCCTATCTTACCAGAGAGATTAAAATTTGTTTGCATCCTCTCACACTATGCATCCTAGTCAAATAGACTTACTTTCAGTCCCTGCATATATTGTTTTATTGAAGAGGCTTTTCTCTACACTTAGAATGTTCTCTCTTCTTTAGGGCATATGGGATATTTAGGGAGGACTAACGCCTCTGTGTGAGGGTTCATCTGATGTGTGCTGCTCATCCGCCCTTGTCATCCATTTGACATCCAACTCTCACCTATGGCTCCAAGAAGCTTTATCATACCCAGTGGCCACATCCTTACAAAACTGATGCAGCAGATGGACTATCGAGGGTAACCAACAGGCCTCAGATGTGTCAGTGAGGTAAGGAAATGTTTATCCTGGCCAACTGAAGACATCCTCAGTGGCATGGACAGATGAAAACAATTTGTTTCAAAAGCCATTCAAGGCAGCTGAAGCAGGGGCTGTGGAGAGCTTAGAACTTGGTCACTAATTGAAGACAGCAAGATCATCAACTGCAATCTGGACCATCACCAGTCATCCTGACTTGTCTTGCCACTGGATTTCTATTACTCGAGAAGAGAGAGAGGCCGATGACTTTGTGCAACTCTGCCGCACTTAAACACAATTCATGAACGAGTCTAGACATTTCCTCTTGATTTCATTGGTCTGCTTTGAAAATGAAAGAAGAATAACTCCCTTCTTCTATCTTCCTTGTAGACTTTGTAGTCCCTTCAAGATTCAGTGAAATCCTCCATTTTGTAGTTCCCCCATCTCTAAAATAATTGTTGTATTTATTAGATAGATGTGAACTCTATATTTTCACAATCATTCAATATTACACTTGTATAAGGTGTCTGTATGTGTTGCATACACCAACAACAACAAAAAAGTAACCTCCTTAAGGGCAAGGATTGCTTTATCATCATTGTCATTTTTCCCCTAGGATTTACCATCATGTCTGTCATTCAGTAGGTGCTTAATAAATAATTATTGAATGGAACCTTTGTGTAAACACTTTACAAAGGGAAGATGTTATATTCATCATACTGATCATGTTACACTTACTGATGTATTAGCTTAGTTAAGATTTTTTTAATTGCTGCTTCACACACTTATTAGTTGTGTAACCCTTGGTAAGTCATTTAACTTCATCCAGTCTCATTTTCCTCATATCTAAATCAGTAATAATTACCCCTACTACATTGGGTTGTGGTGAAGATCAAGTGAAACAACACATAATCACTTGTAAACTTTAGTGTCATGTAAATTCTAGCTAGCTATTTTTTTCTTGACTTATCTGTAATTTTAAAGTCTGACTGGCTTAGAATTAAATCTTGTCTGCATTTCTCTTATGGAATGCAATCTTATAATGTTTTATTTTCAATATTACATTCCCCATATGTGTTAACAATTCCTGAAATATGTGCTTTTCAGAAATTTATGCAAACCTTTACATGTATATTTTTATTGTATATATATACACATATGTAGCTATGTGTATATATGCACAAACATACACATATATACATATATGCATGTATATATATATGCATGTATATATGTGTGTATATATACACACTTATGGAAAAACTCACAAGAAACCAATGTAACATTTCCTCCAAAAATTTTTTAAACTCACAGAATTTAGATTCAATATAGTTGTTTTATATGCTTACCTCCCATGTCATAAAATATGTAATAGTAATAGTGAAACCATAAAAACATTTAACATAAATTTACAATTTTTAAAAAGCAATTAGTTTGGGGCGGCTAGGTGGCGCAGTGAGTAAGAGCGCCGGCCTCGGAGTTTGGATGACCCAAGATCAGATCCGGCCTCAGAAAATGAGCACCCACGCATAAATAATGACTAGCCGTGTAACCTTGAGCAAGTTACTTAACCCCAATTGCTTTAAAAAAAAAAATCAATTAGTAAAAATGAAGAAAGAAAAGTTCAGAATGTGCTTTTGGGGAAATACAATTAGCATAACCCTACCTTCACACAAGCTGGTTTACTGTGAAAAGAGGGAAAAGAAATGCATATATTCTACATTGTATGTAGCAACTGTGGAAAAATGAATAGTTCCAACTTTAGAAGTTATTTTTCTGTAAATGAATTGCATTTGAAGAGGAATTTGTTAATATAGTGCCAAAGAGAAATTAGCTATTTTATTTTACAGTTCCAGGAGCTCCTCTGAAGTATTCCTGAAAGTATTCAAAAAAGTGATCTGTCTTTTCAAACAAAGAATTCCCATAAAAATACTTTTAATATCAAATTATACCAAGGAGACCCATTAAAACAACACATGTGTATGACCACTTGGGGCTATATTTTTTTCATAGTGTTGATGATTTAAGTGCAATAAGGGATAAGGAATTCAGGGTAGATTGTTCTAAGAGCATTATTCTTTTAAGTGATAGTTTTCAAGCTATATTCCTAAAAAGAAAAGAAAAGAATATCTTATCGAGGTAACACACACACACACACCTATGTATACTTAATATATGCATTATATTGGACATTATTTAAAGGAAATACCCACTGAAATTGGCTGACTTTTCCCCTCTTGTTCACATTTATCAATTCATCTTGGCACATTGCTTTATTGCTTCTTTCTGAACTTAAAAATGGTGTTAGATTTTCTACAGCGTCTATACTGAAGAATTAAAGCAGTTAGTCATAGAGAACATGACATATTACTTTCTCTCAAAAAGACAACTTGCTAATGATGTATTATTCAGGGTAGGGTGGAGGGTCTGTTTTTAAAAGAAATTCAAGGATCCAATGTGTATGTTTGCATAATGTTAAAACACTTAGATGAAGACAGAAAAGTGAAGGCAAATGTGTTCTTTTTGTAAACAATACCAAACATCTGGGTACTAAGAAACATATGGATAAATGTCTGAGCTTTATAATTTTCATCCAGATGCTTTGCATGGAGGAGACATAGCCTATGGGTATGCAATAAATTATATCAAGAGTAATTGCCTTCTCTGACACATTTATTCTGCTGATGGGAATTTACTAAACTTCTGGACACTTTCATAATATGTCAGTGTCTGTAAAATCATATGCAACCAAACATTTTGGGAAAGGCCTAAATCTGAAGGTAAGTTCAGAGTATTCATGGCACATTAGGTATGTTATGCTTGTAAATTCAAAAAATTGAATGCACACCTTTTGTGACACATTCCTCCATTTCCCAGTTAATTTTAAGCATGATAAACGAAGACATTTTGAGACAGAGCTTGATTATTTTTAATTTTGCTCTGCCTCTGCTATTGATCTGATATGGAAACAAACCACAATGATTTCACAGTTTCACAGAAAGAAAGAATAAGAATTCTGTCCTGAGTCTGTGTGTGTGTGTGTGCGTGTGTGTGTGTGTGTGTGTGTGTGTGTGTGTGTGTGTGTAAAAGTATGATTCTGTTACTAGACCTGTGATTTTGTTTGATGTAGAAAAATTCCAAGGGAACTACTTCTACCAATAGATACCATCTTTGTAATTTAGTTTTCAAGAATTGATAAGAGCACTAAGAAGTTAAAGGACTAGCTCACACTAACCCTGGGTCTCTCGCTCTCTCTCTGTCTCTGTTTCTATCTCTCTCTCTCTCTCTTTCCCTCTCTTCCCCTCCCCACTCCATTTGTCTCTCTCTCTCTCACTCTGTCTCCCTGCCTCTCTCACTTCCTCAGTCCCTCCCCCTCTCTCTCTCCATCTGTCCTACTCTCTCCCTCCCGTTCCTTCTCTCTCCCTCTCCCTTCACCCCTCGCAATACTCCGCCATCATCTATATTTATTTATATTTATAAATAGTTTCGGAGTATCTTTAGTAAGAAAGGATTATTAAATTATTTCTTGGGACACTAAATTATAATTACTAGCCAAGATTATGATGCTATTTCCCAGGTTTGACTTCATTAGATTTATTGTGATTTATGTACATAGTAAGTCTTTAATAAATGCTTGCTTTATTTTACTTGATGACCTTATTCTGATGAACAAATCTTTTTCCTGAACCAAATCTACATAAGTCCTTATGATATTTTAAAAAATGAATCAAAGAAAAATAGAAGAATTGGAAATAGCCTTAGAGATAGTAACAAAGTATATTTATATATTGCTTTAAAGTTCAAAGAATACTTTAAAGTAGCTCATTTGATCATCAAAATAGCACAGAAAGTAAGTAGGTTCACTGACTTATACATGAGTGAACTTTAGTTTAGCTTTGGGTAGTTTGGCATCAGGGAAATGATGACATTGCAATTGACTTTGATTTGAATGAGGGAGGGCTATGCAATGTCACTACCTCACTTTCTCCTCCTCGACTATCTGGGTTCAGTGGCCAGATATCGATCAGGATAACTTAAGATAGCCCAGGGTGTAGTAGGAGACCTAGGCCCTTTTAAGCTAAGGTCAAATTCTCACTGTACAGTGAGGCAATGCCCAGTCAGTGAATAGGCCTCTTTTAAGAAGTGAGTCAAGGGATGGCCCTTCTAGCAAAGAAAAAAAAACTCATACTGTGAAGGGAAGACCCTCAGGGTGGCTGACCAAAAGAGAAACACTTACATTTACATTCATTCTGAGGCAGGAAACAGGCAGTAAGTTTCAAAGGCAGATTTTAACAACAGCTTTTATTAAACAACATGTGCCAGGAACTCTGAAAAACACTGGGAATATAACTATAAGCAGAAAGAAACACAGTTCCTGCCTCAAGAAACTTAGATTCCAGTAGGGGAAAACATTTTTAGAAAACTGAAAGAAGATGGTGGAAGGGAGCTGGATGAAGGGATGAATGGGGTGTGGAGGGTTTTGGCAGTTCTCTGGGGCCTTCTAGCCCAGAATTCTTTACAAAATAACAGCGACTTGAACACTGACATTAGAGTTTGTAAATTATCCTCACAAAAATCTGATGATTTGACTGCATATGTATAACATTTATCAAATGTCTTGACTTCTCAAATAGGAGTGAGAGGAGAGAGGGTGGGAAAGAATTCAGAACTCAAAATTGCAAGAGGAAGGTAAAAGACAAACTGTTTTTACATGTAATTGGGAGGAAAATACTTTTTTTCCTTGAAAACAACAGCCAAAACCTAATGAGAATGGAAATATAATTTGTCCCATTTTACAGAAACAGGAACTGTATCTATGCAAATTAAATGACTTGGCCAAAATCATAGGTAAGGATCAGTCTCAAGCAGCTTTGAAGACAAGTCATTTGCTGCTAGACCCATAATCATTCTACTACACCAAAATTCTTTATGTCTTCTGGTTTACAAATATGTCCCAAGATTCTAATACATATCCACACGTGGGCATCAGAATCATATGTTTTATCCAAAGAGGGAAATTTTTCTTAGGGGAGCTTTCCTCTGTGGTTCAGAATTCTCATAATTTGAATACTCTGATATCTCACCTGGTGTTTGCCTAGAAAAGGAAAATTAAGTTTTTATATTATCTCAAACATAATTAGAAATGCAAATCCATATCATGCATTCCAAAGTAAAAAAAATTAATTTTTTTTATAAAAGTGAAAGAAAAATATCCATACAATTCATTATTCTATTTCTAACAATAGTTGGTAAGGGGGAAAAAATTGTTCCTTGGAGAACATTGGTAAGGGACAATTAAAAAATATTGCCTTTCATTAATTTGAATTATTTGGGGAAGTCAGGACAATTTCTCCTAGTTAGGAAACTATTTAACTAGCTGAAATCTATCCCATGGGATGGTGAATATTTACTTAAGGGCTCAAACATTCATCAAGGATTCCCAAATAATATAAGGAAGGATTCATCTGACAAGGATTCTATAAGCATGAAAACTTCCCTCTCAATCAGCCTCAAATGTGAAACCTCTAAATGTAGTTTAACTTAAAACATGATCTAATTTACCTATAAAGTCAGTTTAACTTGGGTCATTTCCTCAGGGAATGTATGAAATTATGACTGTTGAATTAAGTTTATTCAACATTTATGACATTGAAGAAAGTTTAGGATTAAGAATTTGTCTTTTTCTTAAATTTTCATAACTTAAAAATCTGTCTGATTGCAATATGTAAAATTAGTATTTATCTTTAACTTTTACATAATTTTGTCCAAAATAATCCTTACTAGAATCATAATCATTGTTCAGCATTATTTTTCATACTTCTAGAACTTGTGCTTAAGCATAATAAAACCTAATTTTTTACCATTATAATTTCAGCATTGTATTAGAATTGTTTCACCAGTGGTGGAACCACAAACTGAGAGGTTGCTCTAATAACATCATGAATATATATTTCTGTAATATGCCATTCAAAATGTGAGTGAACTATTTCCAAATCACTGCCCAAATGACCCATACTTTAATGTGAAATAAAACAAATTTGACTGAATTTTGTACTTTGCTTTTCCCTATTGCTTTAAAAATATAGTAATTTATTTATTTTTAGTTTTCAATATTCACTTCCATAAATTTAAGTTTTCTTCCCTTCCTTCCCCCCTCCCCAAGACAGTATGCAATCTGATTTAGGCTGTACACAAACATTTCTATTAAACACATATTCACATTAGTCATATAGTATAGAAGAATTATAACAAATGGGAGAAACCATGAGAAAGGAAAAAACAAAAAAGAAAATAGTCTGCTCTTCTCTGCATTCCCACTCCATAGTTCTTTCTCTGGATGTGAATGACATTTTTCATCATGAGTCCTTTGGAATTGTTTTAGGTCTTCACATTGCTGAGAAGGGCTAAGTCTATCAAAATCAGTCATTGCACACTCTCCCTATTGCTTTCCTGACAGATAGCAAAGGTAAGCTTATTTTTTCCCTGAAAATTTCCTCTCAGAATTATAAGGGTTTGGGGAAAGCACTCTTCCCATCAAAGGAAAAGATCAATGGAATTTTTTCTAGAAAGCATGCATATTTTTTCCCCACAGAAAGTATATCTACTCTTTCTTTCATTTATTCAAGAAGTCCTTTTAAAAACGCCTAATAATGCAAAGTATTGAGAATAAAAGAAGTTGTTTTTATCAATTGTGGTGAACCAAAAAGGCCTGAGCCAGGACTTCAGATAATTACCCTGATATCAGTGGACCTGAACAACAAAGACCTCTTCTAGATGCGACTTTTCACTAAGTCAGCTCTGGAGTTCTTTTGATATGGGTTACACTTATAAGGATGGTATTTGAGTTCTGAGGCTAAGAGGCTCTGCCCCAAAACTTTGGTTGTCCAAAAGATTTGCAGGAAGTCAGTTCTTATGCAGATGTTCTTGAAGATGTTCTTGATGATGTGGCCTTGGCCATTAGGCTTTGAGGCCAGCTCTCAAGAGCATCCTTTCTGATGTAACTGACTGAGATAAGAGATAACTGCCCAAGACTCTATGGCACCTAGGAAACAATAGGCCTTATTACCATGCTACTTCCAGGATACAACAGACTAAGATAATGATTTCTCTTCCTTCCAGTCCTTTGTCTCTTTGCTCTATAAAAACCTTTCCCCGAGTATCAATAAATGGAGTTCATGGTTCTTCCTTGAGCTACCCACATGGCCTGGTCATTTCTTATTCACGTCTCCGAATCATGCTAAGTGCTGGACACTGAGCAGCCCACGGCAATCAATCATATTTTTATGATTTTTATTAATCAGTCTTTGCCTCCAGTGAGTTTACAATTAAGAAGAGTGATATGACATACGTGAAGAAATCTATAAGAATAATATGAGTGTATTGGACAGGTCAGAGAAGCAGGATTAATTTGTAAAGGAAAATTCACATCTTGATTGGGGGATGGGAAGGGAAGTATCTGAGCTGGCTCAGAACAACCAGACCTGGGGTGTGATTTGCAGAGTTTTGGGGGGAGAACATTCCAGTAATGAAAGACCAAGGGTGGAAAGCACAACACACCTGAATGGGAGCTAGTAGTCTGTTGGCTATATGATAAATATGTTAAATAAAAGGAAAGAATATGAAATAAGGTGGGAAGTTAGAAAAAAAATGGGAAAATGTTGAATTTTAGACCAAGGATTTTTTTTTTCCAATAGACCACGGGGACTCTACTTAGCTATCTATTTCTCTATTTTCTGGCTATCTCTCTTAGTAGCAAAGTGGAGTAATCACATTTGCATATTTCATAGATTACTTTGGCAGGAGTGTGAAAAACAGAATGTATAAGAAATAGACAAGAGACAGGAAGAACAATTAGCATATATTGAAGATATGAACAAGGATATGGGCCATATGAATATAAAGGAAGAAAGGTACATGCTGAAGGTATTTTCTGACTAAAATACAACACCAAAGCAATCAGGCTTTAATATAAACTTCTCTGTTTGATATTTAAAACTCTTTACAAACCAGTCCCTTCCTAGCTTTCCCATCTTACAAATTACCCCCACAATGCACACTTTAGTCCTTTCCTACTTGTTGTTCCTCACACAAAGCACTCCATCTTATATCTCTCCTCCCCTTCTCATTAAAACTCCTTGAAATTGCTTTATATGATCTTTGTCTCCACTTTCCATTCTCATCTAAACCCTTCACAATCTGGCTTCGAACTTCATCCTTGAACTTAAACACACACACTCTTGCTCTCATTCTCTCTCTGTCTCCCTCTGTCTATGCCTCTCTGTCTCTGTCTCTGTCTCTCTTACCAATAATCTCTTAATTACCAAATCTAATCATCTTTTCTCAAAACTCATTTTCTTGACCTCTATACAACATTTATTGCAATTATTTCCTTGATATTTTCTTATCTCTAGTTGTTTTTGACTCTCCTCTCTACTAGTTTTGTTGTTGTTGTTGTTGTTGTTTTTTTAACTGACCTGCCTGGATACTACAATTACAGATTCTTTCATAAATTTTCATCCAAATCACACCCCATTAATACTGAGTGTCCCTAAATTGTCATGAAATATCTCCTCTTTGATCTCTATATCTCTATTGGTAATTTTACTTTGCTCCCAGGAGTTTAATTAGCTTCTCTTAATTAACTTAAGGAGTTTAATTAGCTTCTCTAAGCATATTATTCCTAAATCTATATATCAAGTCCTCATACATTTCTCGAGCTCCAATCGTACCTCATCAACTTCCATTTGGATACCTTAAACTAGATTCAAGTAGGCATCTAAACTTAACGTGTCCAAAGTATATTATTACTCTTTTCCTCCAAAAACTTCTCTTTCCAAATTCCTTATGGCTGCTGAATTTATTGTTGTTGTTGTTGTTGTTGTTATTATTATTATTATTAATTATTATGCAGTTAGCTTCTTGGTTTTATTGAAGCAATGTTGTTGGTGCCAAGTATAACTTCATAAACAATTTCCTCACTAGTAGAATATTATTAGCTTTTTGATATTGGAAATCACCTCTTTTTTGTTTGTTTAATTTTTGTCTTTGTGTCACCAATACCTATCACAGGGCTTTGCATGCAGTAGCCACTTCAGGAATGTTGAATTGAATTGACTTTCATCTGGGTACTAAAAAAAGACAGGGCATGAATACTAAAAATGTACTGAAACAGTGAGCATAATTACTGAGCATATCAAAGCCATCCTATTTCTTCTAAGTTAGAATGGTGTAAAGAATGGATGATGAGAATACCTAAGCAATTGGAACGTGGGGAGCTTTAATGGAGTAGCAGATATAAACAGAGCAGACAGAAGAAATGTTTTAATAATATAGTGACATAAACTTCAGAATATGTGATCTTGCTTTGGGGAAACCACAAATAGCATACTTGTCTGATATGTGGGTAGATCTTTGTGTAAACAAAGGGCATGAATCATGAATCAAAGGAACCAAAAAGAATCAGAAATAGGAAATTAAAAAAAAAAGTTACTGCATATATACATCCAAAAGTGGAAACAAAAAGTGTCTAGAAAGTAAAGATAGATTTGCATTGCTCTTGGAGCACATGCATAAGTCAAATAGTAGTAGTCTTAGTAGTAGAATTATATCCAAAGCCCATGAACTGAGATGTATGTGAACTCTAGAAATAAAACAAACAAAACCTTTATTATTGTTTTCCCGTCATGTCCAACTCCTTATGTTCCCACTTGAAGTTTTATTTACAAAGATACTAGAATAGTGTGCCATTCCCTTCTATTTGTTTTACAAATGAAGAAATTGAGGCAAATAGGGTTAAGTGGTTTGTCCCGGGTCACACAACAAGTGTCTGAGCCTGGATTTCAACTCAGGTTTTCCTGACTCCAGGCCCAGAACTCTATGCACTAAGCCACCTACATGCCTCCAAAAGACATTAAACATAACTACTGCACTTTTCCTACATAAGATTTTTTGTTAGTTTTCTCAGAGATTTTTGAAGTTATATTATTTTACATAGCAGTAAAAATTATATTTACCAAATAAAAGTATAGACTATTAAAATTAGAAGATGTCTTAATAATTGAGTTAAAACCCTCATTTTACAGATGAGGAAAGGGAAATTCAGAGAGAAGTGACTTGGTTACAGTCACACAATTACCCAGGAATTTGACCTTAGTATTTCTGGTACTAAGTTATATTATATTAGGTGGATATATATTATATCCACCTAACCTTCACTCTCCCTCTACATGATGAATTATCATTTGCAGTTCCATTCCATTATTTTTGAATCACTGGAAAAATCTGGAATGTTGAGGAATGTGGTCTTTTGTTTAAAGATTTCAACAATAAAAAAATATTCAGAAAATAGTCTAATAGAGTTTGTTACTAGCGATTTAAATAACCATTTAACTATTACCTCATAGTTAAACTTGTTAAGATATATTTCAATTAGGAATTTTTTTAAATGCTGTGCTTATAGTAACAACTACAGCACAAATACAAATAAATGGGTGTATCTATGCCTACACATACACACATATATAATTAACAAAGGTAGACATGGGAAATACATAAGACAATAATTCATATGAAAAGGTTTTGTTTTGTGAACTCTGAGCTAAATATGCATCAATAGTATAACATGAAAGCCAGAAAAATCTGTGTAGAAAAAGGAAGGTGATATTCCAACTGTTGACCATTCTGGTCAAATCAAACTGGAATATTACATTCACTTCTGAGAGCCATATTTTGGAAAAGACTTTTGACAAATGGAATATTTCCTGTACTTGGATTACTGGGTAATGAGGGAATGGAAAACATGATATGAGAACTGATTGAGGTAACTGAGGATTTTTTAGTATTAAGAAAAGAAAACTTAGGGATAGAATTATAAGATGTTTGTGGCAGAGGGATTAAATTTGTTCCGCAGGAACACAGATGGCATAACTCAAAGCAAGTTGCAGAGAGGAACATTTAGCTTTGAGAGAAGAAAAAAAAGTCCTCATAATTATGTACATACTTGTATATGTAGGGATGATATATACATATAAACATATATACACGCATAAATACACACAAATACATACACACATATAAAATGGGTTGTTCTGATAAGTATTATATCTCCCATACTCGAGGTCCAAAATTATAGTTTGGTAACCACTTTGAATTGGGAATGATATAAAAGGATTTCCTTTTCAAGACCAACTTGCACTAGAGGACCTGTGAATTTCTTTCTAGTTCTTCAATGCCTAAGACTCTCAGGTGCCATTCGCTTGAGGCACATTTATTTAACAGCCATGACTACCAGTGATGGACCATGCTGACTAGTCACCTGTATTTGTAATGTATTTGGTTGTTGCTTCTTGTTCAAAAAGTCATTCAACAAAGTCCTATACCTACCTGCTTTAAAACTCAAAGCTGGCTTTGCTTGAAAGCTAATTATCAGTCTGTGAAAAGGTGCATGGTGGAATTGGACAGATCTAGAAAAAAAAGGAAATAAGAAGAAGATATATAATAAAGCATAGCATTCATGAAATATATAAAAGAAAAATGAAGATGAGTTTTTGGTTATAAAGAGGGATAACATATATATAGACTCCATTTACTATCGTCATGATACCAATAATAGTGGGAATAATTCCCAACATATTGTTTGAGTTGTTTGTGGTTGATCTAAGTGACTACATAAACAAGAATGGAAATTTGTCAGGAATGGGCTATTTGTGATTTATATCACTGTCAAAAAAATCCACATTTATATGATCAACAAACCATTTGAGTATTTTTGTTGTCGGTGGGGATAGTGTTGCTGTTATTGCTAGTGTAGTTATTTAACAAGTCACTTCCAACTGAAAACTAGCTGAATTCTGGTATCAAGGGATAGACTCTACTTCAGGAAAGATAAGATTTAAACTTTGAACAAGTCTGATTATTTGAGTTTGTTAAAATCCCTCAAAGTTATACTTCATTAAAGTCTGAAAAAAGTGAAATTTGAATATTTGAAATTCCTCATGCCACCCCTAAGGCAGCAGCTACAAACAAATCTTGTGAGCAAGATGAAAAACAAAATTTTAATGACCACACAAAGGACAATTCAGTAGGGCTCAAGTCTAAATTTTTATCTAGTTTTAGGTGGTATCAACAGAATAATATGGACAACAAGTAGTAAAACAGATGCAATGTATATCTTTATTTTCTAAGTAAAGCAATTTATCATCAAAGGATTCTTATAAATCTGAATGTTATAAATTAATGTGAATAAATCTATGTGCATGTGTACATCAAGTATATATACCTCTCTACATGCATATTGTATAAACATACATATATCTAGACTATATATATATATATACACATATATGTATATATATATGTATATATATACATATATACATATATACATAGGTACAATAAATGTGCTCATGTGTATACCTTTTTGCATTATGTGTATATTATGTGAATATTACTGCATATATATGTATCTCTATGTACATTTATAGTATATGTGCATGGATGTATATGTCTCTATAGCTCCTTCTCCAAAAAAAGATATTTGCTGTGGACTTAAGAAGATTGTATTCAAGCCTCAGGAGTGACCTTAACCCATAAATTAGGGGAATTTGGCTCCCCCCACCATACTCTATAGGTCCTTATGACCCCACCTCTCTAGAGTATCAAGGAAAACATCTGTCTCTGTTTCTGTCTGTCTGTCTATTTTTCTTTCTCTTACTCTCAGTAATCTGATCAGCAATCTCATAGAGAAGGCACAAAATTAAAAAGAAATAAGAAAGTATTCTTGTATAAGGTGTTTTTTAAGCTGGAAAAGCCAGTTAGTGGAATAAAAAGGAGAGACTTCTATGTAAGAGTTACAGACAGTAAAAATGGCCAGAGTTGTGAGATGGAGTACTGAATGAAATCAGCAAGGAGATCCTTATCACTGGATCACAGTTTACAAGACAGTCATGAGGGAAGGGGAATAAAGCTTAATAAGAGTCGAAAGACTTGAGTTTGTGTGTGTGTGTGTGTGTCTGTGTCTGTGTGTGTGTCTGTGTGTGTAGTTGTGTTGGGGAGTATATCTCATGAAGGGCTTTAAAAACCAAACAGAGAAATTTTATATTTGATCTTAGAGGTAATAGGGAGCCATCAGACTTGATGGGGGTAGGGGAGGTAATATGGTCAGATTTTTGCTTCAGGAAGACCAATTTGACAGCTGAGTAGAGAATGGAGTAGGAGAAGATTGACGTGGATTGACAAAAAAGCAAGCTACTATAATAGTTCAGACAGTAAGTGATGAGGACCTGTGTCAAGGTAGTGGCAGCATCAGAAGAAAGAAGGGAGGTCTATAGAAGAAATATTACAGAATCAGAATCAACTGGACTTGGTGACTGATTGGATATGGGAAGGATAATAAGAGTGACTGAGGAATCAAGGAAGACACATAGGTGTATCAAGTGGATGATGGTACCCTTGACAGTAATAAAAAATTAGGAAGAAAAGGAGATTTGTAAACAAAGATAATGAATTCCATTTTAGATACATTAAGATGCTTATGGGACATCTAGTTCAAGATGTCCAGAAGGCAATTAAGTTGAAAGACTGGACACCAGGAAACTGGTCAGGATTTTAGGCAAAAATGTATATGAGAATCACCTGCATAGAGATGAATCCATGAGAGCTGATAAAGTAGTCGAGTAAAATATTGTAGAAGAAGAGAAACAAAGACAGAGATTTGGGTCAGGGCCAAGTTAGTGATCTAGATTAAGATCAAGCAAATGAGACTTTAAAGGAGAGATCAGATACAATTAGAATAAGGAGAAAGTAGCAGCATGAAAATCTAAAGAGAAGAGAGTATCAAGGAAAAGAAAATGATGCACCATGTCAAAATCTGTAGAAATGTCAGGAAAGATGAGGACATTAAAAAAGGTCATTTTATTTGTCAATTAAGAGATCATTGGCAACTTTGAAAAGAACACTTTCAGTGAATGATAGGGTTGAAAACCAGAGAGTTAAGAAGAGAAAGAAAGAAAGTGTAGGCACCTATTGTAGTTGTCCTTATGGAATTAAGTGACAAATAGATAAAAGACAATAGATAATAGACAATAGATAAAAGAACATGCATATTAAGTGAGAATGGGAAATAAGGGCATGTTCATAGGTAGTAGGTAAGTCACAAGACAGGGAGAGATCAGAATGTGAATTGGAAGAGAGGGAAATCTACTGGTGAAGATGGGATGGAAAAGTATCTCTTATGCATGAAGAAGGGTTCCGCTTGGCAAGGATACCCTCTCCAGTCTTGGAAGACAAGGTACTAATTAGAAATATCTGGTTCTGTATGTCTTTTGCATTCACATAGCACCAGGAAGCATGGGCCCAACTGCATGGGAAGTATTCTAAACCAGCCTACATTATATACTGTTTTTCACCAAATAGATACACAAACAAAAAGATTCATATAATATATTAGTGTGCTGCATATGTTTTTCTGTCAAAACATACACATATTCACACATGTATATATGCTTCAGAAGAAACATAAACAATGAAGAGCATCAAAAAATAGGAAACTGGAGGCAAAGTAAAGATGGCAGAGTAGAAACAGGACTTCCTTGAGGCACCAGCTTCCACCACCAATTCATGCAAAAAATGACTAGAATAACTTTGGAGCTACAGAACCCACCAAATGACAGAAAGAAGCTAACCTTCCCCTGAAGACAGCCTGGCAGGGCCAGTGCAGCACTCTGGGAGCCAAGCCCACCCATACAGGAGACCAAGGTATTAGCCTCAGGGCGGCCACAGCCAGTGCCCCTCTGGAGGGACTTCAGATCAACAGCAGATGTTGTGGTTTCCAGAATTATCAACACATAGATGCTAAGGAGAAAGTGAGAAGTCAGTGCAGTGTGAACTTTGTGATCTGGTATTTTGGGAGGGTGGTTCAGCCTTAACGTCCTGGAGGGGGAAGCCACTGAGGAGCCACAGCCATGCAGCTGTTAGCATGTGGCAGTTTCAGCTCCTGGCCTGAAGATAAGAACCAAGCAACCAGTATGAGGGGTAATTGCTCTTGCTTTAACCTGCTTGGCTCTGGATCACTGTGTAGGGTGGAGGACCTTGGGTGCATGACCAGCTTGCCAGAGCATGAGAAGACATCAGAGAGGGCACCCAACTTACAGCTCCAGCAGCTGAGAAAACCCCAGCAATTGGTAGAAAGCTTCCCTGTCTGGTAGCAGTGTCCCACTGTGGCAAAAAGGTAAAAAGTCAAGTAATTGAGTGGCAACATGAGCAAACAAAGGAAGCAAAGCAAGCAGAGCAATCCAAATTTGAACTCCTATTTGGGGACAAAAAGGATCAAAGCATGGAACAGAAGGAAGACAGCACAGTCAGAACTCCAGAAGCAAAAGCTTCCAAGAAAAATACGAGCTGGTTACAGGCCATAGAGGAGCTTAGGAAGGATTTTGAAAACCAAATAAGAGAAGTGGAGGGAAAATTGGGAAGAGAAATGAGAATAACACAAGAAAATTATGA
This sequence comes from Gymnobelideus leadbeateri, assembly GCA_011680675.1. NCBI lineage: Eukaryota > Metazoa > Chordata > Mammalia > Diprotodontia > Petauridae > Gymnobelideus > Gymnobelideus leadbeateri. Next base: position 246,171 of record WOXC01000002.1, on the reverse strand, counting down.
AATGAGAGTCAACAATCTGACTGAGGAAAATAACACCTTAAAAATAGACTAACTCAAATGACAAAAGAGGCTCAAAAAGGCAATAAGGAGAAGAATGCCTTAAAAAGCCAAATCTGCCAGAATGGAAAAAGAATCTCAAAAGCTCACTGAAGAGAATCATTCCTTCAGAATTAGATTGGAGCAAATGGAAGCTAGTGACTTTATGAGAAATCAAGACAATATTAAACAGATACAAACAAATGAAAAAATAGAAGGCAATGTGAAATAACTCATTGGGAAAAAAACTGGTCTGGAAAATAGTTCCAGTGGAGATAATTTAAAAAGTATTGGACTACCTGAAAGCCATGATGAAAAAAAGAACCTACAAATCATTCTTAAAGATATTCTCAAGGAAAATTGCCCTGATGTGTTATAGCCAAAGGGAAAAAAGAGGTTGAAAGAATGTACCAATCACCACCTGAAATATATCCCAAAAAGAAAACTCCTAGAAATATTATAGCCAGATTCCAGAATTCCCAGATCAAGGAGAAAATATTACAAGCAGCCAAGAAGAAACAATTTGAATATTGTGGAAACAGAATCAGGATAACACAGGATCTGGCAGCTTCCACAGTGAGGGATCAAAGGGCTTGGAATATGATATTCCAGAGGTCAAAGGAGCTGTGATTTAAACCAAGAATCACTTACCCAGCAAAACTGAGTATTGTGTTTCAGGGGAAAATAAGGTCATTCAATAGAATAGAGGACTTTCAAGCATTCTTGATGAAAAAACCAGAGTTGAATAGAAAAATTGATATTCAGATACAAGAAGCAAGAGAAGCATGAGAAAGCAAATGGGGAAAAGAAATCATTAGGAATTTATCAAAGTTGAACTACTTACATTCCAACATGGAAAAATGGTAATTGTAACTTGTGAAACTTCTCAGAATGAAAATAGTTGAACGGATTACACACACACACACACACACACACACACACACACACACACACACACACACACATACATACAAATATGTCTATATAGGAGGTATATGGGCATATGAATACATATATGAGTGTGTGTATACATGTGTACAGTTATGCATAGAGGGCATAGGACCAATTTAGTAGGAAGGAATGATACTTAAAAGGTGAAATTAAGAGGTGAGAGACAAATATAATGAGAGGAGATGGGGAGAGATAGAATAGGGTAAACTCATATAGAAGTGGCAGGGGAAAACATTTACAATGGAGGGGAAGAACAGGAAGGCAAAAGGGAATGGGTCAACCTTATTCTCATTGAAATTGGCTTAGGGAGGGAATGACATTCACATTATACCGGGAATCTTTTCCAACAGGAGAGTATGAGGGAAGGGAATGAGAGGGGGTATGATGGAAAGGAGGGCAGGCTGGGGGGAGGGAAGTTGGAAGCACCCAATTTTGAAAAGGGACAGGACAAAAGTAGGGAATAGAGTAAGTGGGAGGTGGGATAGGAGGCATGAAAATATAGTCAGTCTTTAAAATATATCCACTATGGAAATGTTTTGCATAGCTACTCATGTAAAATCTACATTGTATTGCTTGTGTTCCCAGTAAGGTTGGGTGACAAGGGAGGAAGGGAATGATTCTGGAATTCAAAGTTTATAAAAATCAAATGTTAAAATATATGTGTGTATCTATCTATCTATCTATCTATCTATCTATCTATCTATCTATCTATATACCTATCTATCTATGTATCTATAGATAGAAAGGTAGATAGATATACTACTATTAATATTATTTTACATGTAACTGGGAAATATGAAATACAGGCACTGGGGCATAGAGATTCACTCTGCCCTACTGGAAAATCTGAGAGGGGAAGGGGGAAGATATGGGAGAGAGCAGATTGGAGGAGAGGATATCCAGTGGGATCGCTATTTTGGGGTGGTCGGTAGGGAAAAAACGGGGAGAAAATTCATAACTCACAATCTTGCTGAAATGAATGATGTAAACTAGAAGTTAATAAAGCATTTGATAAAGTAAAAAAATAGGAAATCATGACAAAACATCAATTTTAAACAAATGTATAATAAAATATACCTGAATAATTCTCTATTTAGAATTTTGAATGAAACACACTCATCTATACCTGTGATTATAGAAGAGATTAAATTCATTTCACTGCCTAGTTTTATAGTCAATCAAACAATAGAAGATAGACTTCAATCTTCCTTTCTTAATTCCTGACATATTCCACTATTTGTAAATTGATGTTCCACTTTGTTCTACATTTCCTCCTAAGCCCCCACTCCAGATCTTATTTTCCTGCTTCCTGGCTCATTTAGAACATGTCAAGGAATTGTTACTGACTATTAAAGCATTTTGTTTGGTGTTCGTTATTGAGTCCATTGTGAGGATATGGCTGAGTTCATGATCAGAGAACTCGTGATTTAGGAGTGGAAGAGAGGAAGGGTTATATTTATTAATTCCATTATTTTTGTTGCTTTATTTTCAGTTTGCCTGGCTTAAATTAACAGTGGTTAAACTGTTGTATTTCACTCTTGCAATGTAATTTTTTCTTCCCTCCTTTAGGAAAAAAAATGCCTTAAAAAGACAGGTTGGTTTTCTGAGCCACTTCCTTTGTTCAGTGTATATTTCATCCTGGGTGTAAATTTCACCTCAGATACTTCTAGATGTCTGACCCTCATCAAATGGTTTAACATCTCTGAGACTTAGTTCACTCATCTGCAAAATACTAAAATTACTAACACTTAATCAATAAGAATATTTTAAAGATCAAATGAAGTTATTTGTAATTTATTGATGTTTGGCAGTCACTTCATATCAGCTTTTGAATGCTCATTGCTAAATGTTCAATTCAAGCATTTACACCTTGAAAAGTAGCAAAGTAAAATGTAAATGATGCAAATTAAACTTAAAAATATGTCTTGAGAACTTTTTTATTTTCCTCTTAGAGAGGGAGTGATTAAGATTTTATCAGCACACCCCTCATATACATATACACATGCACACACACAAACACATATGCACACATGTATTAAAATATATTCACACTGAGATTTTGCTCAGCAAAAGTTAATTTCTTTTTTTAATTTTTTTTATTTTAACAAATGCTTTATTAACTTCTGGTTTATATCATTCATTTCTGCCAGATTTTGAGTTACAAAATTTTCCCCATTTTCCCCTACCCACCACCCCAGAATAGCAGTCCCACAAGATATCCTCTCATTTAATCTGCTCTCTCCCATATCTTCTCCCATACCCCCTTCGACTTTGCCATTAGGGCAAGGTGAATCTCTGTGCCCCAATTCTTGCACATCTTATCTCCCATTTACATGCAAAATAGTATTAATAATAGTATTTATATACATTTGAAACAGTTAATTTTAAAACTTCGATTTTCAGATCCATTCCCTTCCTCCCTTGTCACCCACTCCCTTTTGGAAGATAAGCAATTCAGTATGTGTTATACATGTATAGCTATGCAAAACATTACCATAGTAGATATATTATAAAACACTGGTTATATTTCCCTCCCACCCATCCCACCCCCAACCTGGTCCATTCCCTATTTTGATTCTGTCCCTCTTCGAAAGTGGGTACTTCCAACCTCCCCTCCACCCATAATGTCCTCCTCTCCATCCTCCCCCTTCTCATTCCCCTTTCCCCTACACTGCTGCAGGGTGAGATATCCCATTTAGTATATATGTCATTCTCTCCCTGAACCAAATTCAATGAGAATATAGTTTTACCTTTTTGCCTTCCTGTTCTCCCCCTCCTCTGCAATCACCACTCCTTGCTTCTTCTACATGAGATAGTTTACCCTACCCTGTCTCCCCCATCTCCTCTTGCCACTTTCCTCTCTCACCTCTTAGCTTTACCACTTAAGTATCATCCCTTCCCACCAACTTGAACCTTTGCCCTCTATCCATGTATACCTGTAAACATATATACACACATTCACATATATATTCATATGCCCATATACCCTTCTTCAATTATTTCCATGAGGAAAGTTTCATCAGTCACAATTATTGTTTTTCCATGTAGGAATGTACATAGGTCAACTTTGATAAGTTCTCAGGCATCTCTTGCTTCTTGTGACTGAATGTCAAATTTTCTATTCAATTCTGGTTTTTTCCTCAAGAATGCTTGAAAGTCCTGTATTCCAATGAATGACCATGTTTTCCCCTGAAACAAGATACTCAGTTCTTCTGGGTAGGTGATTCTTGGTTTTAATCCCAGCTCTTTTGACTTCTGGAATATCATATTCCATGTCCTTAGATCCCTCAGTGTAGACGTTGCCAGGTCCTGAGCTATTCTGACTGTGTTTCTACAATATTGAAATTGTTTCTTCCTGGCTGCTTGTAGTATTTTCTCCTTGATCTGGGGATTCTGTAACATGGCTATAATATTCCTGGGAGTTTTCTTTTTGGGATCTTTTTTAGGAGGTGATTTGTGGATTCTTTCAACCTGCATTTTGCCCTCTGGATCTAAAACATCAGGGCAATTTTCCTTAAGGATTTCTTTCAGGATGATTTGTAGGTTCTTTCTTTGATCATGGCTTTCAGGTAGTCCAATAATTTTTAAATTATCTCTCCTGGATCTATTTTCCAGGTCAGTGGTTTTGCCCATGAGATATTTCACATTGCCTTCTATTCTTTCATTTTTTTGTATCTGTTTAATAGTGTCTTGATCTCTCATAAAGTCACTAGCTTCCATTTGCTCCAGTCTAACTCTGAAGGAATGAATCTCCTCAGTGAGCTTTTGAGATTCTTTTTGCAATCTGGCAAATTTGGCTTTTTGAGGCATTCTTCTCCTCATTGCCTTTTTGACCCTCCTTTGCCATTCTAGCTAGTCTATTTTTTAAGGTGTTATTTTCCTCAGTCAGGCTGTTGACTCTCATTTCATACTTTTCCTGCATCCTTCCCATTTCTCTTCCCAATTTTTCCTCCACTTCTCTTATTTGGTTTTTAAAATCATTCTTAAGGTCCTCTATGGCCTGTTACCTGCTCATATTTTCATTTGAGACTTTTGGTGCAGGTGTACTGACCTCACAGACCTCCTCCTATTCCATGCTTCGATCCTCTTTGCCTCCAAAATAGGAGTCTAATGTTGAATTTTTCTGTTGTTTTTTTTTTTTGTTTCCTTTGCCTAGGCACATTGCCACTTAATTACTTGATTTTTGGGCTAGTTGCCACAGTAGGACTCTGCCACCAGACAGTTGGGGTCTTCACAACTTCTGGATGTATTATTTCAGTGGCCTCCGTAAAGCCTCCACACACTCTGGCAAGTTGGATACCTACCCCAGACCACCACCCCAGACCACAATCCACATCCAAGCTGGTTAAAGCAAGAGTGAATAACCCCCAAACTGATTGCTGGATCTCCCTACAGTTTGCAGACCAGGTGTTGAAGCTGCCACTGAAGCTGCAAAATGGCTTCTATGCAGAAGCTCCTCAGCTGCTTCTTGCCCCCAGGGGAAGAAGCCAACACGTTCCCCAAATACTGGTCCCAAAGTCCATAGGGCACTAACCTCTCACTTTGTCCTAGGCATATCTATGTTGATAATTCTGGAATCGCTACGGCTGCTGGTGTTCTGGGGTCCCCCCAGTAGGCTGCTGGTCTGGCCGTCCTGGGGCTAAAACCGTGGGTCATGAGGTCCTTGTCTTGGCTCCCAGAGTGTTGCGTTGTGCTGTGCTGGCCGCTCATTGCAGGGCTGCTGGGCTGTCTTCAGCAGGAGGTTAGCTTCTCTTTCTTGTTCTGTGGGTGCTGGAGCTCCAGAAGTTGTTCAAAGTCCACCTTTTACATTGTTTGGAAGTGGTGTGGGGGAGAGCACCTTGCATGTGCTGTTTCCATTCTCCCATCTTGGCTCCACCCCCCAATAGTTAATTTCTAAAATAAAATCCATGTATTATTATTACTATGGACAACTAAGTGGTAGAGTGTATAGAGTACTAGCACTATATTTAGGAAGATCTGAGTTCAAATGTGGCCTTTAACATGTAACTGATGTGTAACCCTAGGGTATTCACTTAAACTCTGTTGACCTCAGCTTCCTCATCTGTAAAATGGGGATAATAATTATACCTATTTCCCAGAATTGTGAGAATCAAATGAGATGATCATTTTAAAATGCTTCACACAGTGCCCTGGCCAAAGTAAGCATTATATCAATATTAGACTCTATCTTATTTATTAGAGATTTATTTTGAGAATCACTAATACAAATAACTTATGAATAAACTCGAAAAATGTTATTAAAATGTTATTAGACATTTTTTTGGATGGAGTAGAATAGGATGGGAAGGAGTACTTGATCTGTTATTTTATAGATCAGAAAAATTATCAGTATGGAAACTTTCTCTACAGATGCATATCTGAACATCTTCCTTCTGTAGCCTATAGTCCTGGAGCACTAATAGATTAAGTTATTTGCCCATAGACATGCATCTTGTGTGGGTCAGAGACAGGAACTAAATTCAGGTATTCCGGAGTCCAAGTAAAGTCCTTTGACCTCTACAGCAGAGGTTTCAAAATAGCAGTCCACCCAGCTGCATGCAGCCTACAAAACTCCAGAATGTTGCCAAACCAGATTAAAATGTTATTGGGAAATATTTAACAATATAAATAAAAATACAACAAACAGATAATATTAATAAATGTTTTTCTAAATTATATGTCCCTATAGGGACCTTTATATAGAGTTGAATGGCTTCCATTTTTATTTGTCTGACACCCCTACAGGCCTAAAGTACACTAACTCCCCATTACTTTTATTCTGAAGTTTATATTATGCTATTAAGGGCTTATAGACTTTTGAAAAGATCTTAGTAATACCTGTAAATAAAACATATATTCTTTTCTATTCTAATATATTATAGTATAATTTACTATATTACATTATAATCTTAAGTGATATTACTTTATATTAATCAGAGACTTAAGTAGGCAAGGGAAATAGTGTTGCTGATGAGATAGGAAAGGAGAACAGACAGTTCAGCAGATTGGGAAATAAAAATATGCTTTGCCTCATACTTTTAACCTCTTCTTGCAATTACATACACAATAATGTACAAACAGTGCAACATGAGGGGGTGAAAGACCTGTAAGTTAATATTTATCTCTCTTATTATTAAACATTCCTTAATGATGGTCTGTGTGCTCAACTGAGTGGGAAGAAGGGAGGAAGAGGTACAGTAGTTGGAGTTCTGGGCCTGAAGCCAGGCTGCACTAAATTTAAATATGAATTCAGTGCAGCCTCAGACACTAGCTGAGTGACCCAATGCAAGTTATTTAACCTCTATTTACCTTAGTTTCCTCAACAGTAAAATAGAGATGATAATTCCATTATCTCTCAGGGTTGTTGTAAAAATCAAATGAGATGGAAATTATTACACAATTAACATACTGCCTGGCATATTATAAGTACTGTATAAATGTTAGCTATTATTACTAATTGTGTGACTCAGGTCATTTAATCTCTGCCTCACTTTCCTCAGTGGTAAAAGAGAGAAAACATTACTTACCTCAAAGGGCTGTTATGAGGATCAAATGGGATATTTGTAAATGGCTTATCATAATGTCTGGGGCATAGGAGGCACACAATCAATGCTTATTGCCTTCTCCCCTGAGATTTTACTGATTTGGTGAAGTAATGAATCACTTATATATTGAATTAACAATTTCTAGTTTATTTACCCTATCACTATTTACGAAGATATATAAGTAAAGAAAATCTTAGAAAATTTGCACAGGACAAATACATTTTGATGGAATTTGCCATAAGACAAATAAATTTTAATGGGCAGAGGAAAATGGAGAATTATACTTAGTCTAGTGCCTTGCTGATCCCCTTGATAATAAATTTTTAAAAAGAAGCTTCTAGGTAGCCAAGTATAATCTAGGACCCTGGAAAATTGAAGGAGAATGTGCTGAAAATTACCAGAGGGATGAAGGATGGTGGTGGGGTGACAAAGAACAAATTTACTTGTTTCATATATTTGCTCAAGATTGTTCTTCGACATTATCCTCAGACACCAATGTTTTGGAAATCTTCTGTGCCACATGCATATATTTATTTGTTCTTCTTTTTCAATTTTTATTTTTAACTCTAAATCTCTTCCTTTTTCACCCCTCCCCCACTTGCTAAAAAGTCAATATGAAACTCATTATATCTATGAAGTCATGCAAAATACATGCTCCATTAACCATGTTGCAAAAAATGCAAGAAAAATTAAGTGAAAAGCTATGCTTCAATTTACACTCAGAGTTCACCAGTTCTCTCAATGGTGGTATATGACATTTTTTACCACGAGGCCTTGAGAAGTTTTGCAAATCATTTTATTGATCAAGGTAGCTTGAAAAGTCTTTCACTTTTGATTATTGTTACAACATGGCTGAGTTGTGTTTGTTTCTTTATTTTTTATTGTTTAAAAAGTTTTCCTAGTTTTGTTCAATTCACTTTGCATCAGCTTATTTAAGATTCCCCAGGTTTTTTTGAAGTTCTTCTCTCCATCATTATAGCACAATAATATTCCATCACACTCATGTACCACAACTTGTTCAGTCATTACCCAGTTCATGGTCTACTGTGGATAGCTACACTAGTCTACAGCTGGCTCTGTGGATAGAGTACCAGTCAGGAAGACTAAATCTTCCTGAGTTAAAATCTGACCTCAGACACTAGTTATGTCACCCTGTGCAATTCACTTAACTCCATTTGCCTCAGTGTTCCCATCTGTAAAATGAACTAGAAAAGGAAATGGCAAACCACTTCAGTATCTTCATCAAGAAAACCCCAAAGGGGGTCACAAGAGTCTGACACAAGTGAAATGACTGAATAACAATTTATGGGCATTCCCTCTTTTTCCAATTTATTTTTCCCACAGAAAGAGCTACTGTAACATGTTTGTGTATATTTCAATCCTTTTCAATTTTTTGGCCTCATGACAATCTACCCAAAAGGATATTTTGGGGAAGATTATCCTTGCTATGCCCCTGAACTTAGATCTTATGCCTTTGTATAAGATGAAAGTGATTTCATTTTCTTATTCTCCATTTTCAGTGGGCACTTTGACTTGATTAGGACTCAAGGAATATCAAGTAGTTGCACCAAGCTAATTACCTGAAATCTCAGCATCATGATGACTGACTGCGATTTGGATATTCAACAGCTTTTCAACTCCCTTAACCCCTCTCCTCTCTGCAAGAAGTCTTAGGGTGGAGCACTAAACTCTTCCCAAATGTTTCCTTCATGAAAGTCTGGGATGTGTACTTCCCACCTAACTCTCAATTTTCCATTAGTAGCTCCTCTTGGTTTGGATTACATGGAATATCATGCCTCTATTCCTGCTACCCCATGGTTCTCCTACACACACTTGCCAGCTTCCTTTTCTAAGTTATCTTTACCCATTCATTATATTGCAAACTACCTGAGGGCAAAGGGTGTCTTTCTTTTCTTATTTACATCCCCATCATTTAGCACGGTGCTAGAACACAGTAAATAATAATAAGTGTTTTTGAGCTGATTTGAACATTGAAATCTTACTCACTGTCAATGGGATAACTTCTGCTGTCACTTCCAAATCTAAGATTTTATAATGCTGTATTTTTTCTAATGTTGATGGTTAAATCAATCAATTGCTTTTAAATGACTATGGATTTCTTTGAGGAGGCTTTATAATACTTACAGGCACAATGAAATGTGTTGCTGTTGTGAGTCCTTCATTTTCAAGGAAGACCAATCACATCACAGGGTGATGCCTTGACTCAAATGTGTATTGGATTTAAGTAAGTCATGTTTGTGCAAAATCATCAGCCTCACTCTCTCTTCCAGAATCATCTAAGTTCAGTGGCAGGACAGAAGTCAAGATGACAAATGGAATTCAGTGGATAACCTGGGTGTCTTCAGTGTCTAACCAAGTTCTAAGCATTCCAAAGCACCTGTTACAACTGCCTTCATGGCCATTTTATCATGAATTTCTTCTGCACGTATTTCATCACATTGGTCGCTCTGATTTCCTTTTTAACAATCTCATTTCATGTTTGCCACCTTTGGCATTGTGTCTTTGATACCTCTTGTGGAAATGGTCATTTAAAAAGGAATCCGTGTATCATCTAAAGAAAGAGAGATATGGGTGAATTATTTTTAATTTTAAAACCATAAAGACATCTCATGTAGTTAATTGTCTTATTCTAATGCTTCATCATAATGTGGGTTTTCCCAAAGATTAGGTTAGGTGACAGTTTATTCTTGTAGATATTACCAAGATGGAAAGATTTAAAAGTAAAGATAAATATCTGACTTTATATCTGTCATCTGAAACTTAGCTAAGAAGCTGCTCACCAGAAAACTAGCATTATATTTATATCTTTATATGCATTATTTCTTAGAGTCCTGTAATATTCTGCTATGCTTTTTTGCACCACAGTTTGTTTAGTCATTTCTCTGTTCATGGGCATCTGCTTTCTTTCCAGTTTTTTGGTCCTAATGAAAACAAAATTCTGCCATGAATATTTAGTTGTACACGTGACTTTTCTATTTGTATCCCTATGTGGTATATATCTAACCATCTACCATTTTGTTTTAAGAATCTAAACAAAACACAGGTCACTGAGGTCTATACAGTAAACAGAGTAGTGGCTGAATAGATGAAGTCAATGCTTGTAAAAATGTGTTAAACTTTTTTAATGCATGTTAGAATAATAGCTGAACAAGCAATGAAGGACAAGTTATTGCTATTGTAACACACATATATACATATATTATATGTATATGTCAGTTTGATATTCATCATAAAAGAAAAATTAAAAGAAGAGACAAACACACAACTACCTGTGAATTCCTAATGCATGCAAGATATCATTTAGAAAATATTAACACAAATAGAGAATTTGTCCTAAAAGACACCAATACGAATTAACTCTTTCCAAGCATATATATATATATATATATATATATATATATATATATATATATATATGTCAGATAGCATGAAATATATTACAATATACTAAAAGAATTATTTGCTGAGGGGAATATATTTGAACACACTACAAAAATGTTTAATAAATGACTTTTAAAACTGAGAGGTTTCGATGTTGTTGTTGAAGCAGGTGATTATAGTCCTTGCTGTTCAATTAAAGCCATATGTTTTAACTTTATTACAAATATGCAATCACCCTATAGTGCACGGCATGCAAATAAAAGTACGAGGAACTTTCGTGAAATTTTATTTTGCAAGGTGAAATTATTTTTCCTAGTTGGCATTTTCATCAGGTGCATCTCATTTAAGAACGGCCAAATTGCATTGTTTTAGGTCCAAAATGTGCTACATTTATTATGTCATAGTGATAACCTTATAGCAGAATAGTGTGAATGTAGTGTCCATAAGGTTTTTTTTCTTTTTTTTTTTGCATATTTTGCATTATACAGAGAAAGAGACATTCAGAAAAGTTTTGTATTCAGAAACTTCATTGCTACAGTTATTGACCAAGCTCACATAATAATGCCCTTGGGCTCTGGACAAAGTATTTCAAAATTTATTTTTAGCCATGTAATTAAGTTCAATGTAGCCTTTCACAGTAATACTTTTGTTCTGTCCCTGCAATTTCACTGTCACAGGCAACTCATCACGAGCAAACTCCTATGAATGCAGATCTCCAATTCTTAATCAATTTAGCATCTTTAGCCAGTTGCCTAGGGCACTGAGTGGCTAAGTGCCTACTGACATTTAACAGCCAATCTGTTTCATTGGCATCACTAGAATCTGGTTGAGTCTTCTTGACCAGACAGGTGAGTCCTCTGTCCTTGGCCATGCTGTCTTTCTCAAAATCATAGCAACCATACAAAAATTTCAACTTAGTTTAAATTTGCCAAATAGAATGTGAGACTTGAAGGAGACCTTAGAAATCCATTAATCCAATATTCTCTTTTAATTTTTTTTTTCACTTTTTGAAGGAGGGAAGGCAGGGAAGTTGGGATTAAGTGACTTGCCCAAGGTCACATAGCTAGTAACTGTTAAGCATCTGATGCTGGATTGAACTCAGGTCCTTCTGACTTCAAGGCCAGTGCTCTATTCACTGTGCCACCTAGCCACCCCCAATAATCTCTTTTTAAATATTAGTAAACCAAGGCTCAGAAAAGTTATCCTACTTCTTCAAATTCATATGTACAGGGACAACATTTGTTCTAGAGTATCAGTTTTTCAACTTCAATTTTTATATTTTCAATTATAATTCCATGACACTTAAGTCTTTCAATCCCTTGTATCATGAGCTGCATATAGATAAAATCAGGTTTGAAATAAAGAATTAGGAAAAATTATACCGGCAATAGAGGTCGAAAGAATAACTTACAGAAAGGAGAAAAGACCAAAGTTGATGACTCTCTCATCCAGAGCTTAGTAATCAGTTATTGATCTGATGGCTTGAGGTAAAAGTATTTCATTAGGAAGCTATACTTTCTGCCCTACTTTACCCTAAAATATAAAGTAGGCTTAGGTTTGGAAGAATAATTGACACAACATAAATGTAGGGAATGAAGCTGATCCACAGAAGTACTCTATTAAACAAGGTAACTCAAAAATATTATTATAGTATTAAATTTAATAGTTTAAAATTATTAAGCAATTAGTAGTTAATTAACTATGCATTTGTTATTCTGTCTATTGCAGTATATACACTTTTTCATCATAGTTCATATGCTACTGCTTGATGACAAATGTTCAGAAAAACATCTTTAAATTTACATGAGCCACTTATGAATATGAAATTGCTTAGAGATACTGTCCTCACTTGTTCCATATGGTAATTAAAGACATAGGACAGAACAGTAAGCATATGCTGGTCTACAGAGTGTACTGGCTTTACCTTAATGAATATTTTTTCATACTATTGGAGTTCAGTGAAAAAAAATTGAAGAATAGAAATAAAACTCTGATGTTTGTGGGTATCTAATTGAAATTTAAAATTATTTTATCTAGCATCCATCTGTCTTCATACCTGGTTTAAATAAAATTCATAAAAGAAATGAAATTGTCATTCAAAATCATATACATTCAGGACAGGAGCACTTTGCCTGCATACACAGAAGTATATCTCTTCATTGTATCTTTAATCCCTTTCTCATGAAGGACAGTTATCCTGGACTAGTATTTTAGTGATTTCATTGATCATACCCTATGCCAATTAATAAATATTTGATTAAGGAAAGCCATAAGAGATAAAGTAGACCAGTTCTCTAATTTAATAATCACAGGATATGAGAAGTCTAGTGAGTAAGCAGACTGCCTAATGAAGAGTTAAACCAAAACCCACATCCAATTCTCATTCCATTCTTTCTGATAGACTACCTCCTATCCCCATCAGAATAGAAGTTCCTTGAAGCAGGCAGATGATATAGTAGACAGAGCCCTGGATCTAGAGCCTCCTGAGTTCAAATCTGGCTCCAGATACTTTTATTCTGAGCAATTCATGCAATTTCTGCCTGCCTCAGTTCCTTCATCTGTAAAATGAGGATAATATAGACAAACTGAAATAATATTTCAGAGTACTTTGTAAAGCTTAAAACACTATATAGATGATGTTACTATTATTGCTATTATTATTATTATTATTATTATTTATATTACTAATTCCTTATACAGTGCCTGGCACAGAGCAGACATTTAATGATTGTGTACTGAAAAATGATCAGTCCAGATTTATAAGACTGAATGATGTATAGTTTGATTAGGAGCATTCTATTTTCCTTTCATATGGTTTTATGTAATGTACTGGACTCATATAAAAGTAAGAGACAGACATTGTTCTTCACATTTCTTTTTCTAACACTGCTCTCATCTAATTTGTAGCTATTTTCCTTTGGGTTTTAAGTCTTGCTTACATTTGTGGTATGTGAGACCACAGTGCAACTTAACAAACTCGACAAAGGCTTAGGATAATTGTCACTGTCAGCTTCCACATAAGAACCTGAAAATCACTCAAAAACCCTTTAGGCAATCAAGCAGACCTTCTATGTTAAGAAGGAATAATCAGTTGGGAGGGAATAATCAGTTTCATTAAGTATCAGCAGTTAGGAAGGCAAGTAATTTACTTTAATCTGCAGGAATTGCTGATTTTCCTCTCCAACTTGGCTCTCATGTTATGGTCACAAAAATAATTGAGGACAAGGTATATAAGTACAAATTAAAAAATAAAAAAAAAACAGTGAAAAATTGGGAAAATGTATGAGGCTGACTAATATAAATGCTACTCCATCAAAGTGTGTGTGTGTGTGTGTGTGTGTGTGTGTATTTAACATTGTACTGATATCACACTAGAACTATTGGTATTAAATTCAAATTCTATTGGCGGGGGAGATAGTAAATGCAGTTATCTGATGCTTCAAGAAAGAAACATTGTCTTATTTCTAGTTTGTCACATTGCTGCCTGCAAAATATTAGAATATAGAAAACTACTACAATGTTGTTCATTTCTGAGCAATATGATCGGAAAATCAGTGCAGAACAAATAGTAAATTAATTAAATTTTGAATACTGTGCAATGTTAATGATAGAGGAAAAAAAATAAATATCTGAACCAAAAAATTTTTACATTCCTAACTACTTAAGCTACTTAACATGCAACAACAATGGTGTTCTTGTTTCTATGTTGATAACATTCAAAATTTAAAAAAGAATTTTTGAACAAATAAAGCATTTCAATCTTCTCCTGAAATTAAATGTGATATCAGAAACAGTAGCATAGTATATTCACATCTAATCTTTTGTTGTTTTTGTTTAAATTAGTAAATTGCCCATTAGTCATTGGGCGATGCTGAGAATAAATGTAATACTTATAATTTAAAATACTTATAATTCCAGACATTTAATGGGAGAGCCAGTCAAACCCTTTTTGAATTCATTTTTATTTCATAATGGACAGAACCCGATTTCTGTGACTAACATCCTTCAAATTTATGGCTGGAAGAAGAATGTGCTTTATTAGAGAGAATCTTCTACTTGTGAAAGGATTATGCTCTAAGAATTTACATTCATTATATGGAGTTTGCAATTAATTTTTCCAAGGGGAACAGAGTTTGGTTCCCAGGCTAGCCAACTTAAAAGCCTATTTAAAATTCATCATGTGACTGAATTATTATATAACAGGAATAGCTCCTGGCAACAACTCAAAGAGGAAATTATCAAGATCATCTTTACTGTAGTAGGAGGAAAATTCATCAAAGTCACTTCCCAGGTGGGCTGGACTAGTTCTATGCATTGTGTGAATTAGATCCAAACAATATAGGAAGAATGAGGAAGAATTCAATGTCTTTTTTCCCTCTGGAAGACTGCATATAAATAAATTATTGTTATGACTAAAACTTATTCAGAAAAAATAGATGACACACATGCATACACAAAATCTCTGAGCTCTCATAGACTTTAGAGGCTATTCAGGCCCATAGATACAATGCCTGATAAAAAAAAAAAATTCCTTTTACAGCATCTGTGGCAAGTGGTTAACTAAACCTTTGCTTGAAGATTTCCAATGAGGGAAAACTCATTCAACTCTAGGAATCCTTTCATAATTGTCTGAGGGCCTTTCTTTCCTTGACCCTACAGATCTCAATAATGGCCTTGTTCTAGTAGAAGCAAGAAGAAATCATTCTCAAAATTAAATATGGTCTCCTCAATCAACACTTCTAAATACAGGTGATTTCTTCTAGATTTTCACTAACATGGAAATGAGTATTATACCCTAAACTAGACTAGAGATGTTTATAATTTTAAAGGAGGATTACTGGAAACTCACTTCTCTAACTGGTGGAATTCATTAGTCCAGTGGAATGTAGGCAGTTGAAAGGGAACATATATGTTTTGTTTCGTTTTAAGACAGTAGTGCCAATAATTTGGCAATTTGGCTTTTCTTAGGAGATTGACATGGTACCAGGTCTATTAAATAATTTTACTTCTAGTAGCTGCTTATCTTCCTTCATTTCCCAAAAACTTTATTTTTTTTGTTTCTTTAATGGTTTTCATTGAAGGTGGCATTGCTTCTGAATAGAACTATTTTAGGGAAGGGATGATGTAGGGACAGAAAATTGAAAAGTATTGATGAGATTTAAATAGAGATTCAAATAGGTCAAAGAGAAGCCCATTATCTCAAGTACCACTTAAAGTGCTTCATGAGATAATGAGACTCAAGTAGTCTGGTTTATGAAATCCCCAAACCTGGGCCCCTCCACCCTGGCCAATGGGCTGAATAATGGAACAATAGAGTGCCTAGATATGCTGGAAAACCCCTGCTAATAGTAGGTTTTCCTCTATAAGAATCCATAGTTTCTCCTGGCTAATGGGTGTCTCACTTGGTGGGGGGGTGGGGAGGAGGGAAGGGAGGCTCTCCCTTGATGTGTTGCCTCACTTAGTGGAGCTGCAACATACACCCCTTAAGCTGGGGTGCCCCTTAAGGGCTGGAGGAGTATGCTTAGTGTTAGGTGGGCTGGAGTTTTAGCCTAGGTTAAAATCCCTGCTCCATTCTTTTCCTTGCCCCACCCCCAACCTCTTACCAGGTGTTCCCCATCTCCACCCATTCTGGGTTCCCCATCCCTCAGCTTAGGGTAAACTTCATTGGTGTGGGAAATTCAAATGTACACTGACCAATTACTGATTGTAGTTTCAGCTTACATAACTTGGCTATTGAATCTCTATGGAAACCTGCACAGTGTCCATGCCAGCACTGTCTGATTTGGGCATATAACTCCTACAGTCCCACAGTAATAAAATACACTTTCAATTTTAATCTTGGGGATCTTCTGTCTCACTCCTTTAAGCTCTTCACTTGGAGTAAATGCCTTTACTTAATTTGGAGACAGCCTGAGTGAATTCTTTCAGATTGATTCCACCACACATATACACCAGGCAGCTCAACATTTTGGGCTGTCCCTAAACCTCAGCAGTATTGAAGTAGTAAGCCTTGGCATTTCACTGGCTTATGAGGGGCCCATCTTTGTATCCTGAATTCCTGGAACCCAGTGTGCCCCCAGCACCTGCATGATATCTTGCCTGACTGAAGTAGTAAGCCTTGACATTTCACCCCTTACAAGGGGCCCATCTTTGCACCCTGAATTCCTGGAACTCAAGAATCCTCCCCTCGGCTTAATCAGTCATGAACAGCCTGCCCCAGTCCACGTCCTGCACTTGAACGATATCTGCCTGACCAGTCTACCCCATTACTGTTACTCCTGATACGATGGTGGCTTTTGGACTATTTAAACTGTGTGTCTACTGGGGTTCGGGGCAGCTCTCTAGGACTGCCACTGGCCAGCTAATAAATGCTTCCTGAATTCGATTACTGATGGTCTTGGCCTGTTGATTCTGTCCGAGTGTCCATATCAGTATGATCTCTCATTTTATGTTCAGTAGTAGCATTTATTTTCATAAAAATATGGTAAAGAGATTATAAATACAGGAAAATGTTTCCCAGTGTTTTTTTTACATTATTATATAAAATACTATATATAGTATGTGCTATACTATATATAGTGTACTATATGTAGTCTACACTATATATAATATAGTATGTACTATATAGTAGTATACAATAATCATATATTGTTTTTAAAATGCTTTATAGAAAGTAGATTATAAATAGGTAATATGAATTTTCTTCTATTTCATTGTGAGCAAAGTCTATATTTGATGAACAAAATATCATACTTAGAACAGTTACACTGCTTTGTGTTATGCTAGTTATAATATTAATTTTCATAAAAATCAGTACAAAACATAGCAGTAATTTTTCAAAATATAATTAAAAAAACAAATATTGATACAAAATATGGAAATGAACACTTGTTTCTTAAAAGTAAGCAATCTTGGGATCATCCCACAGAAGATGGCAGCCAGGGGGTCTCCCTGTGGCCACCAGGTGTTCAGGTGTGAAGATATCACTACTCGGGGGAGAAAATTACCCATTTGGGCCAGATTTATGATGTATAAGATTATAGGAGAATTCGCTTTGTTGCTCACCAGAAGGAGGTAAATGAAAACTTTGCAATTGATTTGATAGCAGAGCAACCAGTGAGCCAAGTGGACAGTCAATATCATGTGATGGTGGAGGAGGAGCTCTGGGTCATCCAAAGTATATATAAACTTGGACAAAGAGACTAAAACTGGGACTTGTGGTTATTATGGACTTCAATTTAAACAACAACACCACCACTGAAACCAATTCTGTTCTTTGGGCCTTGTACAATTCTCTGCATGTAAGGATTTCAGTATTTTTTTTTTTAATGCTTCGTTAAGAATCACAACATAAGCTTTGTTTCAAGAATATTCTATAAATAAAATGTAATTGTTGAGTTTAATTTCAATGTAAGGTAACTTTCCCCCATGGAATACAGTCCTTGACCTGCATTATTTTTTATGAATGTGTAGCTTTCAGTTAATCTTTTAATACACTGGCTTGCTCTCTTTCAAGAAAAATTAAAAGCTGTCAGCAAATGTTAAAATAAAATTTCCTTACTTTAAGAAAAAAAAAGTAGCCAAACTACTACAATATTAACTGCCATTTGCACTTTGTGTGGGGCCCAGGGACCCCAAAAATTCCCTGCCCAAGAAAAATTAAAAATCAGAGGTATCTTGACGAAGGAACAGGAAGTTTATTAAGTTCTTGTGAGAAGAGGGCAGTGTCCCTTCCAACAGTATGAACCAGCAAAAAAAAAAAAAACAAAAAAACAAGAATTTATACCCTAATGCAGTTAAGCCCCTTTCCCCCCAGCTGTCCCTTCTCCCATTGGCTGGGAGGTGGGCTTTCAGTCTCCATGTGAAAATCTTCCCTAATGGTGAATAACAAAGAAGTCTGCCACTATCCCCTGTTGGATGGGAGGCAGGACAGGAAACCAGGGTACTGTTCATGTCCTTATTTGACAAAAGCCAATGTGAAGAAGGAGGGGCCAAGAGCTTAATGCTGATTGACAGCAAGGGAAAGGGAAAAGGTCACAAGCAAAGGTGGAGGTCAAATCCCCTGAAGGGGCCTAGTGCTAATGTGGGCAGTAGTAAAGGGAGGGGGGGCAGAAGGGAGAAGGGTGAAGAAGAACTCTGGCTTGCTCACACAAAACTTATGGGCTAAAAAGTTTCACTTTTCCCATTCAATTTTGAAGAATATACCATTCACCAGATTAAGAAAAAAAAATAAACCACAGATCATTCACAGAATTCACAGGATGAAAAAAATAGATAAATAAACACCATTAAAATCACAGGATGAAAATTAGAACAAGAAGGAACATTAAATGTCATATTTAAAACCCTCTTGCTATATTACAAACGAGGAACCTGAAATCCCTAAATGTTAAATGACCTGTCCAATGTCTTCTAGTTCATACCTATATACACATTACTATATGTGTATATGGGCAGTGTGGATAGAGTATTGGGTCTGGAGTCAGGAAGACTCATTTTCCTGAGTTCAAAACCTTTCAAGTATAATCTAGTATAATTCTAGTATAATTAGAAAATATTTTCCAGAACAGTTTGGTCAATTCACATCTGCAACAACAGTGCATTAGTTGGTCCATGACTTTTCCAACATTTATCGTTTTTGTCTTTTGTTATCTGTGTCAGTTTGATGGGTCTCAGACAAAACTTCAAAGTTCTTTTCTTTTTCTCTGTCTGTATATGCATATAAGAGGATGGACTTTGGTCAAAACAAACAAATAAAAAAACCCATTATGTCTGTCTATACTTTTATACAATGATTCATTCAAAAGCCATTCATAAAAGACTGCCAGTTCTAGTTCAGAAAAAAAAAAACCATGAGGTTTAGCTGTAAGCAATGATGAAGAAGGGATATTTATTACCTTTCGGTTTGCATATTAGTATCTCCCCTCATAAACAAATTAGTATCTCCCCTCACTCCAACACACACTTTAATGAGAGATTAAAGCTGGACATTTTCATTAACATTTACTAGTCTTCCTGTAGTATATTAATTTTATTTCTTAAAGGCATCTCATGAATACTTTGCATTATTATAATAAAACAGAAAATTGGTGAATCCTTTTACAACAATATATTTTAAAGATCAGGCAGGAGAGAGCTTATCTATGTTAGAAAAAAATTTCTTTGAAGTTATCTCATAGAAAAGCATTCCTATTCTAATACATAAAATGCCTTTCCCCCCCCAACAATTAGGACATTTTTTAGGTTTACATATCACTAACTACCCCAACAAAAGATAATCAGCTCCAGGAATCAGGTCAATATTCATCCTTTCAGCTTGTTTGACACCTAACTAGATAGGTTGAAAGAAGAGCAGATTAGACATGGAGATGTTAGCTCTTTTTTCTAGTGTGCTGATTACTTGTCAATTGAAGCTTATCTTTTTTTGGAAGGCTTTCTGGGCTTTAACTTGGTAAATCCTTTCAGGGATTTTTATTTCCCTTCCTTATTAGACACTCTAGATGGTAATACTGCTTTCTTTTTTCTTTAAAGCTATATATGCTAAATGTAAGTAAATAATATCTAATAGGATACAAGCCTGCTGTACAGATCAGAAAATAAGATCATCCCAGTAGTCTAGTCACTGTAAACAGAAGTTCAGCTAAATGAAAATAACTAGAATAACCTCAGGCTGACATCATAAATTATTTTCTAAAGAGAAAGAAAGAAAAAAGAAGGAATCTTTTATATTAGTCAATTAAGTACTATTTCATTGGCTTGTAGTGAATACCAAGTATGATGGGAGGCACATTTTACATTGCATTTCATCAATCTTCCTCAATTGGTTCTTTGAAAGTATGCAACTTTGTTCAATTGCTCTGAGTATCAAATCCTTATCATTTTCTAATAGTGAAGCAATAGAGGCTAATCTGGGTTGATATTGATTTAAAAAAGCCCTATGATAACAAATGACATTTCTGATTCTCTGTTTCCTGCCATTTCTATTTCCCCTGGCCTTTTATTCCCTGTCTTCTCTTGTTATTATACTCTATTAATTCTCTTTAACAGCTAGGTGAAGCAGTTGGGTAAAGCATTGGGCCTGGAATCATCATGACCTGAGTTCAAATCTGACCTCCAACACTTACTATGTGACCCTGGGCAAATCACTTTTGCCTCAATTTCCTCATCTGCAAACCACTCCAGTATTTTTGCCCAGAAAACCCCAAATGCAGTCATGAAAAGTCAGACACAACAAAATTAGTTCTATTAACTGCTGTTACCCATCAAGGAGCTTCAGTAAGGCTGCTGCTTGCTGAAAACTAAGTATCTCAAACAGTATAATAATGGAAGTAGTCTGAAGTTACTCTCAGAAATACAGAATCTCACAGTTGAAAGGACTTCAAAAGATATCTGTTTCAATCCATTTCTGAAACAGGAATCCCCTCTAAAGCCTGAGCCCAGGTTTTTGGACTCAAGTTCCTTTATTCTTTCTGCCATGGCTTGTTCAATGGTTCAGTTGTGTCTGAATCTTTATTACCTATTCTTTGCCATGGAGTTTCCTTGGCAGATATCCTGAAGTGGTTTGGTTTGCCATTTCCTTCTCCATGGTACCACCATGGCAGTGTTTCTTAAAACACATTGTATGACACTGTTGTTTTCCACAGAGTAATCCAGATAGTTCTTTGAGAAAATTGTTACATTAAACATACCCCCCTCTTAATTACAAAATATGAAAAGAAATTATTTATTAATATAGTTATTACAAGTAGCATTGGGGGAATATGAAATCAGACTTTCATCTATTTTTCCCATTTTGAAATTCCCTTTTAATCCTAGTGGAATTTCATATTCTAAGGTTGCCATTCTTATATTTCAAGACAATGGTAGGGTAGTGGAGGAAACACTAAATCTACAGTAAGAGAGGTAGGTTTTAGTCTTCATTCAATTGGCCACCCATGGAACCAAGGACAAATCACCCCACCTTTCAGGGCCTCATTTTCTCAAAGAGTTCCATTATTCAAGTTGCCTACAAAAATCTGGAGAGGAATGGCCCACATTATATGTATTTGATATATAACATAATATGACATAATACAATATAATTAATATAATATAGAATAGGATAACATATAAGACATTAAATTAATGCTATATTATATAACTTATATAATAAAAATATCCTATATATATTCAAAGTTACAAGAACCACAAGAAAATAGAAAAGAGGTTGTTAGTAATCTTTTTTGTTTGTTTGTTTAAAGCAGTGGGGGTTAAGTAACTTGCTCAAGGTTACATGGCCAGTCATTATGTGTGGGTGCTCATTTTCTGAGGCTGGGACCGATACCAGGTCATCCTGACTCTGGGGCTGGCACTCTTACTCACTGTGCCACCTAGTCGCCCCCAAGTTGTTAGTAATCTTTAATCTTAATCTTGAAAACTGGCTCAGGGGAAAAAGAATATATATGTATATATATTTTATTGTTCAATATTTTTAGATACATTAAGTTAGACTTTTATTTTCCAAGTAACAAATAACCAAACTAATTTGTATATACTCATAAACATTTTAGCTTGAAAAGATAGTTATAGAAATGTTTCATGAAGTGATCTGAGTCATTTTCTGAAATTTAAAAAATAGTTCAATGTGAAGAATTATTAGCCTGCCTTATATAGAGATTCCAAGCAATGACAGTTTGCCTTCTTCATATAATTCCCTGATATTTCAACGTGAATATAATATAAAAGTAAATGGAATTGTTCTGAATATTATCAGAAATACAACTATGCTTGTAAATGTGATTTTTTGCAATATTTCTGCTTTCAGTGTTTAAATAGAACTAATATGCCTTTTAAAATCTATTATTTAATTTTTAAAAAAATTATGTATACATATATATTCAAATATATATATACACATACACATATTCATATATACCTACATATATACACACACCATACATAAGCATGTATATATGTACACACATACATACCTATATATGTATGTGCATGCATGTATACATATAGGTACGTATGCATGCATATATGTGTGTATTGTATATGTATGTGTGTGTGTGTATAAAAAACACAACACAATACTTTCTTTCCACATGCCCCTCAACCAGCCCAAATCTTCCTTTGTATTAAAAAAAAATTGGTTAAGCAAAAATTAACTAGCAGAGTCAATTTTCTGTATCCACAGTCCAATATTACTTTCCTGAAGGGAGGAAGGAATTACATAACATTTTAAAAAGAGAACAAATTCAGTGTGAAGATTAAGCTTCAGATTAAGAGCCTAGTGGCTTGAATTCAAACCTCAGCCCTGCTACATACTATGCTATCTATGTGACTCCACCTCCACACATGTTAATTCACTCCTCTGGACTATAGTTTCTACATCCAGAAATTAAGGAGTGTTAGATATTTAAGGTTCATTCTACTCTAAATCTAAAGATCCTAGGATATTAAATATTTGAGAAGAAATTTTTCATGATCATAATGAACACAAATAAGAATTGTAATTCAAATTATATCTAGAAACACTACAGTTTCCATGAAAAAATACTTTCAAATATTTAATAAATAAATATTTATTAATTATGCAATATATGCTAATTTTAGTCACTACATATGAAACCTTATTTGGTTTCAAGAACCTTTTGTCTTAAGCATGTTGGAGAGAGGCTCAATGAGTGACTATTGTGCTGGAGTAGGAATCTAAAAGAAATAGGTTCATATTCTTCTTCAGAATCATAAGTGATCCTGAGTAAGTCATTTAACCTCTCTCAACCTTAGTTTATTTATCTGTAAAATGGGGATAATAATAGAGTAATTGTTGCATTGGAACTAACTGGTGCCATTTCTCAGAAACATTTGTTATACTTTTATTGTGAACATTTATACCTCAGAAATGGTGAAATACTAAAAATCAGGGTTTGAATTTCTTTCTTGACTAGCTAAACTTAAGAAAGTGATGGAGAAACGTAATATAAATTAATCTTAAAAGTGAATACTTTTGTTTTTCATGGAGAGTTTGTGGCTAAATATTTGCCAGCATATCTAGTTTCCCTAAATTCTAGGATTGATCAAATGAGACAATAGATGTAAAAATCTTTGCAGTCCTTGAATTGATATGTAAATTCTAATTTTTGTTATTCTATAGGGAACATAGTGTATAAACTCATAAGTATATAAAAATAACCATGTAAAAATAAATATAAGATAAATAACAGACTTAATAACTGGTTGGATATGAGGGGTAATTGAGCTTGAAGAACTGAGAGTGTCTCCAAGTTTGACAACCTGTGTTACTAGAAGGATGGAATTGCTCCATACAGAAATAAGGCATCTTCATTCAGACTTAAGGAAGTTCTGAATACCAAAAATCAAGTACAAGGAAACCTGGAACTCACAATAAGACAGCAAAGCAAACTACCTTTCAGGGGAAATACAAAATAAAATGACAGGCACTGCACATAGTAGAAACAGGTCACGTGGAATTGGGTATATCTTTAAGAGGTCTCATAGGGAATGGGGCATATTTTCCAAACCAGGAAAGTTGATTCTATTTTTGTAGAAATGTTATCTGGTTCTAGTAGCGCTAGGAATTAGGAGACTAGAGTGAGGAGCCTGACCCTGTTAACTGGTGCTGATTTATGCTAATTAGGGGAGAGGGAGGGCAGGGAAAATGGAGGTAAGATTCCTGGGGAATTGGAGACTAATTGATTTTCAAACTCCCTGGAAGAGGGAAGAGGGAAGAGTCACCTTATTTTGATAGGGTGATTCAGGAAATTTTAAGCATGTGGTGTGTGTGTGTGTGTGTGTGTGTGTGTGTGTGTGTGTGTGTGTGTGTTGTGTATTAGGGGTGGGAGTGGAAGTGGGGTTCTTTGTTCATCAGATCAAAGTGGCTTCTGTATTCCTTATTTGGAAGTTTGCAAGAGGAGTAAATATGGAGGTGGGGTCGAGAAGGATAATGGATTCCATTTTAGATATTTTTATTTTAAAATACCTATGGAATATACAGGTTGAAGTGTCCATTAGATGATTGCTATTATAGGTCTGGATCTTGGGAGAGAAGCTGGAAAACTAGATAAGGGAGTATAATGCATGGTATAGGCTTATATATGATATATACGTTTCATATGCTATGTAATATGATGAAAACACTAATCAGATTTATGCTTCTCAAAGCATGTAATCAAACTTGATTTCACCTTATATTGATTTAATTATTGTTAATTTTCAACATTCACTTACACAAGATTTTAAGTTCTAAATTTTCTCCTGCTCTCTCCCCTTCCCTTCCCCAAGATGGCATGCAATATGATATAGGCTATACATATACATTCATATTAAACATATTTTCACATTAGTCATGTTGTAAAGAAGAATTAGAACAATGGGAGAAAACAGAAGAAAAAAGAAACACCACAACAAAGAAAGAGCAAATAGTATACTTTGACGTGCATTCAGATTCCACAGTTCTTTTTTTCTGGATGTGGATAGCATTATCCATCGTGAATCTTTTGGAGTTCTCTTAGATGCTTGCATTGCTGAGAAGAGCTAAGTCTATCAAAGTTAGTCATCACACAATATTGCTATTACTGTGAACAATGTTCTTTTTGTCCTGCTCATTTCACTAAGCATCAGTTCATGTAAGTCTTTCTGAAATCTGACTCACCATCATTTCATATAGAACAATGCTATTCCATCACATCCATATGCCACAAATTGTTCAGCCATTCTCCTATTAATGGGCATCCCCTCAACTTCCAATTCCTGGCTACCACACAAACAACTACTATAAATATTTTGTACATGTTGGTCTTTTTTGCATTTTTATAGTCTCTTTGAAATACAGTGGTATTTCTGTGTTAAAGGGTATGCACAGTTTTATAGCCCTTTAGGCATAGTTCCGAATTGCTCTCCAGAATGGTTGAATCAGTTCACAAGTCCACTAACAAAGCATTAGTGTTCCAATTTTCCCATATCTTCTCCAACATTTTCATTTTCCTGTTTTGTCATGTTAGCCAGTCTGATAGGTCTGATGTAGTATATCAGAGTTGTTTTGATTTGTATTTCTCTAATCAATAGTGGTAATAAAACTTTATTTTAAAATGTGCAAAGTATATAAACATTAGTTTCCTCTAAGGAAAAAAAAAACATCTAGGTACCAGTTTCTTTGAAGTCCTGCTAACTATCTTTTATACAGGTTATTGGAATGAATTTCCCATTCAGTTTAACCAAAGGCCATGTATGCAAATAGAAGGTGGTTCTCGGGCAAGTTAATTAACAAAACCTGTAGGGAATACTGGCTGCTTAAGTATCAAGTGCCAAGAAATAAAGAACAGTATTTTATAAAACAAAAAAAGACAGAAAATATCCCATTAGAGAGGGAGTTCAGCTATATAGAATGATTAAGATAGGGGTCAAAATAAAGAAACTATACTAGTATGTTTCCTATACTAATGATTTCCAAAGAGGCAAGATCTACTACCATGAAGTAGATAGAAAGCCAGTCTTAGCATCAGGAAGACCTGGGTTTAAGTGGACAAGTTCAGCCCCAAGAAACTTTCTTAAGAAATTTAGTAACTTTTCATAATAGATATAAGGAGTCTAAACTTTAATATTAAACAAAACAGGTTTCCTAGATTTACACATAGAGTAAAAAAAATCCCATTATATGAGCCCCTATATTGAAATATAAGACTGTTTTGACATTGTCAAGGAGATCAGATGATACTATAGATGGTTTCTTATTTTACTTCTTTTTCTTGTTCATTTTCTTCTTCCTTTCCTTCCTCTTCCTCCTCTTCTTCCTCCTCACTTATATCATTCTTCCTCCTCCAAAACCCAGGCAATTTTACCCTTAACTTGGCATTGACTGTAAAGCCAAGGATGAGCAGCTTTCCAGAGGATTCCTGCTGTGAATAGCTTTAAGGTCTGATTACACAGTATAGTGAACTCTCTATTTATTCAGTAACAAAGACAAAACTTTCACAGAAATCAAAGTACAGCATTCACAATGTTATGACATAATAATTTATCACTAAAATGGCCACATAGATTTCACCAAAGTAGCTATATAGTTTTAAACAAAGTACATCAATTTAGTAACTCAATCATTTAGTAACTTAATCATTTAATAAGTCCTTAATTCAATCACACTTAAGGATGCTTGCTTCCTTAAGGGACACAAAGTACAATCATTCAGTAAGTCCTTAATTCAATCATCCTTAAGGAGGCCTGTCTCCTTAATGGACACAAAGTACAAAGGTTAAAGTTCTCCACCCTTAGGTCACAGTAAATCATAATTCTCTCAGTCAGAATCAGGTACCCAAGAAGAGATCTTTTCATCTTGACTCAAGGCTGGCTCTCAGCTTCCATGGTTCCTCTTCCATGGTCCCAGCTCCTACCTTAAACTATACAACTGTCACCTGGGTACAAAGGAAGGTAGGTCCCAGTTCCTTGTCTAGCTCCTTGTCTAGTTCCTCATTCAGTTCCTTGTGCAGTTCCCATTCCATATTGAACCTAACAGTGTCTAGTACACCTCAAGTCCTTCACAGTTTCTGTTCCTGGGAAGACAAAGCTTAAGAAAGCCACAATAACATTCATGCACATTCCCAGCACCTTCATAAATTCACTTTCTGCCTGTGAAATCAACACTGTCCCAACAACAAATCTGAGGAATCAACACAAATCATCAGAACCTCTGAAAACACCAGTAAGACCCTCTTCAAAGATTTTTGTAAACAGACAACAAGAAAATCCTCTTTCAGGGCTTTTGAACAAGCAGTAAGGTCCCAGGGCTTCTATAACAACAGCAACCTCCTCTATCAGCAGACAAAACTGAAAAAGTAACATTGAAACAGACAGACACTGGCACCACAACCATGCTTCCTCCCAGTTCTCCTCTCTTCTCATTTCTCAGTTCTTCTCAATTCTCTTTTCAGTTCTTGGTTAGTTCTCCATTCTGCCACCACAATTTCTGTTCTCCATTCAGTTCTCAATTCATAGCAGTTCTCAGAAGTTCTCAGGATCCTAGCAGTTGTCTCTCTCTCAGAAATTCTCAAAAGTTCCCAGGATCCTAGTAGTTCTCTCTCAGCATGTCTTGCTCTCTAGCTTGGGTGTATCTTTATATATGGTATTAGCTCCTCCCTGTTCTGCCACTTCCTGTTACATCAGTAACCTCCTGCCACTGTGGGATTCATAAATTCTGTATCTTTTTTTTTAATTTTTTTTTCAATTAAACAAATGCTTTATTAACTTCTGGTTTACATCATTCATTTCCGTCAGATTTTGAGTTACAAATTTTTCCCTATTTTTCCCCTACCCACCACCCCAGAATAGTATTCCCACAATATATCCCCTCATGCAATCTGCTCTCTCCCATATCTTCTCCCATACCCCCTTCAACTTTACCATTAGGGCAAGGTGAATCTCTGTGCCCCAATGCCTGCACATCTTATCTCTCAATTACATGCAAAATAGTATTAATAATAGTATTTATATATATTTGAAACATTCAATTTTAAAACTTCAAATTTCAGATCCATTCCCTTCCTCCCTTGTCACCCACTCCCTATAAATTCTGTATCTTAATACTTGATAGAATAACAAGCTTGAAACAAGGTGTTAACTACTTTTTTGCTTGCCATTACACAGACAGAAATTGATTTTGATCATTAACCTTATACTTTCTCACCTTCAGTCTTTTATGGAAGAAAAGGCTTATAAACAGAGATGAGACAGAAGCTATGGAGAAGCACCTAACATGATATGTGGCTGTCAGAGAGAGACTGGGGATCTGAAAATATTTAGGCTTGTCCCAGTTAGCAGAGCTGTTAGTGAATATTTCACTTGTGCTGCAGAAGCCCTACGATTTTCAGCTCTCTACTGGAACTTATTCTATACCTTTGAGCCTTAGGCTTCTCAAGTACTTATTGAAATAGAGGATTACCTTGATTCTTAAAAACTTGTCTATCTTTCTTTGTTTAAACATTTACTTTGTTGAGAGAGAGAGAGAGAGAGAGAGAGAGAGAGAGAGAGAGAGAGAGAGAGAAAGAGAGAGATTTAAACTTCATTTTACACTAATTCTGAAAGTCAAGAGAAAACTCCATTCTTTTTTTACAACTTTTTGGTGCTTAGAGTTTATTTGTACTGTGATTCCTCCAGGTTTCTGGGTGATTCAGCTGAGAGTCAGATGATCAAACTAGCAGAGCTGATATAGAGGTGTAGTCTTCACTATTTTCTTCTCCTTTGTTTGCTCAGGAAAGGTTTGAAAGGAAAAACCTAGGAAGATGTCACACCCCAAGGGATAAGTTCCCAAACCTACACAAAAATGAGTTTAAGTGATAACCATTCATTCATTTCCAGCAGTATAAACATCACTACACCATACTTGGGGTGTTAGTAGGAAGAAACTCTTTCTACTATCTCCACTTGCATATATATGTGTGTGTGTGTGTGTGTGTGTGTGTGTGTGTGCGCGCGCGTGTGTTTATGTGTATATATGCATATATGTGTATGTGTATATATACATATATATATATACATATATATATATATAATTTACTATTTAAAAGCTTTCAATTAGTGCTCACATTGAGATGAGTAGATGTAGCAGCAAGCACCCCAATATCCCCAGGGTGACTGCCAGCACAGGTTCTTAGATCTGCTTTTCAAAAGGAAAGCAACTCAAAATGGGTTAACAAGCTTACTTTAATCAAACATATATATATTACCTAGTTCAGGGGAAAAAGGTCAGCACCCCGAACTTCAGAGTTACAGAACTTACAGATCAAACAGACAGGCTTCCAAACTGTCCAACCATTATATCAATACCAAATCACAGTTACCAGAGAGAGAAGCATCAACATCTGGGTTTTCAAAGCCGGCGGGGCTCTCAACAACGGCTTCCCAGAGTCTCTTCTGGGCAAATCACACAACACTTCTCAAAGTGAGCCCCAAAGCAAAGCCTCTCCTCAGGGCTTATATAGCCTTCTCTGGGCTCAGAGAATGTAACCACCCTTTTGATCCACTGCCCAATCACACAGCATCAAGGTGTGGTCATTCCTGAAAACCAAGCCTCCCACCACAGGCTCCATGTGACCACATTCAGCCTATTAGGAGGCAGAGCATATTTTCAAATCAAGGAAGGTTTTCAGAGTCTCTTAAAGCCAATCAAAGTCTCGAGCCAATCAAAGGGCCTAGGGGCAGGGAAGATCTTTAAATCTGCATTTCCATTACAGTAGATATGGATAAAATTAAATGAATGTGATATTCTATATTTTGTAAACTTTTACATATATATATTTTGATATTTGTGTTTAAACCTTTATTACTGTCAATATCATTTTTTACTAAGTACATATTTATATCATCTTACTTTACTTCATGAAACAAATAAGATAACTATAGAGGAAACAGAAGAATATGAATTAAATTCAGCTCCATTAAAAAGACATCCTCAACTTGTAGTTTTATAAATACAATAGTCTTTCTGTGCAATATGGATAGAACATGAACATTGCTTTCTATTTAATATCCTTGTGTAATTTTCCCTCTCCCTAAAGATTCCAGAGCTGCATTTATGTCTGGGTCACAAACTTCACCAACTTGTAACAAAAATCGCTGACCATTTAGCTCTATTCAAAGGGATCTATGTTCTGTCTGGTTAGATATTTTAAATTGTACATTTTTGTTGCATGAGTATAACTTGAAGAAAACATTGTACTCTTTCTGATTTTCAGGGCAGATAATACAGACATTAGATACAACATTAAAGAATTCTATTGTTCCTTCTTATCATAATTTATCAAATACTCATGCAATGGAAAAAATATTCCAGTCACCCCCATCTCACAGACATTAAATCAATGTAACATACATTTTTTTCCTTATTAAGAAGGCAGATTTAATATAAACTAAGTTAGTGAGCTATGACCCTCAGAAGTCACTCGGAAATGACCTTCAATGAACAGAAGGCACAGGCAACTGGGGAATTGAAAGTGGTAAAGAATGTGGGGAACATTTTTGTAAAGCTTCCTTTCTTTACTTATTTTTACTTTTTTTCTTTCTTAGACCTAGCCTTTATTGATCTTTCTGTTTTAAAATATTCTAATTGTTTAGAAAAAATCTGCATTGAAGTAGTAAGGAAAAAATACTGTGTTCGCTGAATGTCAAATTCTGATCATGAAGCATATGTATAGTGGCAAACAATTGCAAATGGGAATTCATGATTAAATAAATGTGTACATTGAATAAATTTGCTGTCAGTTATAATTTTAGAAGCTATAATGTTTGTTCATATATATATGTGTATTGTGTATATGTATATATGTGTGTATATGTGTATGTGTATACATATACACATGAATATACATAAAAGTATATGTGTTTGTGCATATGTGTGTGTGAACATAATCAAAATATTTTGGAAATACCCTATTTTCCAGTGATGAGGCCAAGCAAGCAGGCTGTGCCCTGAGATTGGCATAACAATAATCTTTTGCACTCCATTGATCTCACCCTTGGGAAAAGTATATTGCATAAGGTGGCCACTCTTCCTATTTCCCAGGGACCTGAGAGCCAACATACATCACATTTGTGACATGCACACAATCCCTGTTCTTTGTACTGTCCTCCGGTTCCCATCATAGAACTCTGGTTCTGTACTGCATGAAATAATCATGGCCTCCAAGACTTGGAAAGATAGGAGCACTAACTCAAGACCGAAAAATGATTATGTCACAGTTCAACCCGGTAAGTATGTAAGTATTGCCTGTATCCCACCATGCTAAGCCCTCCTACTGAGGAGGACTTTGTTTTCCTTATTCTGAAGCTAATTAAAATGCTACTTGATTCCTGATGCACCTGCCTCTCATGTGCTCTGTTATCATCTCCAGCCATATTCAGGTTAGAGACCAGTCCAGTTTGGATTGCATTCGAAATTCTGTTGACGGTATATATGAGAGACAGAAAAACAAGATATAAATCCTCAAATACTGAGACTCCGTCACCATAATTCACGCGCACACACACACACACACACACACACACACACACACACACACGCAGAGTATTTAATTTGTTCGAAGCTTCCCTCATGTCAAACTTATCAGGTAAATGATACTCCATAGCTGGTGTATTAGTTACTACAGCTAGGTGAAGCAACAAGCATGAAGTCAAGAACATATGAGTGCAAATTTGGTCTCAGACTTAGCTGTGTGACCTTGGGTAAGACACTTAATTTCTGTTTGCCTGGTTTCCTCAACTGTAAAAAGAGGACAAAAACAGGACCTAATTTATAGGGTCTTTAGGAGGATTAATTGAGATAGTACTATTAAGCACTTAGCACAATGCCTGGTACATAGTAAGCACAATATAAATGCTTATTCTTCTTTCCGCCCTTCACTTCATTAAAGATAAAAGGACCCATGTTCAGAGAGACTTGAATGACTTGCAGGGTTACAGCTAATAATTGTGAGATTGAAGACTAGAACACACCTCTTCTAAATCAATTTAATTCTATAAAACTTTAAAATGAGGGGCGGCTAGGTGGCGCAGTGAATAGAGCGCCTGCCTGGAATCAGAAGGACCTGAGTTTGGAGCCGGCCTCAGACACTTAATCCACGCAAACAAAAAAAACCTAGCCGCGTAACCTTGGGCAAGTTACTTAACCCCAATTGCCGTAAAGGGGCGGCTAGGTGGCGCAGTGAGTAAGAGCGCCGGCCTCGGAGTTGGGATGACTGGAGATCAAATCCGGCCTCAGAAAATGAGCACCCACACATAAATAATGACTAGCCGTGTAACCTTGAGCAAGTTACTTAACCCCAATTGCTTAAAAAAAAAAAAAACAACAAACTTTAAAATGTATAATACACTGTGTGGTACACAAAGGATACAAAGAAAAATATGAGATAGCTTCTGCCAAAAAGAATATTTCATTCTAGTGGTAAAACTGAAGATGAAGAGAAGACTGAAAATTGAAACTGAGAGTGATTTATTATGCAAGCAGTCTTCCTCTTGACTCCCTCTTGAAGGAAGACCAAGACTATGAGATACACAAATAAGTACAGAAGAGCACATACTGGGTATGGAAAAGGAATGATGTAAATATACATTGGAGAATTTTAATATGAATTCAATTAATGGTTAATTATTTAATTTGGCTAAATTATAGAGTCCATAAAGAGAACCTATCAATTAAACTAGAAATATCATAGTGGAGAACAAAATTGTAGAGGGTCTTAGATTTCAGGTTAAGCAGTTTGGTTTTAATTCTATTGATATTGGGGAGACCATGAAAGTTTCGAAAAGATTTTTTTTACTTTATCAAATGCTTTATTGACTTCTAGTTTACATCATTCATTTTTGCAGGATTTTGAGTTACAAATTTTCTCCCCATTTTTCCTCTGCCCACC
Source organism: Gymnobelideus leadbeateri (assembly GCA_011680675.1). NCBI lineage: Eukaryota > Metazoa > Chordata > Mammalia > Diprotodontia > Petauridae > Gymnobelideus > Gymnobelideus leadbeateri. The sequence goes on along the minus strand of WOXC01000002.1, from coordinate 212,837 downwards.
ACCCCAAAATAGTGATCCCTCAAATCTGCTCTCTCTCTTATATTCCCCCATACTCCCTCCAACTTTCCAGTAGGGCACAGTGGATCTCTATTCCCAAGTGCCTGTATATCTTATTTCCCAGTTTCATGTAAAATAATATTGATAATAGTATACATATGTGTGTGTGTATTTTAAACATTTGATTTTAAAACTTTGAATTCCAGATTCATTCCCTTCCTCCCTTGTAACCCACCCTTACTGGGAAGATAAGCATAAGCAATTCAATATAGGTTGTACATATATAGTTATGCAAAATATTTTCATAGTAGATATATTGTAAAAGACACTGTATTTTCCTCCCTCCTATCCCACATATCACTTGTTCTATTCAATATTTTGATCCTGTCCTTTTTCAAAAGTGGGTGCTACCAACTTGCCTCCCCCCCAGCCTACTCTCCATTCCATCACCCCCCTTCTTATCCCCTTCTACCCTATGCTCCTGTAAGGTGAGATACTGTATTTAGTGTATATGTCATTCCCTCCCTAAGACAAATTCAATGAGAATAAGGTTGACCCATTCCCTTTTGATTTCCAGGTTCTTCCCTTCTTTGTAACCATTTTCCCTTACCTCTTCTATATGAGATGGTTTACCCCAATCTATCTCTCCCTATCTCCTTTCATTATATTCCTCTCTCACCTCTTCTTAATATGCATTTGTGTCTTTTTTTCCCTCCCTTTTTGCTCCTTCTTTAGTAAAACTAAACAAAACAAAAACCCTTTAACTGTTCACAACTCTTCCTTTTTCCATCACCCATCTCTTTTATAAATCACTTAATCCTGCACAGAATATTCTTTTCTATACTATTCCATCCAAAAGTGATAGAATATAATATTTGCATATTAAATAATATTTGCATATTAAATAATATAATATTTGCATATTAAAGGCAACTACCTTTGAATCCCATTAAATATTAAAACTACTTAAGATCTTATATTTACATTTTGACAATGATCCCTTTGGCTTATTATTTGAGGAAATTTCCTTTCCATTACATATTGTGATGGGAGTTTTACTCAAAATGGCTATTAGCCAGGCTAATTATATAAATGATAGGACAAAAAGAAAATGTGTGTACATGTGTGCATGTGTGTGCGTGTGTGTGTATGTGTGTGTGTGTGTGTGTGTGAGAGAGAGAGAGAGAGAGAGAGAGAGAGAGAGAGAGAGAGAGAGAGTATTCATAGTTACAATGAGACTGGGAATTAATTTTTAATTAATTAATTTATTTTTAGTTTTCAACATTCATTTTCATAAGATTTAGAATTCCAAATTTTCTATCTCTCCCCTGCCCTCCCATCTCAAAACATGTGTTATGATTACCCCTTCCCCAAGTCTTTCCTCCCTTTTATTATCCCCATCCTCCCTTATCGCCTTCTTCCTTACTTTCTTGTAGGGAAAGATAGATTTCTATACACTATTGCCTCTATATCTTATTTCCCAGTTGCATGTAAAAACAATTTTTAACATTTGTTTTTAAAATTTTGAGTTCAAAATTCTCTTCCTTCTCCCCCCCACCCTCATTGAGAAGGCAAGTAATTCAAGTTAGACATGTGTAATTATGCAAAACACTTCCACAATAGTCATGTTGTGAAGGACTAACTATATTTCCCTCCATCCTATTCAGATATCCACTTATTCTGTTTTCTCCTTTGACCTTGCCCTTTTCAAAAGTGTTTTCTTCTGATTACCCTCTACCCCAATCTTCCCTTCCTTCTATCATTTCCACCTTCATCTCCTATCCCTTTATTTTCCTGTAGTGTAAGATACTCAATTGAGTACATTATTCCCTCCTTAAGCCACATCTGATGAGAGTAAGGTTCGCTTAATCCCTCTCACCTCCTCCCTCTTTCCCTCTATTGTGACATTTTTTTCTTGCCTCTTTCGTGTGAGATCTTTTGCGCATTCTATATCTCCCTTTCTCTTTCTCCAAATATAATCCTCTCACCTCTTAATTTTATTTTTTAGATATGATCCCTTCATATTCAACTCACCCTGTGCCATCAATCTGTTTGTCTCTCCGTTTGCCTGTTTATCTATCTACCTATCCTTCTATTTCCTCCAACTTCCTTAACACTGAGAAAGGTATCATGAGTTAAAAATACCATCTTTCTATGGAGGAATGTAAACAGTTCAACTTTAATAAATATGTCCTTTATGATTTCTCTTTCCTGTTTACCTTTTCATGCTTCTCTTGCTTCTTGTATTTGAAAGTCTGGTCTTCTCATTAAAAAGGCTTGACAGTGCTTCTCGAGTCCCGGAGCCGCTGTTGTTGCCGCCGCCCACAGCGCTCCCAGCGCGGGCAGGGAGGGAGGGAGAGGACCAGATTGAAACATTGGCTGCCACTGTGGGGGCTCTGGCTGTGATAGGCAAAGAAGGCCACAGCTGCAGCCGCCAAGATGCAGAGCATCAAGTGTGTGGTGGTGGGAGCCAGGCAGTGGGCAAGACGTGCCTTCTCATCTACTATACTACCAATGCCTTCCCTAAGGAATACATCCCAACAGTGTTCGACAACTACAGTGCGCAAAGCACCGTGGACGGGCGGGCGCACAGTCAATTTGAACCTGTGGGACACAGCAGGCCAGGAAGAATATGACCGGCTACGCACTTTGTCCTATCCCCAGACCAATGTCTTTGTCATCTGCTTCTCCATCGACAGCCCACCTTCCTATGAGAACGTGCGGCACAAGTGGCACCCAGAAGTATGTCACCACTGCCCGCATGTGCCAATTCTGCTCGTGGGCACCAAGAAGGGCCTGCGGGCTCAGCCAGATGCCGTAAGGCAGCTGAAGGAGCAGGGCCAGGCACCCATCACGCCCCAGCAGGGTGTAGCCCTGAGCAAGCAGATGCATGCCGTTCACTACCTCGAGTGCTCTGCACTGCAGCAGGATGGCGTCAAAGAAGTGTTCGCTGAGGCTGTCCGGGCTGTGCTCAATCCAACACCACTCAAGCGAGGCCGCTCCTGTTTCCTCTTGTGACTCCCCACCCTGCTGGCCCTGTCCCAGGGCTTGTCATCTGTTTGTCCATCTTCCTGAGCCCCCTTTTCCCCTTCCTACCTCAGCCAGATGTGCCTTGATCTCCTTTCTTCATTCTAGGTCTGATTGGCTCCACTTTCTCCCTCCAGCCATGTGCCCACCAACCAGTGTCCATGCCCTCCCCATCAGAGGAAGAGAGAGAGGAATAGGGGCAACATTATTGGCCCCCTTCTTTACATTCAATTCAGTGAACATGTATTTACCAACCACCTAAGTTCAGGTGCTGGAAAATGACATAGCCCCTGCTCTCCTGGAGTGTACAGTCCACTGTCCTTCTGTCCCTGGCACTCAGTTGATGAAGTCCTTTTGTGGCAGGAGGCCTGTTTGTGGGGAGGGCCTTTTCCAGTTCTCTCACCCCATCAGTTTTCAATGAGATTCCTTGGGCAGACCCTCAGGGTTTCTTTCTGAGATTCCCTAGGTCTAGGGAACTTCTGGAGACCCATCCCACCTCTGCCCATCCCTGCTCCCGCCTGGCTACCATGCTCAGGACACACCCCAGGACAGGAGCACAGGATCCTGAGAAGAAAGGGAGCCAGCCAGCACCTGCCCACTTGAGGAAGAGGCAAGGAGAGCCAGCTGCTTCCCAATTCCCCATTTACAAACCCACCAAGACTTTGCTCATATGCTCTGGGGGTCTGGAAGGGGTGGGAAGACTTGTCCTATCCCACCAGCCTCCTCAGTATTCTCCCTGTGTGTATTAATAAAAACCTCCTTGTGTTAAAAAAAAAAAAAAGAATGCTTGACAGTCCTCTGTTTCACTGAATGCCCATTTTCCCCCTGAAGGATTATACTCAGTTTTGCTGGGTAGGTGATTCTTCATTTTAATCCTAGCTCCTCTGACCTCCAGAATATCATATTCCAAGCCCTCTGATCCCAAAAGTTAAAAGCTGATAGGTGTTGTGTTATCCTAATTGTATTTCCACAATACTTGAATTGTTTCTTGCTGGCTGCTTGCAATATTTTCTCCTTTAACTTGGAACTCTGGAATTTGGCTACAACATTCCTGGTTTTCCTTTTGGAATTTCTTTGAAGAGACAATTGGTGGATTCTTTCAATTTCTATTTTACCTTCTGGTTCAAGTATATCAGGGCAGTTTTCCTTGATAATTTCTTGAAAGATGATGTTTAGGCTCTGCCTATTTCTGTTTCTTCAACTGTAAAAAAGAAGATAATAATAGCACTTAACTCCCAGGATTTTTGTGAAGATCAAATATTTGTAAGCCTCTTTGCAAATCTCAAAGCAACAATATTAATGCTAGCTGTACTTTCTATAATTTTCCACCCCTAACATTCATTCATAGCTCAAAAATCTGTTACCATGTTACTAGATCAGCAGTTCTCAACCATTTTGGTCTCAACACCTTTTTATATTCTTTAAAAATTAGTGAAAACACTATAGAGTTTATCTAGTAATGTTTACCATGTTAGAAATTCAGGAATCTTAGTATTCTTAAAAACACACTTTCAGCATTTACAACTCATGGAAAGGGTCTCAGGGACCCCATTTGTGGTTAGATTATACTTTGAGAATGACTAGATATGATGATATCTAGTTTAAGTAATTTTTCAGTAATGAATTTTATACTATTGGGAAGATGCTAACTATTGAACCTTAACCAAGTGGCCTGTTTCTCAAAAATATGTTCATTTTTTCAAGAGTAGAAAATACTAGAGGAAAAAAATCATCAGGTCAAGTCTTAGAAATAGTAGTAAACTCAGTTTGGAAAATGAAAATTTTGTTTGAACTACTTTGGAAATATATTTCACTCACACATTCATGAACCAAGGTCTAAATATGTTACCTGAATCACAGAGTGGTCCAAAAGAACAGTTGCATGTGACAGGAAAAGAATAATTTTCAATTTCAGTGATTCTAAAGGAAAATATAAAAAGATAGCACATAGTTGGATTTCAGGTTATCATTGTCAAATATATAATTCAGAACAATAAATGCTATCTATCAATGGAATTAAGTTTACATGATGTTAGGAACAAGATAATTGAATTACTTCATTTAACTTTAGCTTACTTTTCTACAATTCTTTATGTTTAAACAATACTTTCCTTATAATAACCTTGTAATGTAGGTAAGCAGTACAGATACTATTACTCTTTTTTATAGATGAGGAAAATGAGACTCCTCAGAGAGATGAAATCATTTGTGCCCAATCCACAGGTGTAAGTATATAGCAGAGCTCAGACTTGACACTAAATCTTTTCTATAGATGCAGTTCTTCTAGCTCTATTTCACCACAAACCTTAAACTAAATAAGTTGCTACATAGATAGAATAACCAGATTAGCATTATTATTGTTATTAGTCCTTCATTTTGAGCAGGACTAATGCTATCACAGAGTGATGTCTTGACTTACATGTGAATTTGATTTAAGTGAGATAGAGTTGCACAAAATCTCAGCCTCACTCTCTCTTCCAGAGTGATTTAAGTCTAGTGGTAAGAAACAAGTCAGGATGACTGGAGGTAACCTGGGATATGGTGGATGACCTTGGTGTCTTCAATACCTAATGAAGCTCTAAGCTTCACAGCACCTGTTTCAGCCACCTCTTCACACATATTGAAACAAATTGTTCTCCTCCAATGGAGGGAGGAAAAAGGGAAGAAGGGTGAGAAATTATCTCACATAATTTGGATATGCAAGTGGAAAACTAACTCTCATCCAAACTAGTCAAATGAGACTAAAATATGCATACACATAGTTGAGTGAAGAACTATTTTTCACTCAACAGGAAAACAGGAGGAAATGGGGGAAAGGAAATAGAGTAAGACAGGAATTAGTCTTAAAATAAAATAAAAACCAAAAATTTAATCATTCAAAATCAAGAGGGGTTTAAAAGGAAAGAAAGAAAGATAAGATAAGCATTTGTGATTGGACTCTGAGCAAGGGGAAGATAATAAAGAAAGGGAGGGTAAGTAAGGCAGATTGCACCAAACCTAAATCTTTGTTGCTGAGCAAAGCACATTCCTCTCATACTAACTTATTCTTTATAAGAAGAGGAAGTAAAACTAATACATGCAGTGAGCTACTGTCATTCTAGAGGACTAAACACACACACACACACACACACACACACACCTACAGCTAAAACACACATATATGAGCTCATATATTGATTATGGATAATACAGGAACTGATTTTACTTTTCTATGTATGTTTATCACATAGGTTTTATTTTCTTTTTTCAATGAGAAGAGTAATGAGAGGGAGAGAAAATGGATTATTTATAAATTGAGAAAAATTGATGTTTTGCTCAATCTATACTACCAAGCAGTCTCTGAAATCAGTTTGTCATTTCTTATTTCCAATAATTTTCTATTGTATTTATATAGCCACAATATGTTCAGCTGCTTTCCAATTGTCTAAGCAAGATCTAAAACATTTCCTTAGATTCTTGCTCCTTCCTTCCTTCCTTCCTTCCTTCCTTCCTTCCCTTCCTTCCTTCCTTTCTCCCTCTTTCTCTCCCTCCCTCCCTTCCTTCCTTGTTTCCTTCCTTCCTTCCTTTTTTCTTTCTTTCTTTCTTTCTTTCTTTCTTTCTTTCTTTCTTTCTTTCTTTCTTTCTTTCTTTCCTTCTTTCTTTGTTTCTTTCTTTCTTCTTTCCTTCCTTTCTTTCTCCCTCACTCCTTTCTTTCTCTCACTATTTCTTTCCTTAATCCAGTATCAAGAAGTTTGTTTTATTTGTGATTATTCTTCTCCAGTATTATCCTCAGGCTAAACTCCTTTGTGACATCCTCCTCTTATTTTCTTATTGTGTGATGTATTTCTTCACCAGACATTTTTCTGTGTGTATATGCACATGTGTGTACATGGAGTATGTTTAACCTTCCTTTGCCTAGGTCAGACAAGAATGTGCATTATCCCACTCTCCTGCCCCTTTCTTCATGATTTTATACTCTTTATCAAGAAATTCCAATTACAAGAAAAAGGAAGTTCTGTCTAATTCTTTTTCTTTTTTTGCCTTTTCTGCCCCTCCTTTAAACCTTCAGAACCAAAGCAATCCAACTCCATGATCTCTGTTGGTTTATTTTTTTTTCATTTAATTCCTCCAATATCTTTTAAAGTCTTTAAGTTTCTGAATGGACACATATTCTTTCTCCCCTTTTAGAATGTTAACACAACATCATTAAATTATTCTTTTCAACTGTTAAAATTAAACTTATCTTTCTAGCTTTTTCTGTATTTCATGTTTACATTTCAAATTTCCTTCTCATTTCTGATCTGTTGACCAGGAATCTTTGACAATCTTCTATTTTTATTACATATGTATACATATATATTTCTTAATTTCTTATTTTGGATTAGGCTCAGCTTTTCAGAGTAAGTTTTTTCTTGTTTGTAAGCATATCTTTTGGAAAGTTAAATTCCAAGAACTAAACTCATTTAAAGTAGATGCTACTTGGTCTTGTGTGATCCTTGTGATCCTTATTATAGCTTCTTGTTATTTGAACTTCTATTTGGATGACTGCAGTATTATTTTTTTTCTTTAATGTAGGAACTTTGATATTGGCTGTAACATTCCTGTGGTTTTTCTTTTCAAGCTTCTTTAAGCAGGTGAGGTAATGATTTATTCTGTCTTTACTTTGTCTGCTGGTTTTAACAAATCTGAATAATTTATAATTTATTAAAATATGTCAGCTAAACTATTTTTTAAATCATAGTTTTCAAGGTATCTAGTGAATCTTCTTATCTCTCTTTGACCTTGTTCCCTTGTTGTTGTTTTTTTTTCAATAACAACTGTCTTATATTTTCTACAATTTTTTTATCTTCTCATTTTGTGCTATTTCTCTCTATACAAGGGAGATATTTCTTTATTTGGGGTTTAATCTAATTTTCCGAGAGATTATTTCTTGGGTAAAGTTAACCATTTTCTATTCTAAGGTATTTAATTTCTATCCAATTATTTTATCCAGAGTTTTTATACCAATCAATTAGACATAATTACTATTGTCAGTCATGAGGAGACCATAAGTATATTCATCTTCTCTGGGGAAGGAAAGATCATTTGGAGAGAAAGTCTAAAGATGTGAGAGAGAATAAACAGTATATTTTTCTGGCCATAGGAGATCAATAATATACTTAAACCAAGTCACCAAGGAAAAAAAAGATGTTTCTATCTGCTAACTTATGCTCCTAGTAGATGGATTTTCTGCTTCCTTGATCCATTTGAAAATACGGATTTGTTTACTATCAATATTTAGATAAAGAACCAGATAATATAAAAATATTGACTTGTTTCTATAATTTAACTAAATAAATGGTTTTCTTTTACTGATAAATTTTCTTTAAAAGAAAGAGAACCAAGGGAACCAAGAGATATCTGGGAAGCAAGGACAGACTTTATTTTCCATACCTAACTTTTGCCTTTAGAGTAATTCTAACATAAGCAAGTGTTCCTAGTTCTCGTTATCGTTCAATACGTGATGCAGAATGTCATAACTTTTCAAGTATCCAAGGTTTTATCAAAAAATAAAGATATCAAACTAAATAAATTTATATGATAAAAAGCTTTCTTTTAGGGGGCGGAGCCAAGATGGCGGAATAGAAACAGCTCATCCAAGCCTCTCTGCCCCCAGATTCTCCACAAACTAAGTAAAAAAGGACTCTGAAAATCTTCTGGAGCCCCAGCACCCACAGAACGACACAGAGAAGCTAACCTCCCGCTGAGGACAGCCCAGCACCCTGCAGGAAGGACCAGCGCAGTGGTCTGGGAGCCGGCAGAGCGCAGGAGCCGAGCCGAGCCCAGGTCCACGTGAGCCGAGGTTTTAGCCCCGGGGCGGCAGGGCCAGCAGCCGGCTGGAGGAACCCCAGAACACCAGGAACTGTGGAGACTCCAGAATTATCAACATAGACTTGCCTAGGACAAAGTAAGAGGTTAGTGTCCTATGGACTTTGGGACCTGTATTTGGGGAATGCATCAGCTCCCTCCCCTGGGGGCTAGAAGCTGCTGAGGAGACACGCCACTGTGTAGTTTTCAGAGGCATTTCCAGCTCCCAGCCTACAAATCGTGGGGAGATCCAGCGATCAGTCTTGGGGGGTAATCGCTCTTGCTTTAACCTCCCTGGATCTGGATTGTGATCTAGGGTGGAAGTTGTGGGTGGGTTTACAGCTTGCCAGAAACGGAAGTTGCCCCCCACACGTTCGGGACGAAAATTCCTCTAGCTGGCCTTAAAGCCATAGTGTGGCAACAAGCCCAAAAGTCAAGCAATTAAGTGGCAACATGCCAAGGCAAAGGAAACAGAAAAATGCAACCCTAGACTCCTATTTTGGGGGCATAGAGCGGGAAAAGGACTGTGAGGTCAGAAGTCCTGCTCCAAAAGCCCCAGGGGAAAACATGAGTGGGTTGCAGGCCATAGAGGACCTTAAGAAGGACTTTAAAAATCAAATAAGAGAAGTGGAGGAAAAATTGGAAAGAGAAATGAGAAGGATGCAGGAAAAGTATGAAATGAGGGTCAACAGCCTGACTGAGGAAAACAACACCTTAAAAAATAGACTAACTCAAATGGCAAAGGAGGCCCAAAAGGGCAATGAGGAGAAGAATGCCTTAAAAAGTCGAATTTGCCAGATGGAAAAAGAATCTCAAAAGTTCACTGAGGAGATTCATTCCTTCAGAGTTAGACTGGAGCAAATGGAAGCTAATGACTTTATGAGAAATCAAGATGCTGTTAAGCAGATGCAAACAAATGAAAGATTAGAAGGCAATGTGAAATATCTCATGGGAAAAACCACTGACCTGGAAAATAGATCCAGGAGAGACAATTTAAAGATTATTGGACTACCTGAAAGCCATGATCAAAGAAAGAACCTAGAAATCACCCTTCAAGAAATTCTCAAGGAAAACTGCCCTGATGTTTTAGATCCAGAGGGCAAAATAGAGGTTGAAAGAATCCACCGATCACCTCCTGAAAAAGATCCCAAAAAGAAAACTCCCAGAAATATTATAGCCAGGTTCCAGAATCCCCAGATCAAGGAGAAAATACTACAAGCAGCCAGGAAGAAACAATTTCAATATTGTGGAAACACAATCAGAATAGCCCAGGACCTGGCAGCTTCTACACTGAGGGATCGAAGGGCATGGAATATGATATTCCAGAGGGCAAAAGAACTGGGAATGAACCCAAGGGTCACCTACCCAGCAAAACTGAGTATTTTGTTTCAGGGGAAAATATGGTCATTCAGTGGAATAGAGGACTTTCAAGCCTTCTTGAGGAAAAAACCAGAGTTGAATAGAAAATTTGACATCCAGACGTAAGAAGTAAGAGATGCCTGAGAAGGTAATCAGGGAAAAGAAATCAAAAGGAACTTATCAAAGTTGAACTATTTACATTCCTATATGGAAAAGCAATATCTGTGACTGATGATATCTTTCTCACTATGAAAATAATGGAAGAAGGGGTGTGGTCATACGAATACATATGTGAATGTGTGTGTATATGGTTACAGTTATATATGGATAGAGGGCATAGGTTGATTTTGTTGGGAAGGGAGAGTACTCAAGGGATGAAATTATGAGGTGAGAGAGGAAAGTGGCAAGAGGAGATGGGGAGAGACATGGTAGGGTAAACTATCTCATGTAGGGGAAGTGGGTGCAAAGGAGGGGGAGAATAAGGAAGGCTAAAAAGGCAAAACCACATTCACATTGAATTTGGTTCAGGGAGAAAATGACATACATACTAAATGGGATATCTCAACCTGCAGCAGGATAGGGGAAGGGGGATGAGAGGAGGGATGATGGATGGGAGGGCATCCTTGGGGTGAGGGGAGGTTGGAAGTACCCACTATAGAAGAGGGACAGGATCATGTAGGGAATGGACCAGGTGGGGGGTGGGATGAGTGGGAGGGAATTATAAGCAGCCTTGTACAATATATCTACTATGATAATGTTTTGCATAGCTAGACATGTACAACATATACTGAATTACTTATATCCCAAGAAGGAATGGGTGACAAGGGAGGAAGGAAATGGATCTGAAATTCAAGGTCATAACATTAAATGTTTCAAATATATATAAATACTATTATTAATACTCTTTCGCTTGTAATAGGGAGATAAGATGTGCAGGCATTGGACACAAAGATTCACCTTCCTCTAATGGAAAAGTTGATGGGGGTATGGGAGAAGGTATGGGAGAGAGCAGATTGGAGGAAGTGATATCTTGTGGGACTACTATTCTGGTAGGTTGGGTAGGGGAATAATGGGGGGAAAATGATTGTAACTCAAAATCTGGCGGAAATGAATGATGTAAAACAGAAGTTAATAAAGTATTTGTTTAAAAAAAAAAAAAAAGCTTTCTTTTAACTCTTTAGAGATAAACTAATTTCTTAATGTTTCTCAGCAATAAAAAATAAACAACAAAACCAAAACAAAACAACTTCACTTCACCAAAGTGTAACTGATTATTCTTCTGTTAACTTTAAAATTGTTCATCCAGTTTTGTTTATAGTGAGAACATCAATATGAATCAACATCTCCAGGATATGTCCACTCAGATACCAAAATCCTCATATTACCGATAAGGAAATTGAAGCTCAAACAGTTTAATGATTTTCTTAGTGTCATGCAGCCAGTGCAAACCGAAGCTCAATTGGGTAGAGAAATTTATCTTACCCTATAGGAAAGCAGGAGGGGAAGGGGTTAAGAGAAAGTCTGGGTGATAGAAGGGAGGGCAGATTTGGGGAGGGGGTAGTCAGAAGCAAAACAATTTTGAGGAAAGAGGGTGAAAAGAGAGAGAGAGAATAGAACAAACTAGTGGGGGCTATAGATAATATGGAGGGAAATACACTTCTCATGATTTTTTACTTTTGTTCTGATTCTTCCTTCATAACATGACTAATATAGAAATATGCCTAATGGGATTGCACTTGTATAGCCTATATCAGATTGTATGACATCTTGGGGAAGAGGAAGAGGAGGGGAAAAAATTGGAACTCTAAATCTTATATAAATGAAGTTGAAAACTATCTTTCATGTAATTGGAAAATAAAACATTACCAAAAACGATTTTAAAAAAGATAAAAGCATCCCTGAAAACTGAAATAGTTTTAGGGAAAAAGAATAAGTGATTTGAAAAGGGGAAAGACAGAAAAAGATGTGACTCTCCCCTCAAGTCTCTGTAAGGTTACATTACATAGAGTTAAGACTAGGGCATATAAAGAATACCTGATTGTTATCAAGTAGTAGATTTTCCAGAGAAGGGCATTTTAGATGTATATCAGCAGTACTTATGAACATTCAAATTTGGGAAATCCAAACTCAAGCTTTGAATAGACCACAAAAAAGACCTCAGTGGTATCTAAGCCTTTCTTATAGTCTTGGGCTCCTCCATAGCATATGTAAAGTCATAGGTTAGGTTCAAATAGCATTTACAAAGAATATAGTATTTTCCTCACTATGGAAACATATATGCACATATTTATAAGACACTTAGCCCAGATGACAAAGGTTTAGTTTTTGGCAATGGAACAGACCAAAACTAAATTTTCCAAATGAAAACTCAATTGAATTTAATTTCCTCTTCATTCATTCAGTATCATAATGTTTTAGCTGATCTAGTTAGCAGATACAATATTTAAGAAGTGATGGGTGGCAATATGATGTAGTGAATTTCAAGTTGGATTTAGGATTATAAAGACTTAGTATCAAGTCCCATCTTTGATGCCCCCTGACTTTCTGGCCCCTATAAATCACTTAACTTCACAGTGACCCCAAAAAGCCATCTAAATAAGAATAAATGTTGCAATAGGGTTGCCAAATCTGCATTTGTAGATGGAGTTTCCTCCCTAGAAGTTCCATAAACTTGTTAAATTTCAGGTCCAATATTATATAAACAAACAAATAAAAGTTCTATAATAACCAAATTGTAATTTAAGGTGGACCATTAAGTGATAACAATTGATGCAAAATGTCCCCAAAAATCTTTGTGCAATTTAAAGTTATTTACACTTTAACCAGCACTAAAACGTTTTGGAAATCTTGTATATGTATATAATCATAAATCTATGTTGTAAAAAGATAATAAAAAAGCTTTGTAAGGTTAGTAATATGTTTTTATGAAAGTAACAAGAAAGTTCCCTGTAATCTGTGACAGATATACCAATTTACCTCATTTGTATATTTTCCCCTTGATGCTTGGAAAGACATTTGTCATAAGTTCTAGTCATATTTGTCTTTTCTTTTAAGACTAAATGTGCAAATCATACGAAGTCCTAATAAATAAAAAGTGAAACAATATTGTTATTCATACATGGGCATGGATGCTATATCCAGTATATTTAAAATCTTTATTTTGTAATATTTAAATAATTCATACAAGTTTCATTTACTTCAGCTAAATCTTCTTTATGCTATCCTTTTTCTTTGACAATTCATTGCAATTCATCAAACAGTGACATTGTTTTTTTCCAGAATAACTTGTGCAAATCTCACAGAAACATTAGACTTTGGCAGATGGTGATGGCCTATTGCCCTCCATCTAAGTAGTCTTGTTTTCAGTTCTTTAATAGATAGATAGATAGATAGATAGATAGATAGATAGATAGATAGATATTCATTCCTACATCTATTTCTAATTGTTAAAGTACTTACATAGAATCAAGAAAACAAAAGCATATTCTGGACTTTGTTATGATGATCAGCAAAAATGTTGGTATGAATTAATAAATGAGGTTTATCGTTTAGACCCTGGTCAGTTAGAAAGGGCTGGGTTCAAAACGTCCTCTGTGTGATTAAGGATAAAATATTCCAGCTCTCTAAGCCTGTTTCCTCATTTATAAAATGGATATAAAATACCTTTAGTATCTAGTTTAGCATGTTGTTCTTAGGATCATAAATGAAGAGACTGAAGGAATCTTAGATGTCATTCTGTCCAATTCTCTTTATTTTGCAGGTAAAGAAATTGATATCCAGAAAGATTAATAACTTTCCCAAGGTCACATAAGTAATAAAAAGAACTAGGATTAAAACTCAAATCCTTTGATTATAAATTCTGCACTCTTTAATCTGAATTGAGATAATGTACAAAATGTTTACGAACTTTAAAGCTTTAAATGCCAATTTTATTATTAGTCTAGTTCTTAAGATAATTAATATGATGGAGGCACAAAGCTATTATGGATTTTTCAACTATTTCTCAACTTTAAGGTTTAGTTCCAATATTTAGCATAATATGAAATGTAGTTATTTATAGGGAAAATTACATTTATGGGCCCATAACTTGGTTGAGCTAATGGAGGCAATACCCAGGAAGCCCACATTTATTTGATTCGTTTGGTATGTTCCTTGAAACAGAAACAAACTACAAGAACAGGAGTTTAAGCCTCTCTCTTCTATCAGAATGCTTTTGTAGCAATATCTTAATTTCTGCAGCATTACAAAACACCCCTGCCCTACAGATTAGGCTTTTGTTCAGTCCTTCAGTCCTGTCCAATTTATCTTGGATGGATCATAACACACCAGGCTTTTCTATCTTCCATCATTTCTCAAATCTTTCCAAGTTTGAATTCGTTGTATCCATTCCAGTATGTATCCATCTCATCCTCTGCCACACCCTTTTCCTTCTGTCTTCAGTCTTTCCTAACGACAATATCTTTGCTAATGAGGCCCATCTTTTCATCATGTGCACAAAGCATGTGCATTTGAGGTTCAGTATTTGACCTTACAGTGAGGGGCCTGAATTAATTTCTTTGAATATTGACTGATTTGTTCTCCTTGCTGTCCAAGGGACTCTTAAAAGTCTTCTCTAGCACCAAAATTCAAATGTGTCAATTTTGCAGTGCTAGGTTTTCTTTATGGTTCAGCTCTCACAGTCATACATTGCTACAGGAAAAACCATAGCTCTAACTATACAGTTCTTTGTCCACAAGGGGATGTTTCCACTTTTTATTATTGCTATCCAGATTTGCCATAGCTTTCATCCCAAGGAACAATTTCTGTTTGTTTATAATTTTATGACTGCAGTTACTGTCTGCATTGATCCTTGTGCCCAAGAATATATCTGACACTGCTTCAATGTCTTCTATTTACCAGAAAGTGTTTGGACCTGTTGCCAAGATTTTTTTTTAATGTTAAGGTTCAAGATGGCTTTTACACTCTATTCTTCCTTTTTTGTCACATGGCTAGGTTTTTTGTTTGTTTGTGCTAAGTGTCTGAGGCCGGATCTGAACTCAGGTCCTTCTGACTCCAGGGCCAGCGCTTTTCTCACTGAGCCACCTAGCCGCCCCAACACTCTATTCTTTCACCAACATCAAGAAGCTTCTTAATTTTCTTCACTTTTTGACATCATAGTGGTATTATCTCTATATCTGAAATTCTTAATATTCTTATTATTTTTCCCCAGCAACCTTAATTCCAGACTTTGATTAATCCAGTCTGGCATTTTGCATGATCTACTCCTCATATAAGTTAAATAAATAAGGTGATAATACATAGTCTTGTCATTCTCCTTTTCCCTATCTTAAACCAATTAGTTGTTTCACGTTTGCTTCTCACTATTGCTTCTTTACCTGCATACAATTTCCTTAGAAGACAAGTAAGATGATCTCATACTCCCATTTCTTTCAGGACTTGCCGCATTTTATTGTGATGAATAGTCAAAGACTTTAGTGTAGTCAATGAAGCAGAAGTAGATTTTTTTTTTCCTGGAACTCCCTTGCTTTCTTCATAATACAGGAAATGTTGGCAATATTGTTTTTAGTTCTTCTGCCTCTTTGAAAACCAACCTGCACTTCTGGTAAATTTTGGTTCACATATTGCTGAAGCCTAGCTTATAGAATCTTAATCATAACCATTCTGGTGTATGGAATTGTAATGTTAAGGGATTTAAGTTATTCCCTGCCCATCAATAGACATGGAGCCCAGGTGCAAAGCCAATTAGACCCTGGGTCACAGGGATCCCCACGCCATTTTTATTAAGTGCTGATTTCCAAGCTTCTTAGCGCTAGGGCAATCATGTGCTGAGTGTTTGATTGGAAACAGTATATGTTGTATTGCTTGAAGGGAAAGGTGTGGGCACAGAGGTGCTAGTGAAGGGAAAAACTTGCCTGGGGGGATTCACTTGAGGGGAGACTTGATGGCTAGACCACTTGAGATGTTGGTGTTCCCCGGATTGCTGATGGGTACCTAATTAAATCTTACTTTTTGGTATCCTAACAGCAGTGTCCCAAATAAATACTTTGATTTTGTCTTGGAGGAGGTTTTTAAGTAGGGTGGATTTTAGTGTTTGGTGGATTTTAGTGTGTGCAAAGTAGATTTTTGTTATTATTTCTTTAAGTTCCGTTTCCCAGGATATTTAGCCATGATAGTCTCTTGTTTGTTCCCAGGTATTAGAGATGAGTTCCCGAAGTTTAAAATATCTCCACCATGCTTGTGCAGCATTAGATAATGATAAACAGTATAGACATCCACTACAACTATGCAGTGAGATATGGGGATGAGGTCATATAAACTTGAAGGTATTGCTGGCAATATGCCTTCTTTGTCTGTTGCCCTAAAGCAGGTGGGCATTGATCAGTGAATGAGGAGCCTTAGGGTTGAATGCACAAGCTGGAATGTTGTGTGCCTTGATCAGCCCCCATCAAGACTTGGGGAGAGTCTGTGTTTGCCTCAACTGGCCCCCATTGAGACTTGAGAGGATTTGGTTGGGGGATGCACAAGTTGTGCCTGTCTCTGACTTCACTGAGACATAGGGGTAGTTGTGTGCCCCCGTCCCCTTCTCACTGGCCCCTACGAGAAGGGTGATTAGGAAATGCTGTAGGAGTTTGCACTTTCATTATCAGCAATCCTCTTCTGAGAAAACTAGACTAGAATAAAGTAAGATTATGAACCCTTTTTAAGTATTTTTCCTATCTGACCAGATCAAGAGTGAACCTGTGCTAGCAGCCATTCTGTGTTCTATGTTTATCTGTCTTACAAGGGTTTATTCCTTTTCCAAACAAACACTGAGAATATTCATGCATATGAATATTATCTTACAAGGGTTTATTCCTTTTCCAAACAAACACTGAGAATATTCATGCATATTCATAGTAGCTGCTATGGTTATCACATTGACACTGCAGGAATGAGTAAAATTGTTTGGTAATTTTAACATTCCTTCCCATTGCCCTTCTTTAGGATTGGGAAACTGATCTTTTATCAAGCTAGTGACCACTTTGTGTTTTCCTGTTTTGATTGCATATTGAATGCCGCACTTTAAGAGGATAATCTATTAGAGTTTTAAGTAACTCTGCCAGAATCTCATTATCTTCACTAGCCCTATTGTTAGCAATGTTTCCTAAGGCCCACTTGATTTCATTCTCCAGTATGTGTGACTTTAGATCAGTAACCACACCATCATGGTTATTGATGATATTATGATTTTTCTTATAGAGTTCTTTTTGTGTATTCTAGCCACCTTTAGTTCATTTCTCCTGCTTCTGTTAAATCCCTACCATTTTTGCCTTTTCATGCCAACTTTTATTCAAATTTTTGCATTTACCTTACCCTTTATATCTCTGATTTTCTTGAAGAGATCTTGTCTTTCCCTTTCTATTGTTTTCTTCTGTTTCTTTCCATTGCTCATTTAAGAAAACAATTTACCTCTCCTTTCTACTCTCTACAATTCTGCATTCATTTGGGTATATCTTTTCCTTTCTTCTTTACTTTTCACTTTTTTTCTTTCCTCTGTTATTTGTAAAGCCTTATCAAAAAGCCACTTTGTTTTCTTTATCTTCCCTTTCTTTGGGATTGTTTTTTGTGGTTGTTCTCTCTTGTACAATATTTTAAACCTGTCCATAGTTCTTCAGGCACTCTGTCTACCAAATTTAATTGCTTAAGTCCATTCATCACCTCCATTTCATATTGATCAGAGATATTATTTATTTAGGATAGTTTTTTAATCATTAAGACATTCCTAGATCCTAGGAAGTAAGGACTCAGAATGTTATCACTTCCTCATCACTTGAGTACAAGGCAGCTAAGAGAACCTGTGGGCACATAGTTTTAGTTGATGGATCACAATGGGTAAGGCAGGCCAAAGACCTGCCCTCATCTTAAACTTAACTGAATATCCTTCTCCTGCTACAATTGAATGTCTTATAAATTTCTCACTTTGTTCAAATATCAAACTTAAACTGCCAGTGGACTGCCCTGAGTCAGGTCCAAACCAGAAAATAGGGACAAATTCAAAGTGCCCATTATTAGACTGCATTTCAATTCATTAAGCATTCATTAAACACATACTGTATACCAAGTTCTATTCTAAGTGCTGGGACTACAAGTAAGAGAAAAGATAGTTCATTCCCTCAAAAAGTTCAGTCTAATGAAGGAAGGCCACACAAAAATAAGCTGAAAAGGGAGCGGAGTGGGGCAGCACCTGTGAATACCCCAAAATGGAGCATCTTGTTCCATGGAATTGAAACCAAGCAAATCAGCAGATAGATAGAGAAGTGAGTTGGAAGTTTAATTCTTGCCCTATTTAAAGGAAAGCTTTGGGAGAAATTCAGTGCCCTATTCTCTAGACCTCAAATCAGAGGGGAGAGGAGGTCAAAGGAGGTTGTTGTTTGTCTTGCTTGGAGATTATCAAAATGACATTAAGATGTCAGGGTCAATGTACAGTGTATCCTGATGTGTTTGATTATACCAATATGAACTTGGAAGGCTCTATCACAGGTTGGGAGCAAATAGTTGTTATGACCATTTGAAATGGTGATGTCCCTAAATTTGCCCCTCATTTCTTTTGAGCCACTGCAATTCAGCTTTGCTCAGAGAGAATAGATAGCATCTTCCTTGATGCAGCCATGCCATGCTGGATGATACCTGTACTAGTGCCTTGAATGTCTCACAGTTGATACCAAAGTTCTTCAGAGAACTTTAGAGTATCCTTTTATTACTTCTTCTGACCACCATGTGATCACCTGCTTTGTGTGAATTCTCTGTAAAATAGTCTTTTAGTTAACCATATGTTTGACCTTTGAACAATGTAGTTAACCCATCAGAGTTTGAATACCTGGCAGTTCAGCTTAAGAACCTCAGTGTCAGATACCTTATCCTTCCAGGTGATCTTGAGAATTCCCAAAGATAATTCAAACAGAAGTGATTCAGTTTCTTGGCATAGTACCGGTAGACTATCCAAGTTTCACAGGTATACAAAAATGATGTCAGCACAATGGTTCTGTACATCTTCAGTTTAGTAAGCTAACTAATACCTCTTATCTTCCACTTATTCTATCAGAACCTCCCAAATGTTGAGCTAGCTCAGGCAATGCATGCATTAACCTCATCATCTGTGGGTACACCTCTGGGAAAAAGTACTGCCAAGAAGAGTGAACTTATCCACAACATTCAAAATTTCTCTATTTGCTAAAACCTTTGGTTCCATGTATTGGAGGGCATGGTGTTGGCTGGCAAAGAATCTCTTTCTATATTAATTGTCAGGCCAAAATTGGCACAAGTGGTAAAGAATAAATCCCTATGCTCTTTCATCTCAGCCTCAGAGGATACATTGAGTACACAATCATGTGTGAACAAAGAGTTATGCACCAACTCTCCCTCCAATTTAGTCTTGACTTGTAGCCTTTTCAGGTTAACTAATTTACCGTGACATTGATGCCATTTTTGTCCTCTTTGAAGCTGTTTGACAACATTACTGAAAACATGCTAAAAAGCACGGTGGCAAGCATATAGCCATGCTTTACTCCATTAGTGAAAGGAAAGTGTGAGAGCACCATGCATTATCCAGAAGCTGGGCAAGCATGCTATATTGAAACTGGCATACAATATGGATGAACTTTTCTGGCAACTAGATTTTACCATAGTCTTCTGCAGACCATCATGACTGACAGCATCAAAGGTCTTGGTTAGATAAATGGACATTGTATACAAACCTCTGTTCTGCTCTTGTAATTTCTTCTGGAGTTTGTGGCACCAAACATCATATTACCATTCCTCAGACCATTCTGAAGCCAGACTGCTTGGGTACATAACCATCTTTCAGACGAAGGATGGATTAAGGAGGATACAGTGATTGCAATAGGACAATCTTTCTTCTTTCTTTACATAGATGGACAGTAGTTGAATCCTTGATTTCCTGAGGACGATGAGGGCTAAGGGAGATGGGAATCTTTGAGCATTCCAAGGCTCTTAGCAACATGTTGATGAGATTAGAAGGCATGAGGTTATGCTGGGGGGAGGGGTGGGCAGAGTGTTGTATGAACTTGAGACGAATTAGAAACCAAACACAGCTATAGCTGGAAAATGGAGAAGATTATTTTAGGGTTTTGATATTATGCAATCCTCATATTCTTTGTCATTACAAACATAGTGAAGGAGGAAAAGGACAGGGAGGTGGTTAACAAAATTAAGAACATTTAAAATTTAATGCACAACAATCTATTCTACACAATTCATGTGAATAAACAATTATTAAGAAAATACTATATTCAAGGCTTTGGGGGGGGGGGGTAAAAAACAAAACAAAACTAGTCTCTACTCTCAAGAAGCTTATATTTTGCCGTGAGGAAACTCTTTGTGTACAAATAAGTAAAGAAAACATGATTTGAAGAGAGAAACAACACTAAGAACTAGGTGGTTCAGTAAAGGCCAAGGAGTATATTATTATTCAGGAACAGCATAGCTAGGGAATGGAATACTTAATTCAGTGAACAAGTTGTAGGTGAGTTTGACTAAAATGAAGAGTATGCAAAAAAGATTGCTACGGAATATATGAGAAAATATACAGACTCCAGAAGAGAGATTGTTACATGCCAGATTTGAAATTTTACATTTTATCCTTGAGATAATTAACTAGGGTCTGTTACCCCTCCTCTAGATATAGAATGATGTCTACATTGACTCTAGCATACACTTGGGTGACCGAGTTCAAGGCAGTTGGCCAGTGATGAGGTCCAGAATCGAATAGGAGGAAAAAGAAGCAAACTAGGTTGCATTTGGGAAATTTTTCAGTGTTTTTAAAAACCCAAAGCTGATTATTAATATTTAGTCATACACATACATAGGAAAGGGAAAGCCCTCCTCTTCCTCATCCATTCCTTTTAAATATGATTCTATTTTTTCCTTCTCCTTTTTTGCTGTTAGAAGAACTGACTACACTTGTTGCTTTTAATTTCTAATAATTTGCTCATTCCTCATCCTCTTACAATCTGGCTTTTGATCTTCCAGCTTTACTAAAATTGCTCTTGATTGCCATATCCAGCAGGCTTTTGTTTTGGTTTTTTTTTTATTTCTTTTGTTTTTTTTTTGCTTAGTTTCCATCCTTCTCAACCTTTCTGCCAATTGGAAAAATTAGGCTATAATTTCCCAAAGAAGATTTCAAGGAAAGTGGTTAAAATAATTTACCGGCATTACCCTATACAACTTCACTACTTTCCTGTTATGGACCATCTAGAAAACTTGATGTGAAAAAAGACCAAGAAAACATATAGAATGAAAAAGGTATAAAAGGTTAATTGTTGAATAAAGTCCATTTCGTAGTGGTCCAATTACTCTGATCACACAGGTAAGCCTGAAAGCTTTTGTTTTGGGGAAACATTCAAAACATTTAAGGTGAAAGCCATAATAATATGAGTGCTCAGTATTCCTCTGGGTCTAGACTTTTGCCACAGTGATGGAAATTTAAAGGCCTGCTGATATTTTATTATATTTATCTAAGAAAGGCAGCACTCTACCAGTGGGTAGAGTGTATGTAGGGGTGGGGTGGGGGGAAGTTTTAGTGACACAGAGGCAGGAATTCCTCTTGGGGGAGGGGAGGCAGTGTGGGTCTGTTACTGGTTTATCTTGGAACAGGATAGTGAGGATAGAAGCAGAAGCATGCTCCCAATGAGGAAGCAGTTTTATTATACCATGGGATTTCTCAGGGAAAGACAAGCCTGTCCAAGCTCTTCCTCTCCCTGGGGGTGGGAAGAGAGACTCAACCCTGGGCCAGCAAGCCACTCCTCCTGGAGTAAGTTACTTGAGCAAGCCCATTCCATCACTGTTGATAGTTTTAACCCAAGGCCTACTCCACATTTAATTTTATGTACCAAGCAGAGAAGGCAAATCCAAGGATCAGTGGGAAGCTAAGAATAGCTTCCCCATATACCAATAATAATAGGCCTTTTGAAAAAGAAGAGTGGGATTCAGGTACAGGAAAGGGTGGGAAAGGGAGGCAGACAAAGGGAGGCAAAAATATCTTCTAATTAAGAGCTATGATTTTCTGTAATATCCATTCCTCTTAGATTTAGGGGCCCTTTAATTTCTCTGAAATTTTGTCATTCCTTCCTCAATTTTTTTTTTCCCTAAGAATGGGAAAGGGGGAGAGTAGAGAAGAACCAGGTTCGTTTTCTATGGTGGGTCACTTGGTGAAGGAAGACTGGGAAAACTTTGAGGATTCAATATTGTTGCATGAGATATATTACCCTGGGGTTGGAGGTAAATTGGGTCCCCAGGGCTAAGAATGCTTACACACATTTTGGTGTGGTTTTCCCTAGGAAGGGGAAAGTAGGGAGTTGGGAGACTTCAATGGAAGCAAGCAAAAGTCACTAACTTCCTGCTGGAAGTCCACTGATATTTCTTCAAAACTCTTCCTCTTTCATCTCCTGACTTTCTTCCCAACATCAAAGTTTTTTCCTTCCATGATTTTTAAACTTTCCAAGGGGCAGGAGAAGGAGAAAGAACTTAGAGGCCAGGGTCAATCTGGAAAGACCAAAAGTTTCCTTTCCTGTTTCCCTGCCTCTCTTGAGTCATGAGACAGTTCTAAGCTCTGAAAGAGCCAGTCTCATCCTTTTGCCCTCATCTCTAAACATCTTTTTCAGTATGAAACCTAGTGGAATTTTCTCAGTATTTATCATTATTGACCTCTCTATAACCTTTGACTTTATAAATCACTTTATTCTTTTGGATACTTCATTCTCTCTGTTTTAAATACCATTTTGTTTTAATTTTCTCTTTTTGTCTGACACTATTTCCTGATGGCACTGATTATGCCACTGATCCCACGGCATAATCAAGCTACTCCCTCATTTCTAACCTGCTCCTACATCTGCTCTCATTGTTTTCTCTTGGTTCTCCCTCTACCTGTCTAACTTTCTTCTTTGCTGGCATTAACCATGAATTTCCCTCAAGTCTCTGTCCTTAGCCTTCTCATCTATCTCTAATATCTCACTTGGTGATCCTGTCAATTCTCATGGTTCAATTTTCATATCTCTTCATAAAATTATAATATTTATCTATCCACCCTTATTTTTCCCTTAGTTCCAGTCTTGTATTACCAGCTACTTTTCTAATTGGATGATTTGTAAACATCTCAAAGTCAAGATGGACAAAACAGAATTCATCTTCATCATCCCATCTCCTTCCTCATATATACAACTTTGCAACTTTCTTATAATTGTCAAGGTCAATATGCTATCTTCCCCATTGCCCAGCTCAGTGTCAATCTTAAGTATTATATTGCATTCATTCCACATATCCAATACATTGTTAGGTCTTATTTCTTCTTTCCTTTTATAGCTCTGTATCCTCCCTACTCATATAGATAGCACTGGAGTAAAGGCTCTTCCTACTTCACCTAGACTATTGGCATTGCCCTTTGGTCCACCTCCCTACCTCTAGTGTCCCCCTATTCCATTCCATCTTCCATTCAAGTGCTAAGATAATTTTCCTAAAGCACATTTTTTTTTTTATGACCATGTCACCCACCTACTCAATGAACTCCAATGTCTTGAATTTCAAATAGTCTTTTTTGACATTTAAAGTGCTTTATAATGAGACCACTCCTACTTTTCTGGCTTCCTTATACTTTACTACTTTCTGTGCACTCTGCTATCCAGTTAAAGCTGGCCTTTTTGATCTTGAGATGGAGCACTTCATCTCCTAAATGGCTGTCCCTCACATATGGGATGTTATCTGTATTCACCTTTACTTGGTTCCTCTGGCTTCCTTCAAGACTCAGTTCTAATCTCAACTCTTGAAAAGGGTCTTTACTGGTCAATCACTGAGTCAACATTTATTTAGTGCCTACTATCTGCTAGGCACTGTGCCAAGCACTGGGGAAACAAAGAAAAGCAAAAGATACTCCCTGCTCTTAAGGATCTCACAGTCAGATGGAGGAGATAACATGCAAATAACTGTAACTTCAAGATATATACAGGGTAAATTGGATGTATTCTACAGAGGAAAATATTAGCATTTAGGCCAATGGGGGAATATAATCCCCCCAGCAGAAGGTCTATGTGACCCAAAAGAATGCAGATACCCAAAAGAATGCACACAATGTAAAAGGACCCTCCCCTGATCTTGTTTACTATTTACCCTTGCTTAAGGTTAGTTATTTATTAGGGCAATATCATAGGACTGTGTCTGGAGGCATAAACAAACAAGATTACACACCCTCCTGCTTATCTGCCCTGTAACCTTGCAAATAATTCAGATAATTGTATAGGGGAGGGGAACATTCCATAAGCAGGGTCAGGGGACGCCCAAAGTTCTCTCAGTGAGTGAGTGATAGTGAAGAGTTGAAGATGATTCCTAGGTTGAGAGATTAGGTGACTGTAAAAATGGTGGTACTTTCACAAAGTAATAAGAGGATGATGATTTAAGTTTTAGAAATTTTAAGATTATTATAGAATAGCCAGCTCATGATGTTGACTGGGCAGTTTGAATTTTGGGGGTGGAAATTAGGAGAGAGGTTAGGGCTAGGACAGTAGAACTCAGAATCATCAGTATAGAAATGGTAACTCAAGTCCATGGAAGCTAAGGAGATAGCCAAGGGAACTAGAATGAAGGGGCAAAAGGGACCCAGAACAGGGCCTTGGTAGACCCTTAAGAGAGTATCATGGAGAAAAATGGGATTGATAAAAGGCCACTGATAGATCAAGCAAGAGACTTAAGAAAAGATATTTTAATACTATTAGACCATTCAGTGCTAGCACCTTCCTTCTGAGATTAGTGTCTGACTACTCTATATGTATCTTGTTTGGGATTTTGCATATTGTCTCCTTCATTTGAATGTGAGCTACCAGTCACTAAAAATTCTTCTTAAACCAATATTCATGTTATTGTATTCAACATTCTCTTTGTTCTGCTCATTTTGTTCTTCAAAATTTTATCCAAGTCTTTGTTTTGTTTTGTTCTGTTATGTTTTGTTAAGTTCTGTTTTGTTAAGTTCTGTTTTTCTAAAATCATTAAGCTTGTCATTTCTTGTAGCATACTAGTATTTAATCACAATCATATATACTTGAGATCAGGGACCATGTATTTTTCTTTGTTATTTCCCCAAAACTTACCACAGTGCTTGAGTTATAATATTTAATATATTTTTGTTAACAAAATGAGGGATTCCAAATATGAATTAATTTAGCAGAAGGAGTGCTGAACTGAGTCACAGACTTGGGTTCTAGCCCCTTTTCAGTTTTCTGTCCTCTGTGATGAGGGAATTTGACAAAGTCTTCTCTAAGTTTCCTTCCAGATCTAATAGTCTGAATTATCAGGCTTGAGCTCCATTTGCCTACACCTCAAGGTAACCTTGTAGTTAGTAACAGTTGAATGAACTATCTTCTGTAACCTAGGGCATGACACTGACCTGCTCAGGTATACTGGCAAGGCCTATTTCAGCATCTGTCTTTTTTTTTTTTTTCAAGTTTATAGGGCATTTGTTTGACCCATATATATAACCTAACATTTCATAAATCACATTACTTAGGGAATAAATGTTAAGAACCAGTCATGAAAAATAAATTATTTATAATACTTAGCCACTGAATATCCTGATTGGGGAAAGTAACCTTCCCCTCCATTATTGTGTGATATACAGGGACTTCTTCCCCAATTAAGTAGTGTCTACTACATCCTAAACAGAGGGTGTTTTTCTCACACTTGCCCCAACATTTTGCATTCCAGATACAAAAATTACTGTTAGCCACTTAATGAAGATATTTAAAATAATGACATACCAAAATCACCCTAGTACAGAAAATGACAGGCAAATGAATTTAATGTTAATATTTTGACCTAAATACTGATTTTGTGAATATTTTGAAAATTCATCTTTAGAAGAGAGATTGTATTTTTCTACTTTTAATTGCATTAGAATACCAGGTACTGGAGGACTAATTACCTAGTCCCAAGAGACCAGCAAGGTTAATGACTTCCATTCCAAAAGGAAAAAGGTTAATCTGAGGGTTGATCCTTTGAAATGTCTTAACTGGTTATAAAGGACTTTAATAAAATATTTATGAAACATTTTTATAATAGGATGTTGTGTATGTGTGTGTGTGTGTGTGTGTGTGTGTGTGTGTGTGTTTATGGAGGAGGATAATTATATGGTCCAAAATAGCTTAAATTACCAAGATTTGTGTGCATTCATTAGTGACTTATAGTGCCAGACATGTTTCTATTAACCTTCTGGCTTTATTTAAAAATATCTGGTTTAATGAGGCAAATGACTGGCAATATTGATTCTGCTAATGTCTGTTTTAGAAAAAACTTTCAAACCACTGATGTGCCTTCATATAAATCTTACTTTCAATCTTCCTCTTCTTGCAGGAGACATCCATTATGGCAATGATATAGGAGATTCTACATCTATCCTTTACTAGTGATGGCCTCATCAAATCGTATTTTGCCAGTAATACCTCATTTTTTTTTCATTCTACAATTCAGGAACTTGCATATTACAATTTCTTATGATAATATTGATGCTGATCTTCAATGTTACAGAGAGAGGACTATATCTATGTTTAGTTTTGTTATTTTTTCCAATTTATTTTTTGTCCTATATGATTTAAAGTTGAAACCTTTTTGCCTTAGGGGACAGAATTAATTTGATTCTAGCTAGCTTGTCACTGAGACAACATACAGAATAACCTTTTTTTTATCCCCAAATGATGTTTTAATTTTTTAAAATATTTTCTTGACTTTTCAAATTGTTAAAGACTTAGTCATCATTAGAACTTTTCCTGAAATAATGTAACTACTATAAAATGTATTTCATCAGGATTTATTCATCAGGCCTCTTGAAACACAATGCCAACAGAACTTCTTTGAGCCCTGGAACAGTCTATATATGTTATTTATTTATTTTCCTGAAGGAGCATGATGATAGTTATCTGTGAAATTCTTGCCTGGCTAATTTCACAGATGTTTCCTATTGAGGTTAATGTTGATCTTGATTAGGAGACATTCCTTTGCTGCATCCAATCTATTGGATTATTGCAGCAAAACTATTGGCATGTATATATGTGTGTATGTATATATATATATATATATATATATATATATATATAATGTAACACCTTTAGAGTAAAGGGCTTGGTGGAAAGAAAGGGACATGAGCATTATAAAATGAGGAAGTCACAACGAACAGATTACCAGAACTTTTAAGTGCCACCTGAAGTTGTCAGAGGTACAGATCCTGTTGACCCCTGCACTTAGCACCTCCCACTGACTATAATCAACAGTTGGAGATTTGTCTAGTTCTCTGGCTAATTAAGGAATGACCTGCATGGAGCGATCTGCTTCTAGCCCAGAATTGGGTAAATTTCTCCACACATTAATTCCCAGAGAACTGACATTCTTACGTTTAAATCCTGTTTATTTGCTGTAATTACTTTGATAATGGGTTTTGACTCCAGTTAAATAGAAGTTCATTTTTATGGTGTTATTGCATTCCAAATGAATATTTCCCTTAAATAATTGTACTACACTACAATGAATGACGTAAGGGAACTTCTAGACAAATAACATTACATGACTACAAACTTATATTGAAGCTCTCTGTATATCTCTGTCTCTGTGTGTCTCAGTTTCTGTCTCTCCAGCTGTATCTCTCAATACAAAAAAATTGTCACACATACACACAAACACACACACACACCCCACACACAAAAGAGAGGCAATGTGGTTTACTGGATTAAGGGCTATCCTCAAATACATATAGGTACTTATGCACATATTTGTATATACATGTATGTATACACACACACACACACACACATATCCATATGTACCACAGAGTAACATAGATGTCACAAAGACTATATTAAAGATCAACTAAAACTCATATATTTTACATATAGGATTGACTCAGACCTGTGATCATATGTTTTATTTACTCTTTACACAAAATGATAAAAAGTATATCTGTCTCTCTTTCACCTACCACTCAAAATATACTATTATAGATCAAAGACAGCAAATTTATTGGGCAGGTCGAGTAACCAACACATTAGAAGGCACTCTGATAGTAGAAAGGAATGAAATCTGATAGCCTGACACTGAGAGAGGAGACAGATAAAGTATGAAAACAAAGAAACTTAAATTCTGAAGACATAGAAGTATGAGGTCATTCACTCTAGAGACAAAGAGCCTTATACACTTCAATATCTCTGAGAAAAATGATATTATGCCACAGTACAATGATTAATATCCACAGTGATGAATCTGAGCTATCAAAGTAAGGTTGAATTATATTGACAGTGTTCTGTTTAAGAAGACAAGATTTGTTTAGTGCCTTTGATAACCATTATTTATTTTCTACCTAGTGTGTTTAGATATTATATTAGGTACTACGAGATAGAAAAAGGTAGGAGAAATAATCATGATCATTGAGGAATTTAGAATATAGTTGTGGGTAAAGGTTGTAAGTGATATCTGTTCTAAGGTCTAAATTAGGGAGTAGAGATCCAGGGTGGAAAAAATAATAAAATGGTATGGGAGTTCAAAGGAAGGAAAAATCAGCTGGGGGTGGGGTTAGGGGGAAGAAAGCTTTATAGAAAACAAGGACCAAAGGTCTTAAATCAATTATTTCCTGAATTATTAAAAAATAGAAGTACTTAAGCATGCAACTTTCAATGATTTGGAACATTCACTAAAAGTAGAGACCGTTGTTCTTTGCTAAATAAAGTGTGTGTGTGTGTGTGTGGGTGTGTGTGTGTGTGTGTGTGATTTCTAGAAGTATCACAGCCTTAGTACCACCCTGACAGCTGATAGGAGTTTCCCAGAAGAATAATGAATGAGGATCCAAATAGTTTAGGGGCTGGATATGAACCTCTTCCTAAATCTCAGAGTGGCTGTTTCTTTGACAAATAAAACTTTTCACTGGTATACTTATATATGTTTGTCTATCTATCTATGTATCTATTTATCTATCTATCTATCTATCTATCTATCTATCTATCTATCTATCTATCTATCCCCTTCTGATTCTAACTACCATTAATTTTCTTCAAACTCATTATGCAGACACAATATTACGGATATCCTAAGGAATTAATTTCATAGTTTTGGGTGATTGTAATTCATATATTCATAAGTTGTTAATGAAAAATGCTTTTATTTATAGAGAACCAACTATATTTAATATATAATTTAGGTAAAGGATATAATCAGTATCAGCTGACATTGATTGGAAAAATTTTTACTCTAGTAAAATTTTTATAAAGTGATCATAGATTTTCCTCCTGACTCCAAGGATGGTGTGAATTTTCCAAAATAGATACTCCCTTAAGAAGTCCTGATGCTGACAAAGCAAATCAAAAATGACTCTTATTTGACCAAAATTGTCTGAATTTTCAAAGTGAATTTTTTTTTTTGCTCTTTGGAGGGCAATTGGGTTTAAGTAACTTGCCCAAAGTCACACGGCTAGGTTTTTGTTTGTGTGAACGTTAAAATGTCTGAGGCCAGATCTGAACTCAGTTCCTTCTGACTCCAGGGCCAACGCTCTACTCACTGCGCCACCTAGCCGCCCTTCAAAGTGAATTTTATATTAAAAACTGTAGTCAGGTAACTTACAGTCCTTATAAAATGTACATATCTGCATGTTGTTTTTGAAAAGGAAATAAAAGGAATAAAATAAGTCTGTCAGTATGTTTCCATGGTGCATAACTATTCTTTTATGAAGCACTTAGTAGTGTGATATTCATACTCAGCTGAAGTTGTGTGTGGCATCATGGTAAGAAAATTAGCCTTGAAATATGAAGACCTGTGTTTAAATCCCATCTTTGCATCCTACTGCACATGTGACTTTGGTTAAATCACTTCATTGGACATAATTTTGTTCCCAATTTTAAATGAGAGGATTGTAATAGTTGGGATCTATGTTTCTAGAATAACAAATTTATATTAAAGACTTAAAATGCACAGAGCACTTTCTATAAGGATACATGATAAACATCAATACAAAACAGTATATTACAAGTACATTTGAAAGATGGAAATCAAAGTGGTATGGGAGGACTTAAGGGGGGAAAGTCATAAACAACTAGGTTTCTCTAGGAAGGCTTTATATAGAGGCATTGTGGGATGATAGATGTTGACTTGACCTTGAAACCAGAAAGTTCTATATCCTACATCCAGATTGTAAGTTTGAGATTCTGGTAGCACATACACATTGTACTCTATAGGTAGTTAGATATTCAAGGCTGGATGCTAAAAGAAAATAACATGACAATAAATAAGATACATTTAAATTTCCAGAGCAATTTAGAAATAGCAGCATATAAAATTTTTCTTTACTGCTGTAATAGAGGCTAGAATTAAAAAGATTTGTTTTGAAGGTGATGGAAATTCCATTTCTTATGTTTTTACACAGTTTAAGAGTTACAATATAGAATTAGATTACCACTCCATTAGATGTGACTTAATGTGCCTTAAAATTACAAATACAAGCAGATTTTACATAGCTTAATCATTCCCTAAAATGCTTAACTTAATGATTCAAATTTGCAGCCTATATCTAATATACATCCAGAAAAACCCGACTTTTTAAGGATTTATAGATTGGAGGCAGTGACCATCTTTCAACAGTTGTTATTTGAAGACTTTTTCTTTCTTTTTTCTTTTTTTTTTCTTATTTTGGAGGGCAGTTGGGGTTAAGCAACTTGCCCAAGGTAACACGGCTAGGTTTTTGTTTGTGTGTGCGTTAACTGTCTGAGGCCGGATCCGAACTCAGGTCCTTCTGACTCCAGGGCCAACGCTCTACTCACTGCACCACCTAGCTGAACCTGAAGACTTTTTCTTAACCATTAAAATTGTTACAGTGTAGAAGAGCTACTTAGAGTGAAATTTCTACTCTATAGAAAGTGCAGTGATTTAAAATGATATCCTCTCTCTTGGCCTATACCCCTAAAATAAAATTTAATCTACAAGTGAACAATCAACAAGTTTTTACTAGGGTCTATGTGCCAGGCACTGTGCTAGCTCCTTTGATGTATATGTTTACTGATTTATAGCCATCAACAAGGGGTAGATTAATACATTATGTCACATTAAGATTTAAGCAGCAAATAAAAAGAAAATAAAGCAAAATATACAAAAAAACAAAACAAAATAAATTAGGGCCAGGAGTTTGATGAAAAAATTCATTTGAGAAATATTGGTGGTCAAGCAAGTGAAGAGTCACTGCCAGAAAGGCTGTTAACATGGAGAATGATATTAAATTACTCTAAGGTCAGGGAATATTTCAAGTCCAAAGTTTGTAATTTAAACATTAGCATTCAGGCAAGTTGTATGTAGTGTCAAGGAGATCAGCATAAGTAAGAGTAAGCAATATAATTAAAAGGAGAAAATCATGTTCATACTTTTAGATACCTGTATAACTATGCTAATGTAAGTATTGGGTTAGGGAAATGGAAGAGAATATGAATTTATAATGTGACTACATGCCAGACATTGCACTAAGCACATTGCAAGTGTTATCTCATTTTATCCTCACAACAATGCTGGGAGATCAGGACATGTAATAGTAAGTATAAATAATAGTGGAAAATAAAGTAGCACCCACCTGAATTTGGGGCTAAGATTCTCTTTCCTGGTGAATATGAGTATTCAAAGTGATGTATGCCTTCAGCAAGAAATAAAGTAAATCTCTCAAGTTCTGTAGAACTAGAAGCTGATGACTTAGACCTTTTAGAAAATTCTAACAATTTTCTTATTAACTGAAGGTATATGTTCTTGGGGAAACCACATTGGAAATTTCATATGTCTTCTTAGATTGTAGAAGTTTAATTCCCACAAGATTTGCTATGTAACTTTCTAATATTGGCATTTGACCTAGCATTTTAAGACTAGTTAAAGTTTTCAAGCTTAATTGACTCAACATTTAATGATAGTTACGAAACTAAACACTACAACTGGCTGAATCAGGAACTGGTAAAACAATCAAAGCTTAGGGTATATGTTGTTTTAATTTTATTTTTAATTGTAAAGAAGGATCTGTTGTAATGATAGGATCTGTTTTACCACTCCAGTGTTTAGGTCACCTTTTTGTATATTTTTTGTATGTTTTTTGTATGTTTTTGTATGTTTGTATATTTTTTGTATGTTTTACCACTCCAGTGTTTAGGTCACCTTTTTGTATATTTGTCAAAGTGTGGTATTTATATGTAGATGTCTAAAAAGTAGAGGAGAGCTATGATAAAAAAATAATAATAATTCTATCTTAAAGGATTCCTCAGAGAACCCTTGAGGGCTAAAAAACAAGTACTATGATAATATGAATGTCTTTTAAAAAATCTTATTTAGTATTTTATTTTTCCCCACTTATAAGCAAAAGCAATTTTAACATTCTTTTTGTTTCAAATTTTGAGTTCCAAAGTCTCTATTCCCTTTCCTTTGCTATCTCATTAAGAATGTAAGCAATTTGACATAGAGTATACATGTGTAGTCATGTAAAATCCATTTATGTCATTCTGTGAAAGAAAACACAGACAAAAATCCAAGAAAAATAAAAAATGTCTTTGATCTGAATTCATGCTCTACCAGTTCTTTCTCTAGAGATGGATAATGCCTTTCCTACAGAATTATCTTGGATCATTGTATTGCTGAGAATAGCAAAGTTATTTATAGTAAAGCATTATACAGCATTGCTGTTACACTTTACAATGTTCTCTTAGTTCTGCTCATTTAATTTTGCATCAGTTCATGTAAGTATTCCATGTGTTTTCTGAGAGCATCATGTTCATCATTTATTAAAGCACAGTAGAATTCAATCACAATAACATACAACAGGGGGTGGAGCCAAGATGGCAGAGTAGAAACAGCACTTCCAAGGTGCTCTCTCCCACACCACTTCAAAATCATGTAAAAACAGACTCTGAACAACTTCTGAAGCTCCAGCACCCACAGAATGACACAGAGAAGCTAACCTCCCACTGAGGACAGCCCAGCAGCCCTTCAGGGTGAAGCCAGCACAGCACTCTGGGAGTGGCCAGCACAGCACAGCACTCTGGGAGACAAGCCCAGGCCCGAATGAGCCGAGGTTTTAGCCCCAGGGTGGCCAGGTCAGCACCCGGCTGGAGGGACCTCAGAAAACCAGCAGCTGTGGTGATTCCAGAAATATCAACACAGACATGCGTAGGACAAAGTGAGAGGTTAGTGCCCTATGGACATTGGGACTGGTATTTGTGGAACTTATTAGCTTCTTCCCCTGGGGGCAAAAAGTGGCTGGGGAGACACAGCACAGACCCCATTTTGCACCTTCAGTTGCAGCTTCAGCTCCTGGTCTGTGAACTGTAGGGAGATCCAGCAATCAGTCTTGTTGGTAATCACTCTTGCTTTGACCTCCCTGGATCTGGATTGGGATCTGGGGCGGGGGGAGGTCTTGGGGTGGGTATCCAGCTTGCCAGAGCATGTGGAGGCTTCACAGAGGCCACCCAACTAATACATCTGGAAGTTCAGAAGACCCTAACGTTTGGGACAGAAGCTCCCCTGTCTGGTGGCACAGTCCTACTGTGGCAAAAAGCCCAAAAGTCAAGTAATTAAGTGGCAACATGCCTAGGTAAAGGAAACAAAATAAACAGAAAAATGCAACATTAGACTCCTATTTTGGGGGCAAAGAGGATCAAAGCATGGAACACAAGGAGGACTGTGAGGTCAGAAATCCTGCACCAAAAGCCTCAAATGAAAATATGAGCAGTTTACAGGCCATAGAGGACCTTAAGAAGAATTTCAAAAACCAAATAAGAAAAAGTGGAGAAAAAATTGGGAAGAGAAATGAGAAGGATGCAGGAAAAGTATGAAATGAAAGTCAACAGCCTGACCGAGGAAAATAACACCTTAAAAATAGACTAACTCAAATGGCAAAAGAGGTGCAAAAGGGCAATGCAGAGAAGAATGCCTTAAAAAGCCAAATTTGCCAGATAGAAAAAAAAACATCTCAAAAGCTCATTGAGGAGATTCATTCCTTCATAGTTACACTGGAGCAAATGAAAGCTAGTGACTTTATGAGAAATCAAGATGCTGTGAAACATATCCAAACAAATGAAAGAATAGAAGGCAATGTGAAATATCTCATGGGAAAAACCACTGACCTGGAAAATAGATCCAGGAGAGATAATTTAAAAATTATTGGACTTCCTGAAAGCCACGATCAAAGAAAGAACCTAGAAATCATCCTTCAAGAAATTCTCAAGGAAAATTGCCCTGATGTTTTAGACCCAGAGAGGGAAATAGAGGTTGAAAGAATCCACAGATCACCTCATGAAAAAGATCCCAAAACGAAAACTCCTAGGAATATTATAGCCAGGATCCAGAATTCCCAGATCAAGGAGAAAATACTACAAGCAGCCAGGAAGAAACAATCTCAATATTATTGAAACACAATCAGAATAGCACAGGACCTGGCAGCTTCTACACTGGGGGATCAAAAGGCATGGGATATGATATTCCACAGAGCAAAAGACCTGGGATTAAAACCAAGAATCACCTACCCAACAAAATTTTCAGGGGAAAATATGGTCATTCAGTGGAATAGAGGACTTTCAAGCATTCTTGAACAAAAAAAAAACAGAGTTGAATAGAAAATTTGACATTCAAACACAAGAAGCAAGAGATGCTTGTCAAGGTAATCAGGGAAAAGAAATCAAAAGGAACTTATCAAAGTTGAACTATTTACATTCTGACATGGAAAAATAATAACTGTAACTGATTAAACCTTTCTTAGTATGAAAATAGTTGAAGAAGGGTATATGGGCATGTGAATACATATGTAAATGTATGTATGTATATTTACAGGTATACATGGATAGAGGGCACAGGTTGAATTTGGTGGGAAGGGATCATACTTAAGGGGTGAAGTTAAGAGGTGAGAGAGGAAAGTGGCAAGAGGAGATGGGTAGAGACAGGGTAGGGTAAACTATCTCATGTAGAAGAAGCAAGGGGAAGTGTTTGCCGGGGAGGGCAAGAACAGGAAGGAAAAGGGCAAAGCCATATTCTCATTGAATTTGGCTCAAGGAGATAATGACATACATACCAAATGGGATATCTCACCCTGCTGGAGAGTAGGGGGAAAGGGGAAGAGAGGAGGGATGATGGAGGGGAGGGCATTCTGGGTGGAGGGGAGGTTGGAAGTACCCACTTTCTAAGAGGGACAGGATAAAACTAGGGAATGGACCAGGTGGGGGTGGGATGGGTGGGAGCGAAATATAAGCATTCTTTTACAACATATCTACTGTGGTAATGTTTTGCATAGCTATACATGTACAACACATACTGAATTGCTTATCTTCTTAGAGGGAGTGGGTGACAAGGGAGGAAGGGAATGGATTTGAAATTCGAAGTTTTAAAATTAAATGTTTCAAATATATGTATATATATATTAATATTAATATTTTATTATATTTATTAATTTTATTATATTTATATTAATATTTAATATTAATAATTAATACTAGTATATATATACTATTATTAATACTATTTTGCATGTAATTTGGAGATAAGATGTGCAGGCATTGGGGCATTGAGATTCACCTTGCCCTAATGGTAGAGTCAAAGTGGGTATGAGAGAATATATGGGAGAGAGGAGATTGGATGAGGGGATAATATTGTGGGAATGCTATTCTGGGGTGGTGGGTAGGGGAAGAATGGGGAAAAATTGTAACTCAAAATCTGTCAGAAATGAATGATGTAAACCAGAAATTAATAAAGTATTTCTTAAAAACAAAACAAAACAATAACATACAATACCTTTTTCAGCCATTTCCCAATTGATGGACATCCTTCAATTTTCAATTCTTTGCCACCACTAAAAGAGCTGGTATTAATATGATTTTACAAATAGGTCCTTTTCTTTTCTATTTTTTTTTTAAATTTCTTTGGGATTCACACCTAGTAGTGGTATTGGTATTGCTTCGTCAAACATTGCATGGTTATTTAGTCTTTTGGGCATAGTTCCAAATTTTTTTCCAGAACAGTTGAACCAGTAAACAACTTAAACAGTAGTATATCAATGCTTTAACTTTCCCATATCCTCTTTGACACTTTCCTCCTCTGTCACATCATCTAATCTAACAGTTATGAATTAGTAGGCCAGAAATGTTTTAATTTGAATCTCTCTCATCAACAGTGATTTAGAGAAATTTTTTCACATGGCTATAGATAGCTTGGATTACTTTGTTGGAAACCTGCCTGTTCATATACCTTGACCATTTATCAACAGAAGATAAATTATATGCCTTGAGAGCTGCCATGTTGAGTATGTGTCAAAATAAAATAGGCTATCTTTGTCAGTGGAAAAGAGAACACTAGAAAAACTATATCCATAGAATAGTAGAAGATCAAATATAAATTGCAGTAATACATCAATTCTATAGGGTTTTAATGGTTGAGGCAATGTTTAAGGACCACTACATAAGTCGAAGTCGAAGTATAGGTGCTAAAGGATATAGTGTACCAAAGTAAAATCAACATGATCTTAAATTTTCTACAAATCTTAGTTATGTAACTATCATTTATGTCCTGTTTTCCATTTTTATGGAACTCTACTATTCATATTTTCTCCAGAACAGTTGAACCAGTAAACAACTTAAACAGTAGTATATCAATGTTTTCATATTTTCATAAAAGAAACCTTCTTTTACTTTTAAAAATTTTACAGAGAAAGTAGAATTAGGCTGATAATTGTTGATGTCCTTTTCATCATGTATTTCCAATACTTACATTTTCCATAATCACCAGTCACCAATTATTTAGTATCTTCTCCTCTTTGATATAAGAAGAGATGAGATCCCACAATGACACTTTCAATGTGGATTTCTTCTGTGTTCTAGTTTGGTCTAGAGACTTTTTTCAATTTCACTTTCTTTGAAGTGATTTCTAGTTCCTTATATAATAGGATAAGGAATAAGATAGTAATGTCTAAATGTGACTATCCTACTGCCTTAGGTAAAGAAAATAATTTGTCACAGAAATGTTGATGGCTATGTTCCATTTATGTGTCTTTTTGTCTTCCAGTCTTGTCTATTAATATTCTTTGAATGGCCTAGAATATTTGAGCCTCTTGACAAATATTCTGCAAACTTTCCAAGTATTCTTGAGAATTTCTCGCAAGATGATGTCTAGACTCTTTTTTTGATCATGGCTTTCAGGTAGTCCAGTAATTTTTAAATGATCTCTCCTGGATCGATTTTCCAGGTCAGTGGTTTTTCCAATGAGATATTTCACATTGCCTAATATTTTTTTATGTGTTTGGAACTTTTTTTATAGTATCTTGATTTCTCATAAAGTTATTAGCTTCCAATTTCTCTAATCTAATTTTGAAGGAGTTATTCTTTTGCCATTTGAGTTAGTCTATTTTTTAAGGTGTTATTTTCTC
Organism: Gymnobelideus leadbeateri; assembly: GCA_011680675.1. Taxonomy (NCBI): domain Eukaryota; kingdom Metazoa; phylum Chordata; class Mammalia; order Diprotodontia; family Petauridae; genus Gymnobelideus; species Gymnobelideus leadbeateri. Next base: position 175,192 of record WOXC01000002.1, on the reverse strand, counting down.
CAGTATTTTTTGGGTCTCTTTTAGCAGGCTGTTGATTCACTTTTCATAATTTTCTTGCATTATTCTCATTTCTCTTCCCAATATTTCCTCCACTTCTCTTATTTGATTTTCAAAATCCTTCTTGAGCTTCTCCATGGCCTTTAACCAGTTCATATTTTCCTTGGAAGCTTTTGATGCAGGAGTTCTGACTTTGATGTCTTCCTCCCATTCCATGCCTTGATCCTTTTTGTCCCCCAAAAAGGATTCTATCATCAGTTTGTAATTTCTGTGCTTGCTCATACTGGTAGCCAATTACTTGATTTTTGAGCTCTTTGCTACAGTAGAACTCTGCTTCCAAAATGGGGAGAACTATGTCCCAAATCACTGGGGGTGTTGCAGCTGCTAGAGCTGTTAGCTGTTAGGGTGCTTTCTCTATAGCCCCCACAAGCTCTGCCTCACTGGTCACACACCCCAGGACTACCACCCAAGATGGTGATCTGTATCCAAGCAGGTCAAAGCAAGAGTGCTTACCCTCTGAATGATCACTTGGTGCCCCTACAATTGCAGGTCAGGATATTTGGAACCAACCACTCGGCAGCTGTAGCCACCAGGTCTCTGTTGCTTATCACTCCAGGGGTAGCAGCTGGACCACATTCCCCCTATTTGAACAAAGTTCCATACTGATTTTTTACTTTGCCTTTGGCATTTATTGATTGAGAAGTCTGGAAAACACTACAACTGTTGATGATTTAGTCTCCTGAAGTCCACTCCAACCTTCAGCTGGTCAGGGCCACCCTGAGGCTAAAACTGTTGGCTCACTTGCAGCTGGGCTTGGCTCCCAGCACCCTGTGATGGACCCTTCTTGCTGGCCTGCCAGGCTTCCTTCAGTGGGAGATTTGTTTCTCTCTGTCACTTTGTGGGTCCTGTAGCTCTAAAGTTTGTTTAGAGTCATTTTTTTACAAGTATTCTATGGTGAACTTTTCTGCAACATATTATCATAAGTATAATACAAAATATATGACCAAATTACCCCCATGACTTATTTGTTTGTATTACATTGTGAAATTGATTCCATTAGAGCCTCCGTCATAATTATCCTGGGAGACACCCTTCATTTCACCATTTTATCCTTATATTTTATGGTTTTGTTTAAAATAAGGATGTCAGCAGTGGTATTGTTCAGTTTCCCTAGAAGTATGTTGAGTCATTGACTATTGTGGAAAACAATAGAACATTTAGGATATCCATCAATATCAACATCAGGCAGCATCAATATCAAGCAATATCAATAAATTAATGTTCATGGCTGGTCTAGATAGTTAAAGATTCTTTGTACTAAAGGTAGAGCCAAGATGGTACAGAAAAGTAAGGAATTTGCCTGAGCTCCCCCAGTATCCCTAGGAAAGAATGTTAAATCTTGCTTCTAAATGGATTTTGGGGTGAGAGGAACTACAAAAAGACAAAGTGAAACAATTTAACAGCTTAAAATATCCTAGAAGGACTCACAAAAGGTCTGTCTCATTTGTGTAAAAGGGGAGAACAGCCCAATATAGATGGTGTCCAGGCAAGCCAGTGGGAAGTTCTTAGCCACAGAACAGTTCAGCACCTGTGGTCTTTTGGTACTGGCTTCACAGGCTAGTGGTATCACAGATCAGGTGTGAGCCCTCCAGTCCAAGTACAAAAGGTAAATTGCTAGCCCCAGAACACCATCACAATAGGTGTGAATAGTCTGGACCATGCCACCACAATGGGCAAAGTGCCAGCACCTGAGGCCTCAGAGCAGAAAGCCAGTGTCTAGGACCTAGCCCCCAGCACAAGAAACTTGAGACAGTGCCCCCCTGTGACCCAGGATGACAGCTCAAATTTTTAAATAGAGCAAAAAACCAAAAAGAGCCCTTATTATATAAGGCTACAATGGCAACAGGGAAGATCAAAATGGAAATCCAGAAAATGACAACAATGTTAGAATGCCTGTATGTGCAGTCTCAAAGGAGAATATGAATTGACCTTAAGTCCAAAAATTACCCTTGGAATTACTGAAAAAGGATTAAAAAATAAAGTAAGAAAAGTAGAAGAAAATAAATGAGAGTTATGCCAGAATAATTAAAAAAAAAAAAAAAAGATTGCACAGCTCGGAAAAGGAAGCAAAAGAAGTTTCTGAATAAAAAAACTATTTTAAATTTAAAATTGGTCAAATGGAAAATGAGGCACAAAAATTCACTGAAGAAAAAAATTCCTGAAAAATTAGAATTGGGCAAATGCAAAGAAATGACTCTATGAGAGAGCAAGAATCAGTCAAAAAAAAATCATGAGTTAAAAAAACAGAAAATAATTTTAAAAACCTCATTGGAAAAACAACTAACATGAACATTAGATCCAGGAGAGATAAGTTAAGAATGATGTGACTAAGAGGATTCTGGGAAAATGGCAGAGTAGGTAAGAAATTCCAAATTCTCAAGATTTTCCCCCACAAAAGAGCAAAAATAGTGCCTTACAGTGAATAAAGTATAGGTGGACAAAAATAAGAATAAGGACACAACTGGAGTCATCCTGGGACAATTTGAGAAGATCAGTAGAAAAATCCCAGGATGAGGTTTGCTCCCTGTGAAGAGTAAACACCTCTAGGTTAGTTTCTGTGTTAATAACAAGGGGCAAGCCACTTAAACCATCAATCAGCAAGTCCTGGGGCTAGTTGGTTTGAGAGGCTACATTGGCCCCAGTTACAAGAACTTTTGCTCCAAGATAATGAGGGGAGTTGGGTGTTTGAGTCCAGGAAGACTGAGGGCATCTCAGCTGATAAGGAACACCAGGCCCAGCACTATTGCAAAGAGCACTAGGGGCAAAAAGGAATCAGCATATGCCTAGTGAGTGCAGAAGCAGTGGAGAAAAAAAGCCCTTGGCTGTAGTAATTTACAGGAGGTTGGAGGTTTGTCTTTGGTTCCAGGCTAGAGGGGAGAATTGAAGATATGGGGCAAGAAGCAGCATTTTCCATACCCCAGGGCTAGAGGTGATTACAAATATTAAGATATTATCACAGGCATGCACACTCTCGCACGCACCCACACACACACACACACACACACACACACACACACACACACACAGACAAGGGAGAAAGAATCCAGACACAGAAAGCTATTATGGGAATAGAAATGAAAGGGGTTCAGAGGATATTGAAGCAAAGAAAGTCCCCAAAAGTAATGTCAAATGGTCCCTTCTGAAAAAGAATTCTTAGACGATCTTAAAAAACAGTTTAAAAATCAAATGATTGAGATGGAGGAAAAACTTAACAAAAAAAAGACTAATCCAAGAAAAACAAGAATGGTATGAAAGGAAAGTCAGCTAATTTGAAAATGAGATAGAGAATCTTAAGAAAATGACACTTTGAAATTTATAATTCAGGAAAATGAAGCCAGCAAAATGATAAGAAATCAAGAAATAATTAAGCAAAATATGAATAATGACAAAATAAAAGAGATAGTGAAACATAAGAAAAACAACAGATTTGGAGAATAAGTCAAGAAGAGAAAATATGAGACCATAAGAATAACAAAGAAACTGAAATGTTAGGATTATCTCAATTGCTGCAGATAAAGGTTTTTGAAAAAAAATCAGTACTCATTCTTATTAAAACACTAGGAAGCATAGGAATAAATTGAATTTTCCTTAAAATGATAAGCAGCCATCAGTTGATATTATGCATAATGGAGATAAACAAAGACCAAGGTGAAACAAGAATGACCGTTTTCCCCACTATTATTTTATATCATTCTAGAAAAGTTAGCTTTAGCAACAAGAGGAGAAAAAGAAATTGAATGAATTGGAATAGGCAAGGAAGAAAGAAAACTATCACTTTTTTGTAGATGATTTGATGGTATACTTAGAGAATCCTAGAGAATTTACAGAAAACTACTTGAAATAATTGCCAAATTTAGCATAGTTATACAATAAACCCATCTCTATGTATTACCAAGAAAGCCCAGCAACAAGAAATAGACAGAGAAAATAATTTAAAATAACTGTAGATGATATAAAATATTTGGGAGTCAACTTCCTAACACAAACCCAGTAACTATATGAACATAATTACAAAAGTTTTTCAGGCAAATAAAGTCAGATGAAAGAGGAATATACTGGGAAAAAGAGCAAGTAAGGTATAGTGTGGCAAATTATCTCACAAAGAAGAGAAAAGAAAAAGCTTTTACTGTGAAGGGGAAGAAAGGGAATGTGGGGTGGGGCGAGTGAACCTTGTTTTCATAAGAATTAGCTCAAAGAGGGAATGGCATACACACTCAATTGGGCATAGAAATTTATCTTATCCTACCAGAAATAGGGAAGGGAAAGATATAAGAAAGGTATAAGACAAGGGGGGGGGGGGTGGAGGTCACAGAAGGGAGGTTAGATAACAGAAGTAGGTTGTCAGAAGAAAAACGGTTTTGAGTAGAAACAGGGTGAGAGAGAAAGAAGAGAATAAATGTGGGGAAAGGAAATAGGATGGAAGGAAATATAGTTAGAAATAGTAACTGTGAAAACATTTCAAATAGATTTCTCTGATAAAGGCCTCTTTTCTCTAACATATACAGAATTGAATAAAATATATAAAAATAAGAGCCATCCCCCAATTGATAAATGACCAAAAGTTATGAATATTTTCAGATGAATAATCAAATCTATCTCTAGCTATATAAAAAATGCTCTTAATGATAAATGTTAGAGGGAATGTGGGGAAAATGAGACATTAATGCACTGTTGGTGGAGTTGTGAACTGATTTAACCATTCTGTAGAACAATTTGCAACTGTAATGGTAATGCAAATTTAAAGACCTTCCCTGCCCCTAGGCCCTTTGATGGGTTTAAGAGACTCTGAGAACCTTCCTTGATTTGAAAATAAACTCTGCTCCCTAATAGGCTGAATGTGGTCACATGGAGCCTGTGGCAGGAGGCTTGGTTTTCAGGAATGCCTACACCTTGATGCTGTGTGATTGTGCAGTGGGTCAAGAGGGTTGGTACATTCTCTGAACCTGGGAAAGGCTATATAATCCCTGATGGGAGGCTTTTCTTTTGGGCTCACTTTGAGAAGTGTTGTGTGATTTGACAAGATGAGCCTCTGGGCAGCCATTGAGAGCCCCCTAGCTTTGAAAACCCAAATGTTGATGCTTCCCACTCTGGTAACTGTGATTTGGTATTGCCAACTGTTGGACAGTTTGGAAGTCTGTCTGCTTTATCTGTTTGTTTCTCTGTCTTATAAGTTATGTCTGTATACTTTGAAGTTAGGGGTGCTGACCTTTTTTCCCCAAGGTAGGTAAACAATATATGTTTGATTGATTAAAGTAAGCTTCTTAACCCATTTTGAGTTACTTTCCTTTAGAAAAGCAGATCTAAGAACCTGTGTTGGCAGCCACCCTGGGGATGTTGGGGTGCTTGCTGCTACAGCAAGTATGCCCAAGGGGCCATAAAATCATACATACTTTTGACCGAGCAATACTACTAAGTCTATATCTGACAAAGAGAATTAAAAAAAAAAAAAGGAAAAGAGCCTACATGAGCAAAAATATAACAACTCTTCTCTGGTTACAATGATTTAGGAATTGAGGGCATGCCCATCAGTTGGGAATGGCTGAACAAATTGTGATGCATCATTTTGATGGAATCCTATTATAATAAGAAATGATGAGCAGCACACTCTCAGAAAAACCTGGAAAGACTTATATGAGCTGATGTACAAAGGAAGAGCAATATTGTGTGATAATCCTCTGTGAATGACAGCTACTCTCAGCAATACAATGATCCAAGACAACTCTGAAGAAAAAATTGATGGAATCTGAATACAGATGGAAAATTATTCTTTTTACTTCATTTTTGCTTGAGGTGTGTGTGTGTATGTGTGTGTTTTTTGGGGGGAGGGCCTATGTTTTCTTTCACAATATGGTTATTATGGAAATATTTTTCATGACTGCATGTTTGTAACCTATATCGAATTGCTTGCCTTCTCAATGAGCAGGAGTGGAAGAGAAAAAATTTGAAACTCAAATTTTTAAAAATGAGTGTTAAAATTGTTTTATATTTAACTGCAGAAAAATAAGATATCAAATACACAAATAAACAAAAAATTCAAAGAACATGAATATACAATTCTCAAATACTGGCATCTTAGCTCTCAACAATGATATGAAAAATTCTCCAAATCATAATTAGTAAAATTTAAACTAAAATAGCTCTGAGATATTTCATACTATTAGATTGATAATTAGAACAAGAAAATTATAAATGTTGTAAGAACTACAGGAGAAATAAAAGGGTCCATTAGTGCTTCCTTGCTGGAGGTATGCGTTGGTATATCCATTCTTTGAATCATACCCCACCCCAAATTAAAAAAAAAAATTTCATATGACCTTTGAGAACAGTGATAACTTTTCAAGTTATTTTTTTCACTCATAATACCTTTCCTAAGCTTATACTCCAAAAAAATCAAAGAAAAAAGAAGACAACTTATATGTAAAAATATTTGTAATAGTTCATTTTATAGTAGCAAATAACTGGAAACTAAAAAAAATCAAAACTCAAATTGGCTAAGTAGAAGAGGAGGTACAAAAGCTCACTTAAGAAAACAATTCCTTAAAAATTAGAATTGAGCAAATATAAGTTAATGACTTTATGATGAAACAAGAAACAAAATTGGGGAATAGTTATGTGAATATAAGGAAATGACATTGTTCTGTAAAATATGACAAAACAAAATAATTTCAGTGATGCTTGAAAGGACTCACAGGAATTAATGCTCAATGAAATAAATAGGACCAATAGAATGATGTATACAGTAACAACATTGCAAAGAAATATAACCTCAATAGACATAAGAATTGTATTTGACAAATATAATAAGCATGATCCTAGAGGACTGATGATAAAGTTTGCTACCCATCTTCTGATTGGATAGATTTGGAATCAAGATACAGAATGAGACATAAACTTTGGAACATGCATAATATGGGAATTTGTTTTGCTGTTATTTGTTAGTAGGATTTTTTTTTAATTGTAGTGAGTGGGAGGGAACGAAAATAAATGCTTAAGTGAAAATAAAATGAAAGATAAAAAAAGGGAGGTAAAAATTGGACAAAAGATTCTTTAGGACATTTCCATAAAACCTTTATAAAGATCATAACTTGTCAATGAATTCTAGGTCTTCCTTTATAGAAATATACCTTTCTTTGATTTGTCCTTTCTCTCTGTATTCTTCTTCCATTATTGTTATTATTAAGTTGGTTTGGTATACAGCAAAAAAATTTTGTGACCAAGGCCTCCTCATTGCCTATTAATTAATTACATTTTGCTATGTTTCTACTCTTTTTTTTTTTACAATTTAGTGAGAGACCAAAAAAGAACATCCACACTCACATCTAAAAAAAAACAAAAACAAACAAAAATCTTTGCCCTGGAATAAAAAGGGGAGAGTTAATTTCATTGCTTCATTTAGAATTCATCTACTCATGTTTCACTATGTCAATGTTCATAAGTATTTTTTATTTTCTTTAAGAAACATTTATGAAGGGGGAGGAGCCAAGATGGAGGAGTAGAAACTTGCTTGGTGTTCCTGCCCACACCAAATAACTGGAAACTAAAAAAAATCAAAACTCAAATTGGCTAAGGAGAAGAGGCGTTACAATTGCTCACTTAAGAAAACAATTCCTTAACAATTAGAATTGAGCAAATATAGAATTGAAAATTAGAATTGAGCAAAAACTTGCTTGGTGTTCCTGCCCACACCATTTTCAATATACATAAGTGGGGACTCTGAAAAAACTCTGAAGCTCTAGAACCCACAAAATGACACAGAGAAGCTAATCTCCCACTGAGGACAGCCTGGCAGACTGGCAGGGAGCAACCAGCACAATGCTCTGGGAGCCAAGCTCAGGCCCACGTGAGTCAATGGTTTTAGCCCCAGGGAGGCTGGACCAGCCACCATCTGGAGGGACCCCAGAACACCAGCAGCTGTGGCATTTCCAGAATTATCAACACATAGATGCCTAGGACAAAGTGAGAGATAAATGCTCTATGGATTTTGGGACCAGTATTTGGGAGCATGTCAGCTTCTTCGCCTGGGGGCGAGAAGCCTCTGATTAGCCGCTAAAGGTAAACAGGGAAAAGAAGTCAAAAGGGCAGGAACAAGCGCCCATGTTGGCTGTGGCCCCTCCTTCTCCATAGCCCGGTCGTCCTCCTGCCCCTTGCTGCAGCCATGCCTGGCGGTCTGCTGCTTGGAGACCTGGACCCCAACTTCAAGGTGGATACCACAATTGGCCGCATCCATTTCCACAACTTCCTAGGAGACTCATGGGGCATTCTCTTCTCCCATCCACGGGATTTTACTCCAGTGTCCACAACAGACCTGGGCCATGCTGCAAAGCTGGCCCCAGAATTTGCAAAGCAGAATGTTAAGATGATTGCCCTTTCTATTGACTCTGTCCAAGACCATCTTTCCTGGAGTAAGGATATCAATGCATACAATGGAGAGGAGGCCACAGAGAAGCTTCCTTTCCCCATCATTGATGATCACAAATGGGGTCTTGCTTCAAGTTGGGCATGTTAGACCCAGATGAACAGGATGGGCAGGGAATGCCTCTGACAGCTTGTGTGGTATTTATTTTTGGCCCAGATAAGAAGTTGAAGCTGTCTATCCTCTACCCAGCAAATACTGGCAGGAACTTTGATGAGATCCTCAGAGTGATTGATTCCCTTCAATTGACAGCATGCAAGAAGGTTGCTACTCCTGTTGACTGGAAATGTGGGAATAGTGTCGTGGTTGCTCCAACTATCTCTGAAGAGGGAGCCAAAAAACTGTTTCCTAAAGGCATCTTCACCAAAGAGCTCCCTTCAGGCAAGAAATACCTATGGTACACCCCTCAGCCATAGGTTACTCCAGCAAGACCATACTGGGGTCTGGCTGGGGCTCCCTTGAAGATCTCTGCCAGAAGGGATACCAGCCTGCCAATCATGTTTTCCTGCAGTAATTGATTTAAAGATCTTGGGGTGATAAAAGTCAGGAGTCTTTGAGCTGCTCCGTTAATGGCTTGTTAAATGAAAATGGCACTAAAAGTCACCCATGATTCTTCTCATTGTGCCTTTACTAGCATTTCACTTGGGTCATTGAACTCCCTTGTCACTGTGCTAGCTATCTCTGGGATGGCACTGTTTGGGACTTTAAATCCTTGTGAAATCTGTTGCAATCTCCATCATCAGCCACCTAGTATGGTTGGCATTTAGGAAAGGGACTACTTAGGAATATTGCAGGAATAGGACTTCTTTAACTGACCTAATAAACAAATATTATCTGTTTGAGGGAGGAGACAATTTAACACGCCTGGTTTTGAGCTTCACCTCCCTAAGTTTATGACCAACACCTTGAAATATTTAGGTGTTTCAGATAGCGTTTTATTTTTTTTCTAAAATGTTGAGAGTTCTAACCACAGGAAAAAACTTGGAAATTCTTCTCTTTCCAGCGGATAAAGGGAAGCAGAATACAATCTTAAAATATTTTGATAGATTGGGCTGAAGAGCTTTCTAATTATGTTACAGGTATGTGGTTGAGACTTACAGAGAAGCTGCACAAGGCCTGCTAGTGATGTAGAGAGTGGTGGAGGGTCATAATTATGGGTGCCTTTTAAACAAGTCACATACCTAGACATGGAAAACAGTTCCAAATATTCATAATAAGCTGAAAGCAGGTATACTCAAGGAAAGGAAGGGATAAAGATACTATTTCTTTACTATAAAATGTTATCTCTGCAGTGGATTGTTTTCTGATATTTTGCCTTTAGGAAAGCCACAAATAAAAGCTTTTTGGAACTACAAAAAAAAAAAAAAGAAATCAAAAGAAACTTATCAAAGTTGAACTATTTACATTCCTACATGGAAAAACAATAACTGTAATTGATGAAACCTTTCTCAATATGAAAATAGTTGAAGAAGGGTATATGGGCATATGAATACATATGTGAATGTGTATATATGTTTACAGGTATACATAGAGGGCACAGGTCGAATTTAATGGGAAGGGATGATACCTAAAAGGTGAAATTAAGAAGTGAGAGAGGAATATAATGAAAGGAGATGGGGAGAGACAGAAAGGGGAAAACTATCTCAGATAGAACAGGCAAGGGGAAGTAGTTGCAAGGGGGGGGGGGAGAGAACAGGAAGGCAAAACCATATTCTCATTGAATTGGGCTCAGGGAGAGAATGACATACATACTAAATGGGATATCTCACCCTACAGGAGAGTAGGGGGGAGGAACATGAGAGGGGAAATGATGGAAGGGAGGGCATGCTGGGGGGTAGGGATGTTGGAAGCATCCACGTTTGAAAAGGGACAGGATCAAAGTAGGGAATGGACCAAGTGGGGAGTGGGATAGGTGGGAGGGAAATATAGCCAGTCTTTTACAATATATCTACTATCTTAATGTTTTGCATAGCTATACATGTACAACATATACTGAATTGCTTATCTTCCCAGCAAGAGTGGGTGACAAGGGAGGAAGGGAATGAATCTGGAATTCGAAGTTTTAAAATCAAATGTTTTAAATATATATAAATACTGTTATTAATTCTATTTTACATATACTTTGGAAATAAGATATATAGGCATTGGAGTACAGAGATTCACCTTGCCCTAGTGGAAAAGTCGAAGGGGTTTGGGGAGAAAATATGGGAGAGAGCAGATTGAATAAGGGGCTATCCTGTGGGACTCCTATTTTGGGGTGGTAGATAGGGGGAAAATGGGGAAAACATTGTAACTCAAAATCTGGCATCAAAGAATGATGTAAACCAAAAGTCAATAAAGCATTAAAAAAAAGAAACATTTATGAATACAACTTTTATTAATAGGTCAGTCTTATATAAAATACTTAATACAGTGTTTTATTTTGAGGAGAATATGCCTTTTTTTTCTCTTTTTTGCATTCATTGTCTATCATAGTTGCAATACAAATTTCCACCAGAAGTGTTATAGCATGGTGAATTCATTATTTTCTCAAATATATCTGCACATAATATTCTATGTCTGAACACTATCTTTGTAACAAAATAATACTTCAAGGAAGTATGTAAAGGAATATGTAATCCTGAGCTATTTACAGAATATACTTCATAGTTTCTCTAAGGTTGGTGAAGAAATATGTATGTGTGTCTATGGGGTACACACACTCACACACATATATGAACATGTATATGTTTATATAGTCTTAACATATATATGAATTATAAAATGTTATTTGAAAATGCCTTCAACTTCAAAAAGAACAATTTATTTTAATACTCATATGCCCAATTGATATAATTGTTTTTAACTCTATGCTAAAATATAAATTGACAGAAACAATGCAGTTGATCAAAAAACCATCAGAGTGTTTAAAAATTTGAGTATAAATGCAATATGTGTTAGTGAAAAGATTTAATTTGAAATGAAGATGTATAATAGAATCTGTAATGGATGGCTTTAGAAATTAATATGTTCTGGGTGACTTTAGAAAGTTATTTTTCTTAAATAATGTTTGTTAGTATGTTTTTATTAAATCAAAATAATTATTCTGCTTTGATAAAATCAGAGAATTGCTTTTAATGGCAATTTTAAACCATTAGAAAAATGCTTGTATTATGGGAGATGTTAGGAGTAGTCTCCAGTTCATAAGAAAATCATTTTAGTGACAGTGATGCAGTACTAAATGACTACAATTATCTATTGTTTGATAAGCCCAAAGACTCCAACTTCTTGGACAAGAAGTCACTATCTGACAAAAAATAATGGGAAAACAGGAAAATCATATGACAGAAACTAGGCATAGACCAGCATCTCACACCGTATGCTAAGATTGAAATGGGTACATGATTTAGATGTAAAGGGTGATACCAAAACCAAATTAGGTTAGCAAGGAAAAGTTTACGTATCAGATCTATGGAGAAGGGAATAATTTATAACCAAACAAGAGATACAGAACATTATCAATGGCAAAATGGATGATTTTGATTACATAAAATTATATTTTTTTTTTGCACAAACAAAACCAATACAACCAAGATTAGAAGGAAAGCAGAAAGCTGGGAAACATTTTTTTAGCCAGTTTTTCTGATAAAGGCCTCATTTCTAAAATATATAGAAAACTGAGTCTAATTTATAAGAAGAAAAGGCATTTCTCAATTGAAAAATAATTAAAGGATATGAACAGGCAATTTTTAGATGAAGGCATTAAAGCTAACTATAGTCATATGCAATAATACTCTAAATCACTATTGATTAGAGACATGAAAATGAAAACAACTTTGAGGTACAATCTCACACCTATCAGATTGGCCAGTAAGACGGAAAAGGAAAATGATAAATGTTGGAGAAGATGTGGGAAATTTGGAGGACTAATGCATTGTTGCAGGAGTTGTAAACAGATCCAACCATTCAGGAGGACAATTTGGACTTATACCCAAAGAGAAACCAAATTGTGCATACCCTTTGATCCAGCAATAATGTTACTAGGGTTATATCCCAAAGAGATAATAAAAAGGGAAATGGACCCACATGTAGCAGCTCTTTCTGTGGTGGCAAAGAATTGGGAATTTATGGGATGCCCATCAATTGTGAAATGGCTAAATAGTGGTATATAAATTTAATTGAATACTATTGTGATTTAAGAAATGATGAGCAGGTGGATTTCAGAAAAACCTTGAAAGATTTATATGAATTGAAGCTGAGTGTAGTGAGCAGAACCAGGAGAAAAGTGTACACAGCAAAAGCAACTTGGTATACCTTGCTCTTCTCAGCAACATAATAATCAAAGACAATTCCAAAAGACTAATGATTGAAAATGCTTACCACTTCTGGAGAAAGGCTATGGAGTCTGAATGCAAATCAAAGCATACTATTTTTGCTTGTGTTGTTGTTGTTGCTTTTCTCATCATTTTCTCCTTTTGTTTTGTTTCTTCTTTCACAACATGGCTACTGTGGAAATATGTTTAACATGATTGTATGTACATAACCTATATCAGATTTATTGCTATCTTGGGGAGGGGGAAAGGGCAGGTGGAGGAGGGAAGAGAGGGAGAAAGAAAAAAATTTAACTTAAATTTTACAAAAATGAATGTTGGAAACTATCTTTACATGTAATTGGGGAAAATGCTGGGGGGGGGGGGGCAGTTACAAGGTACTCTCATAGATTTCTTACACTACTTTTTGGTTCTACTCTGATTGGCAGCCAAAGGGAGATGCAATGTCATTTTTGTCTGGTTTAAAGACAGCTGCTGCTCCAAATAATAAGGATACCTTCTTCCTCAATGCTCATTTCAATGTGACTATTTTGAATAATACTGATAATAGAGTCTATGGGAGAAGAGAGGCTGAAAAACTTTAGAATGAGTATGTGTATGTCATGCCTATGTAGCAAAAACCTGGTTTGGCATTGAGGATAGAATAATGCCTTTCTACAAAGAAAAGGCTGTTTTCAGTTTCTGCCTGTGACACAAATTGGCAATTTGATCCTAAACAAGTTATTTAACCTCTAAATCTCACAGGAAAGTTTCTATGCCTGTAAAATTCATATTAGAAGCATCTCTATAATGATAGATTTATATTGATGTAAGGAGTTTCCTCACAAGAAATTTCCTTTATCAATGGATTCACAGATGCATGTATATCTCCTAGACTAGCTTTTTTTTTCTTCTGTGTACTTCAATTTTCCTTTATCATGTCCTACCAAAAAAAAGAAAAAAGATTAAAAATGGGTGGCAGCTTTAGGAAGCACTATAGTAATACTTGGATCATGATTTTAATATTAAAGAATTGATTTTAATGCCAATAGTCAGAAAGTATTAAGTGTTTATGACAGAGATCTGTAGATAGTTATATGTATGTATGTATGTATAGATATCGATATATCTCTGTATCTAGATATCTATATAGATCTACCTATCTATATCTACAAACATAGTGAGGCAGAGACAGAGATAGACAGAAGTAGAAAAATAATAATAGAAAATCAGGTAAATCTGCATATATCTATGCTACTATATATTACAATACATTGTGACATGTTGTAACGGCTAATATTTATGTAGCGCTTGAAGATTTGCAAAATATTTTAATTCATTTGATCCTCAAAACAACACTGGGAGATAGGTATTATTATTATTATTATTATTATTATTATTATTATTATTATTATTCCTGTTTCATAAATTAGGAAACAGAAAAACTAACATATTAACTGACTTTCTCATGTTGATTAAATGTTTGTTCATGTCTTCTTGATTCAAAGTCCTCTACTTTATCCACTATGTCACCCAGCTATAATAGGTAATAGCATTGACTTTATCCTTGATAACTCTCTCTGAGTCCCAGATTTTAAGATAACTTGTCAGGCAACATTAATGAAGGGATTTTTCACACTGGAATTCCTCTACACTAATTAAGTTACAGATGTGTAAAAAAATTCATAAATTTTATATTAAGTCAAATAAAATGATATAAAATTTCTACTTATAGTACTTTTCATCAGTTTTCTATAAATGTTCACAGAAGTTTAAAGTTGGAAGGGATTTCAGAAGCCATGTAATTCTACTCCTATATCCTTTCTACAACTAAATATCTGACTGTTCTTGAAGTATTAAGAGGAGGAGGAATTTTCCAGCTCCTAAATCAACTCATTATTCTTTGCAATGTTTTCATTTGGAATTAGCCCATTCCCATATTTCCAAATGAATATCCAAGTTACAGGTTCTCTTGCCTCAACTCAGTCACTCTGCCATGGAAATTCATTCATTTAAACTTCTTTATTATCCAGATAATGAATGCTTATCTATCATAAATTAGCAATAATGTCAACATTCTTTCCATCATTCCCTTTGAAATAAATGAATGGGAGAAAACATATGTTTTAGCTCTCTGCCATTCTTCAAGTATACTTCATACTCACTTTTATATGACACTTTCCACCATGAAAGTCCTACTATGATACTTTATGAAGACCTTGGCATATCATTTCTTAAAGGCCTTCATTTCCAACCAACCTTAAACCTAACCTTAAACTGAAATTGGTCTTTATATAACACAAATCACATGACATTAGCTCTGTGCAGCCAACTATAGAAGGATGAGCTGAGGTAGGAACTTTGCTTTAACCAACATCTCATTAATGATTAACAGATATGGGAAATTTGTGAAAAATGCATGAATGGATCTGAAATGCTTTATGATAGAGGATTCTCCCTTACCCCTGCCATACTCCATACTTACTTTTGCTTTCAAAGTACATTTTAGTAGTCTTGTGTCAAACATAATGTAATCAGAATTTCATCGCAGAGTCAAGTGAAATCCTTCACAGTTTCATTTTGTCATGTTTGTGGCACCCTGAGTTATCATAAGAGACAGAGTTGACAGAACTTTCTCTTTTATCTCTATACTTGCTTTCTCCTATTAATTTATTGCTTGAAAAAAAAACAGCCTCCTAAGCATTAGTACCATTTTATGTAGGTTACAGTTATTTAATTAAACATGTGGCTACAGTAAGTTTCAAGGTTAATCCATTCCTATACTCATTGTTTAAGAATTAGTACCATTGACACATTCATTTGGTTAATTAAAAACTTATCTGGATTTAGAATGTTCTATAAATGATTTCCCTAGATCTGTTTAGGTTTGGTAATTTTGAAAACATGTCACAAATAAATCGAGCTTTTCTCAAGAGCCTTGTTGGCTTCCAGACTCTTTGTACTTTATTCCTACTGATTCAGTTATCCTCCTGAATACTGTATAAGTAATGCTTGTTGACATTTTAATTTTCCTACCTGGTAAATACATTAAGCAGTCATTATTATTGATATCATTTAAGGACAGTCTCTTTGACCTTGCTCCATTTATTCAGTCTTAAAATATGTCCCATTTTCTTAGTGAAGTTTTGATTAACATATTTCAGACCAAAAAAGTCAAGAACTTCCCATTCTTTTCCCCCAGCTAATAGTATTTTGTTTTTTCTAATCATATGTTAAGATAGTTTTCAACATTCACTTTTATAAGATTTTGAGTTCCATTTTTTTCTCCCTCCTTTCATTCTCTACACCTTCTCCAAGATAGCAAGCAATCTAGTAGAGGATACACGTGTGTAATCATATTAAACATATTTGCAATACATTACTCATCTTGTGAAAGAAGAATCAGAACAAAAAGGATAAACCAAAGAAAGAAAAAAATAGTGAAAACTGTATGCTTCAGTCTGCATTGAAACCCCATAGTTATTTCCCTGGATGTACATAGCATTTTCCATCATGAGCCTTTTGTAATTGTCAAAGATCATTGTATTACTGAGAGGAGCTTAGTCTATCAAAGTTGGTCATGGTACAATGTTGCAGTTACAATGTACAATGTTCTCCTGGTTCTGTTTACTTCACTCAGTTCACGAAAGTCTTTCCAGGTTTTTCTGGTCTGCCTGCTAATTATTACTTATAGGACAATAGTGTTCCATTATATTTATATAGCACAACTTGTTCAGTGATTCTGCAGTTGATGGGAAAAACTCCTGATTCTGTCCTCCCCCCAAACCAAACCATTCAATCAACAAAAACATTTCCTAGATTGACTTAAAATATATAAATATATATTTTATTAACTTTATTATCTTCCAGTTGTACCAAACATTTGCTTTCCTGATAGACTATTTCTTATCTTCTATTGGACTCTCTATCTTATCAGTGATAATGAGCTGCTATTTATATGAAATAAGAGGTTACACTGCAGAGGAGAAGGAGGACTGGCATTATAATTAGGAAGGCCTGGGTTTAAGTCTTGTCTTTGGCCATTAAAAAGGATCATGGTTTTTTGTTTGTTTGTTTGTTTGTTTGTTTAACTATTAAGTGCCTTAGGCAACTCCAGAAAATTATAAGTTAAAGACAAATAGTTTATCTGCATGGCTGGAAGTTTCCAAATTGGAAGTTCTCCTCCCTGATTAAAAAAAGAAAAAAATTGCAAATTCAAAGTAACATAATCCTAGACCTAGATTTTCTAAAATGCTCATTTCTCTGTCAGTTTTTTTTTTTTTTGGCTTGACTATTTTAACAACTTTGTGGTTAGAGGTTTGGAGGAAGCATAAAACAAGAAATTTTACACAATATAGCTAATTGAATTGCTCTGTTTAGGCAAAATCTCAAAATTTTCCTAAAATGTATAAGTGGCTAGAATATATAATCCACTGTGTTAGAAATTGAAAAATAAAAAAAGAAAAGAAAACATAGCTCTTGCATGGCATGTAAGCTAGTAAGACATAATTTCTTTTTTTTTAAACAAATGCTTTATTAACTTCTGATTTACATCATTCATTTCAGCCAGATTTTGAGTTACAATTTTTCCCCCGTTTTTCCTGTACCTGCCCTCCCAGAATAGCAGTCTCACAAGATATTGCTTCTTCTAATCTGCTCCCTCCCATATCTTCTCCCATACCCCCTTCGACTTTTCCATTAGAGGAAGGTGAATCTCTGTGCCCCAATGCCTGCACATCTTATCTCCCCATTACAAGCAAAAAAGTATTAATAATAGTATTTATATATATTTGAAACATTTAATTTTGAGACCTCGAATTTCAGATCCATTCCCTTCCTCCCTTGTCACCCATTCCCTCTGGGAAGATAAGTAATTCAGTATATGTTGTACATGTCTAGCTATGCAAAACTGTACCATAGTAGATATATTGTACAAAGCTGCTTATAATTCCCTCCCACCCATCCCACCCCCCACCTGGTCCATTCCCTACCTGATCCTGTCCCTCTTCTATAGTGGGTACTTCCAACCTCCCCTCCCCCCAAGGATGCCCTCCCATCCATCATACCTCCTCTCATTCCCCTTCCCCCTATTCTGCTGCAGGTTGAGATATCCCATTTAGTATGTATGTCATTCTCTCCCTGAACCAAATTCAATGAGAATGTGGTTTTATCTTTTTGTCTTCCTATTCTTCCCCTCCCATGCAGCCACTTCCCCTTGCTTCTTCTACATGAGGTAGTTTACCCTACTCTGTCTCTCCCCATTTCCTCTTGCTACTTTCCTCTCTCATCTCATAATTTCACCCCTTGAGTATCCTCCCTTCCCAACAAATTCATCCTATGCCCTTTATCCATATATAACTGTAACCACATACACACACATTCACATATGCATTCATATGGCCATACACCCTTCTTCCATTATTTTCATACTGAGAAAGGTTTCATCAGTCACAGTTATTGTTTTTCCATATAGGAATGTAAATAGGTCAACTTTGATAAGTTCCTTTTGATTTCTTTTCTCTTAATACCTTCTCAGGCATCTCTTGCTTCTTGTGTCTGGATGTCAAATTTTCTATTCAACTCTTGTTTTTTCCTCAAGAATGCTTGAAAGTCCTCTATTCCACTGAATGACCATATTTTCCCCTGAAACAAAATACTCAGTTTTGCTGGGTAGGTGACCTTTAGGTTCAGTCCCACCTCTTTTTCCCTCTGGAATATCATATTCCATGCCCTTTGATCCCTCAGTGTAGAAGCTGCCAGGTCCTGGGCTATTCTGATTGTGTTTCCACAATATTGAAATTGTTTCTTCCTGGCTGCTTGGAGTATTTTCTCCTTGATCTGGGGATTCTGGAACCTGGCTATAATATTCCTGGGAGTTTTCTTTTTGGGATCTTTTTCAGGAGGTGATCTGTGGATTCTTTCAACCTCTATTTTGCCCTCTGGATCTAAAACATCAGGGCAGTTTTCCTTGAGAATTTTTTGAAGGGTGATTTCTAGGTTCTTTCTTTGATCATGGCTTTCAGGTAGTCCAATAATTTTTAAATTGTCTCTCCTGGATCTATTTTCCAGGTCAGTGGTTTTTCCCATGAGATATTTCACATTGCCTTCTAATCTTTCATTTGTTTGGATCTGCTTAACAGCATCTTGATTTCTCATAAAGTCATTAGCTTCCATTTGCTCCAGTCTAACTCTGAAGGAATGAATCTCCTCAGTGAACTTTTGAGATTTTTTTTCCATCTGGCAAATTTGGCTTTTTAAGGCATTCTTCTCATCATGGCCCTTTTGGCCCTCCTTTGCCATTTGAGTTAATCTATTTTTTAAGGTGTTGTTTTCCTCAGACTGTTGACCCTCATTTCATACTTTTCCTGCATCCTTCTTATTTCTCTTCCCAATTTTTCCACCACTTCTCTTATTTGATTTTTAAAGTCCTTCTTAAGGTCCTCTATGGCCTGTAACCCGATCATATTTTCCTTTGGGGCTTTTGAAGCAGGATTTCTGACCTCCCAGTCCCACGCTCTGTTCTATGCTTCGATCCTCTTTGCCCCCAAAATAGGAGTCTAAGGTTGCATTTTTCTATTTAATTTGTTTCCTTTGCCTTGGCATGTTGCCACTTAATTACTTGACTTTTGGGCTTGTTGCCACAGTATGGCTGGGGCACCAGACAGGTGAATTTTTTTCCAGAAGGAGTTGGCGGACAACTTCCGTTTCTGGCAAGCTGGAAACCCACCCAGTACCTCCACCCCATATCACAATCCAGATCCAGGGAGGATAAAGCAAGAGTGATTACCCCCCAAGACTGATCGCTGGATCTCCCTACAGTTCTCAGGCCAGGGGCTGGAGCTGCCTTTGAAAACTACAAAATGGTGTGTCGCCTCAGCGGCTTCTAGCCCCTAGGGGTGGAAGCCGACACGTTCCCAAAGTCCATAGTGCACTAACCTCTCACTTTGTCCTAGCCAAGTCTATGTTGATAATTCTGGAATCACCACAGTTGCTGGAGTTCTGGGGTCCCTCCAGCTGGCTGCTGGACCAGCTGCCCTGGGGCTAAAACAGCAACTCAGGCGGACCTGTGCTTGGCTCCCCATGCACTGCTGACTCCCAGAGCACTGTGTTGGTCCTTCCTGCAGGGCTACTTGGTTGTCCTCAGCAGGAGGTTAGCTTCTCTGTGTCGTTCTGTGGGTGCTGGGGCTCCAGAAGTTGTTCAGAGTCCCCTTTTACATAGTTTGGAGATAATCTGTGGGGAGAGTGCCTTGGATGCGCTGTTTCTACTCTGCCCCTAAGACATAATTTCAACAAAAGTAACTATAATACAAAAACATAATGCTTAAGGTAGATACAAAAAAAAGTTTCCTTAAATTTCTAAAGAAGAAAGTATTACTTCTGCATGGGGATAAAGAAAGGCTTCATTAAGGAGAAGGTCTTTGAACTAGGCATTGAGGATGCATAGGTCTTTAGATTTCACAGAGTGATGAAGGTCACACAGGTAGTAAGCATAAGATGTGGAATTCAGACTCCAGTTCATGTTCATCACTCTTTTTTACTATGTAGTCCAATTGGAATTGATTTACAACTAGTTATTAAAATGGCATATCCAATCATGGCAGCTAGAAAAAAAAATAGAACTAAAGTGCATGTTGTCATGGTCAGTCTTGGATATTGATTTAAGGCCATTCAATAAAGTTTATTCAATGGCAAAATCCTGTTTTTGGCTTAAAGAAATTTAATTATCTTTTTTGACTTCTAATATTGATTTATAATCTTGTGTTACATAGACTGTAGCAATATGTAATACTTTAAACTGTTTTGAAATTCATTATGAATAAATTTAATAAACCATTCAATTTATTCTAATTAATTGTACAAAAAGATATAACTTTAGTCATCTGAATTGTTTAAAGAAACCATCCTAATAGTAGGATTAATTTACATAAATATATATACACATATGTATATATGTATGTATATGTATACATATATATATAATGATTCTGGAATGTATATATGGTATATATCTACATCAATATTTCAACCTTCCACTGCCCCATTCTAATTAATAAAATTTCAAAAACCTGGGTGAATTCAATCAACATTACTGTGTTTGTGTGTGTATGTGTGTGTGTACTCTGTTTTAGTGCTATGTGAACACAAGTACAGTATTTTTAAACACTTTGAGTAACCAAAAATAAGTGATATTAACAGATGCTGATAAGCAACTCTCCCGCAATTTATTGTCTTAGAAAGTTGCTTGAGGCCCTGAGCAGTTAAGCAAGGGTCATAGCCAGTACATGTCAGAAACATTACTTAAACTCAGATTTTCCTGATGCTCACCCACCACCTTGCTTGGCTTCATATACTGCCTTTCTGCCAGGCATGATTCAGCACCAGCATCCCCATGATGAGTCACATGCCATCATAATGTACTGAACAATCAACACACATTTATTAAGTTCTTATCATATGTTAGGCACAGTGTATACACTGGAAAAAAAATAAAACAAAACCTGACAGTATTCAACCTCAAGGAATTTCTATTCTGTGGGTGAAAAAAATGTATAGAACTCATAGAATAACTAGAGTTGATTTTTTTAAATAAATGAGTCTCCAACATGTTAAAGCTTTTTTCTCTTATTGTATTATCTCTGAGATCAATTATTCATGTAATTAAGGCACAGTTTGGGATCTCTTGCTAAGACTTAAAAGAGCTTTGCTGAGGAAGCAGATGAGCTAGGCAAAGATAATTCTTTTAGCCTGAATAAAGGTTAGCTTAACTAGAGAAAGCTGAAGAGATCATAGAGGGAATGACAGGGGCAAAAAGAGAAGGGTACATAAAGTGGCATCTTCTCTACTCCAAACTATTTTGGCACCTGGCATCTCCAAATCTAGGGTATCCCACAAAGTGTCCTATCTTGCTGCTGGGGCTGATAACTAGAATAGAAGAGAAGGAAGGGCAGGGAAGAGAAATTAAAAGGACCCTTACCAGAAAGCCTTGGGCACAATGATCTTCAGGCCATGAACCTCTCACCAGGTTGATAGGTGACACTCTCAGGTCTAAAGGCAGCTAGATAGCAGTGGACAGATACCTGAGCCTGGATGCAGGAAGATGCAACTTCAAATTTGGCTATAGACACTCACTTTTAGATAATGTTGTTATGTGATTATAACACAGTTGTATGAATCTGGGCAAGTAACTTATCACCTGATACCTGAGTTTCCTCCAGTATTAAATGGGAATATTAATAGCACTGACCTGCCAAGGTGGCTGTGAGGTTTAGATGACTGAGGACCATATCTGGCACATAGTAAGTGCTTAATAAATTTTTATTCCCTTTCCTTTCCAAGTCTTCATTCTAAGCATCAAGGCAGGGTAGGGAAGCTTATGAAGAGTGTAAAGTATTTTATAAGGATAGGTAGTGTTCTACCAATTCACATCTGGCTAGTTTCCTATATCTGAGGCCATAAGAAGAGACTGAAAGTTTGTAGCTTAGAACTTTCAGGCACAGCAAATACCAGATATGGGGAAATTTAAAAAAAAAAAGGTCATCAGGCAAATGTTAAGAGAGATGACTATAGCAGTTGTAATCTGTCCTAAGGAGAAATATTATAGACCCATAAAACTGTTGGATTTTCTGGACTACCATGCCATGAGATCTGTTATAGATTTTAAAAATATGTATTTGTACTCACAGGTGTGCTGTTACAATTGTTACTTCCACTGCCACTACTACTGCTACTATGACTACTACAACCACTACTTCACATTTACAGTACGTTAAATTTTACAAATTTTATATACTACCTCAGTTTTAAAATATTGTAATACTTAAGTCACTTAATCTCTCTCATATTCCCCAGGAAATCCTCTAAGGCAATTTTTCAAGCTGCAGAAAAAAAACTGCCCATCTTCACCAGTAAAGGATGTTCTATGGCTCTCTGCATACATGAACTTAGGTCTGGATTTTTTTTAAAGGTTGTAAATATTTTTTAAAGTGCTTTCCCTCCACCAACCCTGTCAGGCAAGTAGGACAAGTCTTTCTATATCCATTTTAATGAGGTCTAAAGATGTAAAGGGACTTTCCTATGGCTACATATAATAACAGCTACATAGAAATCAGTGAGTTATAAAGTAGACTTAATGATTATCTAGTCCATTTGATAATGGAAAAGGTCAGAGGAGTGACATCATAAAGGGATCCTTCCTTTATTTGGTCTGAATTATCAAGTTGACTACATTGACTGAACTACAGTTATCACAAAATTGCCAAGTCTTAACTCCAATTCATAAATTTCTAACAGAGGAATGTGGATTTTTAAAAACTTGTTTAAAATTGCTAAGCTTTTTATAGCTATTCTGACACTGTTTCATTTTCCCCCTATGCTTACACCCATTTTATTCTAACAGTGTTTCAGACATGCCTTGACTTCTGCTTTCCCTGCAATTTTCCTCTAAACAATCACTTTAATCACAAAAGATTAAGCTGACATAAGCTTAACGGATCAAGTCAGGCTTCTTTTAGCCAGCCCTAACAAGATGAGACAAACTGGCTTTGTTCTTTCAGACATCCAAAGCGGATGGAGCACATCTTTTCCATTTTTTGTCCTTGGCAATGAATAAACACATACAAAATGCAACATACCATAGAGTAAGACCTGCCAAATCCTGCTTTAAGAAGCATATGTGGGGCATTGAGTGAAGCCTCTGAGAAGCTTCTCTGCATAACCTGGAGTAGAAATGGGCCTTAAGTGATTAGATTACTATTTGCCAAAGTGTTATGGCAAGGTTTCAAGAAGATGTCCATTAGTTTGATGATGGGTAATGGAAAGAGAGGCCTTGAAAACCTCAATGATGCCAGAAGCAGGACAGTATATTTTAAACAATATTCTTTTGCAAAATGTGCTATTTTCACTAGAAAAATATTATTTAACACAATTATAACATCATTTATATTTAGTTCTCTTTAATAAGGCTATCAAATTTGATTGAATCCTCTATTACCTATCACATCATGGGCTAGAAAGAATTTGGTTGCCTGATATGTCTTTTCTTTTAGTATAGAAGTAAGCAGGGCAGTTATTTTCATGTACCCAGATACCTGCTTCCTAAGAAACATACAAAAGCGAATTATTTGGGACCAACAAAAGGGGAGCAACATCAGCCAAGTGATACCCAGATCACAGACTATCTCTATATTCAAAGAATGAAGCCAATTTTCCAGAAAATTTTCTATGGCCATTTTAGTTTGACAGAATATTGTTCAAAATGATTTTCTTTTTTCTTAGATAATCTGTCTCTCTCTGTTTCTTTGTCTCTCTCTCTTATTCTCTCCCTCTCTCTTTGTTTCCTTGTAGTCTTTTTCTTGGTAAGCATGCTATCCCTCATTGGTTTAAATACATTTTTATGCAAATGACTTCCCTCTCTCTTACCTAGCCCTTACTCTCTCCTTAGCTTCAATTCCATATTTTTAATTAGTTGTCCAGAATGCCATCTGTAAGCTCCATGGTCATTCTTTATTATTTATTTTCTACTATATAATTTATAATTTTATTATATTCTACTTTTTGATTCAATTTCACAAATATTTATTGAATACCTATTATGTGTTATTCAACTGGGATAACAGACAACAAATAAAGTTAACAACTCCAAGTAATTTACATTCTACTTGGGAGGTACACGAAGCATAAGTATAATGAGAATATAAGTTAAGATGGTGATGGGAGCAAAAAAGAGATCCTGGCAAAGCTCTCCCGAAAAAATTGAGGTGGGACACAACACTTTCATTTCAGATCAGAGAAAACTTTAAGAAGAGATAATACCTTAACTGATGAAATTAAAGTATTATAACAAGCTAATATAAATTTGAATTGAAAATAATTATCCTAAAGGATAGGCCTGACTATGTCTCTCCCCAGCTAAACAACTCCTTTACTGCACTATTGCCTTTGCATCTTTCCTCTAGAATTGATCAACTCTTCGACTTGGCTTTTAAAATTTATCATTGTCTGTCACAAACCCAGCATCACTCCTTTTCATGTTTTATGTTCCAACCACCTGGAATACTTATTGTCAGTAATCTTTATATTTAACTGTAATATCTTTTTGCCTTCGGTATTTATTTTTTGTGGTATGATTCTATTCTTCTAATAACTAGAAAAATCATTGGTCATTGGACAAAGATTTCACATTCAATATACCTACAATTAATTTAAATCCCATATATGGTCAAAAACATGGCTCAGTTCTTAGTATTTTGTTGTCTCTTTTGCTGAGCTATCACAGTGGAAACAAAAGCAAGAGACACAAAAACTGAAGGGGATAGAGCCCTGGATCTGGACTCAAGATGATCTGATTCAAATACTGCTTCAGATACTTACTATCTGTGTGACCCCAGGCAAATCATTTTACCCCTGTTTGCCTTAATACACTGGAGAAGCAAATAGCAAACCATTATAGTACCTTTGTCATGAAAACTCCATGAATGGTATCGTCCATAGAGAGGAAAAAGAAGAGTTGAACATGATTATAAACATGGTTAAATTTTTTTATTTTTAATTTTTTAAATTTAAATTAAACTTAAATTTAAAATCAAAATACTTAAATACACATTTTAAAATTTAAAAATTGTTTTTTATGATAATAGGAACATTTCTATAACAGCATATTTCCTCGAATACCCTAACGCCCTAGTTCCTCAACTTGTTTGTTTTTCATTTCTAATCTCAAGTACACAGATAGTCCCTCCCCTTTAGCTTGCCATCATGAATAAATATAGTCCTTCCATATTCATGAAATCTTGAAAATCTCTTATCTGAACATAATATACAGTTCTTCTACCTCCCTCTCTGCCTTGTAATTACTAACCCTATTGCTTTTTTTTTCAAATGCTTTCTTAACTTCTCTTTTACTTCATTTATTTCCTGCAGTTTCTGTGTTACAAATTTTCTCCCCATTTTTCCCCTACCCACCTCCCCAAATTAGCAGTACCCCATGATATCCCCTCCTCTTATTTCCCAATTATATGTAAAATAGTATTAATAATATATATATATATATATATTTAAACATTTGTTTTGTTTTTGTTTTTTTTGTAAGCAATTGGGGTTAAGTAACTTGCTCAAGGATACATGGCTAGTCATTATTTATGTGTGGGTGCTCATTTTCTGAGGCCGGTTTCGATCTCGGGTCATCCCAACTCCGAGGCTGGTGCTCTTACTCACTGCACCACCTAGCAACCCCGAAACATTTGGTTTTAAAACTTTGAATTCCAAATTCATTCTCTTCCTCCCTTGCCTCACACCCTTACTGGGAAGATAAGCAATTCAATATAGGTTGTACATGTGTAGCTTATACAACACATTCCCATAGTAGATATAATGTAGAAGACTTATTATATTTTCCTCCCTCCTATCCCACCTCCTTCTTGTTCTATTCTCTACTTTGGTCCTGCCCCTTTTCAAAAGCGTGTGCTTCCTACTTCCCTCCCACTCAGCCCTTCCATCACCACCCCCTCTCATATCCTTCCCTCCTAGTCTCCTGTAGGGTGAGATACCCTATTTAATGTGTATGTCATTTCCTCCCTGAGCCAAATTCAATGATTATAAGGTTGACCCATTCCCTTATACCTTCTTGTTCTTCCCCTCCATTGTACCCCTTTTCCCTTGCCTCTTTTATATGAGATAATTGGCCTCATTCTGTCTCTCCCCATCTCTTCTCATTATATTCCTCTCTCAACTCTTGATTTCACCTTTTAAGTATCATTCCTTCCTATTAAATTGGTCCTGTGCCCTATATCTATGTGTGCCTGTAAGCATATATATATTCACATATGTATTCTTACACCTATATACCCTCCAATAAAGACTATATATATTTTTTTTCCTATTCCCTTCAACTATTTTCATACTAAGAAAAGTTTCATCAGTTATAATTATCATTTTTCCATGTAGGAATTAAATAGATGACTTGCATTGTCATAGGTGCTCTGGGCTCTCCATTGCATTGGTTATCACTCTTAAGTTGGCAAAGTTGTTTTTCTCACAAGGTTGACTTTATATAAATAGTTTCCTTGGTTCTACTCACTTCTCTGCATTAGTTCCTGCTATACAAGGTTCTTTTCAACTCGTTCATTTTCTTACAAAATTCTTATTTTTTATTTTATTTTTTATTTTTTTACCACAATTTGATAGTCACTGACATAGAAATTAGTTCTTTTGTCTTTCATTTAAATTTCTCTTCAGGATCAAGAAGTGTATTTTGCTTATGACTATTCCTTCTCTGCTTTCTTTGTACTCTTAACCACCATTCCCACTTAATTATTGTTGAATTTGATATGTATGTACATCAAACTCTGAAGATGTGGGTATGCCCCATCTTCTCTTGTTCATTTCAGGTAAAAGTTTTTGTTTTTGTTTTTGTTTTTGTTTGTTTTGTTTTTTTTAATTGCCATTCCCACATTGCTTTCTCAGTGTTTGTACAATCTTCTTACTTAAACCAGATATGAGAAATCATAAGTTTTATGCCCATTCTTTTTTTTTCTTTTATTCATTCTTCTCTTTCTCCTTCCTTTAGTCCTTCAGAATGGAGTCAATCCAACGCAGGCCCCAGATCCTTTTTTAAATTTTTATATTTATTTGTTTATTTTTCTTTCCTTCAATAATCTTCAAAAACATTAACTTTTTGAAGGGGTACTTCTTTCTTTTCCTTTAACCATTAGAACATTGGCAATACGTTATCATATAGCACTTTCCAGTGCCGAAATAAATTTAGCCTTCTTGCTTTCTATGGACTCTTGTGTTTGGATTTCAAAATTCCTGCTTATTGGGGCAGCTAGGTAGTGCAGTGAATAGAGCACTGGCCCTGGAGTCAGGAGTTCAAATCCAGCCTCAGACTCTTAACACACACACACACACACACACACACACACACACACACACACACACACACACAAAATTAGCCATGTGACCTTGGGCAAGTCACTTTACCCCAATTTCCCTACCTTCCCCCCTCCAAAAAAAGAAAAAAAAAGGAAAATTCCTGCTTATCTTTCATCTTTCATTAGAAATTTTGAAAATTCTGTATTCAGGGGCGGCTAGGTGGCACAGTGAATAAGAGCACCAGCCTTGGAATTGGGATGAACCGAGATCGAATCCGGCCTCAGAAAATGAACACCCACATATAAATAATGACTAGCTGTGTAACCTTGAGCAAGTTACTTAACCCCAATTGCTTTAAAAAAAAAAGTTCTGTATTCCTTTAAAGGTTCATTCCCTCACCTCCATGCCTTCATAAAGGCTTATGATCAGCTTAGGGGTACATTATTTTTGATTTAAAGCCTATTTTTTGGATTATTGGAATTGGAAATCTCATTTTTAGTTGAATCTGTCAAGGTTCTGATCTTGACTGTATTATTTGATCACAATCTGCTACTTTCTACTTGCTTACAGTAATAGCATTTTTGTTTTTAGTTGTTTTTTTTTTAAAATTAGAAATCTAGATTTTTGCTATGGTATTATTTTTCCAGTTCTTTTCAAGTGCAGATCATCAAATTAATTCTTAATTTTATATTCTGTTTCTAAAAACTGTAGGAACTTTTCATTTAGGATTTCTTGAATTATATAATTTGATTTATTTTACAGGTCAAGTTAATAGATTTTAGGACAATAGTTTTTTTTCTGTGAAATATCTTATATTTTCTTTTATTCTTTTTAATCTTTTGGTTTTGTTCCATTTTTTACTGTTTCATGAATTTCCATTTTGTCTTTTATAATTTTTAAGGAATATGTTTCTTGGGTAAAGTTTACCACTTTTATTTTGATGCTATTTATTCTTTTCCCATTTTTTTTCTGAAAAACTTTACTTCATTTTAAAAAAATTTTATATCTCTTGCTTGGCTTCTTGGCATTTATATAGTCATTGTGGAAATTCCACTTTTCCCCCTTTGAATCTTTACTTTCAGTTCCTATCGTGATACTCTTACCTTTATTTTTTTCCTCAAAATTTCTATACTTCTGAGAATTCTCAATACTTGTTGCTGTCTTTGGTTTACTTATATTTACAGTTTTAATTCTTGAATTGGGGTTTGGTTCCAGGGCCAGACACTGACCTCAGCTGCACTTTTAAGTGGTTGAGTCATCCACTTTTGTCTCATCCTGAGTGAGTTCCTATATTAACTTTCCCTTCCCAAGGTTATGCTTGATGAATCTTTGAGGTTTGAATTGCTGGATCTTCTGAGCCCCATTTGGAGCTTCAGGACAAGTTACTAGTAATTTTGGAGATCCTGAGTATGCTTGTTAAAGCCATGCTCCCACTGATTATCCCAACTGCCAGGGCTTTCACTGAACTCTCTACAAGTTTCAAACAACCCTGTGGATTTCACAGGAACGTCCTTAATTCTTACAGCCTCTGGATGGAGAGCCCTGAAGGTTCCATGTGTCTGGTCTTTCTTTGATCTCTCCAGTAGTCTAGGGGGTTATTTGCCTCCACTGGTGCTGGTTTGCTGAAAGCCCATTTTCCTATTGCCCTTATGAAAAATGACCTTTTTGCACATTTCTAGAATAGAAAAAAGTCACTTAGTGTGATCACTGGATTATGTTCAATGAACAGTTGAATTTCTTGATCATTATATGGTTTGATGCCAGATTCAGATTTTTGCTAGCTATAGAGCAACTGGTTTACTGCCTCTGTTCAGATGGCATCTTGACCAGATATCCTTATATAAAATAAAACTAGTAAATGCTGTGGACTATATTGTATATATATTTTTGAAACAAGACTGAGCTTATTGCCTGTCCAACTTTGGAATAGTCATTTAAACCCTCTTTAGCTTAAGTTTCTTCAACTCTAAAATAAGGGGATTGGATTAGCTTGCTTCTAAAGTTTTTTCTGACTCTAAATCTATGATCTCAGGTTGAAATAAAATTGTAATGTTGACATTTGATTATGTGTATTTGGTTATAGTGTATAAAATAAATATATAACATAGGGTATTTTATTTGTTATTATAAACCATCTATCTGTCTGTTTTTTATCTTACCAATGGGGTGTTTACAAGAACCTTATGAAGGTCTGAGAAGTTAGAAAAGGAAATATTCCAGGTGAAATAGTTTTCTGCAAAGATGGAAATATCTTCAAACATCCCAATGTGTTTATGGCCTTGGTAATGCTATTTTTAATGTTCCGATTATTCTTTCCAAAAGACTACTCTGATAATTTCTCTACTTAGACCCTCCAGTAGCCTCTCATTGCCTACAAGATAAACTCGAAACTCCTTATCCTAACATTTAAAGTATGCAGATATCTATCTTTAATCTCTCTTCTGAGAACTATTTCTCAATGCTCTTCTTCCTGTACTTTACATTCCAACAAAACTTGACACTTTATTGTTTCCAGATTTTCCCTACAGAAATCTCTAACTTTTTAACATATTCAGTTCATGTGTCACCTATGTAAGCTACCCTGTTACATATAATCAAATGTGACATATCCCTTCTCATTGTCTCATAGTACTTTGGCTCCACCTCTACTTTGCACATGTCACAATTTGTCTCTCATAATATTTATTTATGTACATATTTTATACCTATGTTTAATGGCAAGCTCCTTGAGGACATTATCTGTGTCTTAATTAGTTTTTATTTGGTCAGTATCTGATATAATGTCTATCATATTTCAATTTGGAGAGCTATAGCAGTCACAATATTGCACAGATTTAGTAACTCCATGACTTTCTAGATGGGCATTATGATATTTTGTGGCCAAAATACATGAGAACTTAGAGGTAAGCCTTGTAGTAAAATGGTATTGTGGTAGAATTCAAGAAGGACAGTTGCACATACTAGGCACTAGACACTTCACACATATTTTTTGAAATGAATCGGATTATGCTGAGTTGAGTTTAAGTGAAATCAATGTACTGCTCACAAAACCTAATGCCAAGATCCAGACATGTTCTGTGTTCCATATATTTATACTCTAGTAAAAGGGAGGTCAAATAATTTCTTGATTTATTTACACATTTTGTCAAAGATAACCTGGGCAGTTCTACTTGTAGCAGCTTTGTTTGACTGATTTACCTAGATTAACTATGAAAATTAATTAATAGGGTAATAGTTTAACTCTTGTCCTGCATGGAAACTGAACATTTGGGTAACCAAGGGTAAGTCCTTTAACTTCTCCAGTCTCAGTTTCCTCATCAACTAAATGTAAATATTGATATTTCTACCATTTAATTTATAGGCTTAAATGGGAAAAAAAAAACACATTTCTGCAAATGTTAAAAATGCTATAAAAATGTGAACTCTTTTCATTGACATTCTTGGTTTATTTTTATATCTTTTTCTATATTAGTATTTGTTCTTCCTAAAATTCCATTGCCTTGATTTTCTATCCTGTATAATGGAGTGTATTGAAAAGACATTTGCTATTTTGTTTGGGATCTGGGAGAACTTGTTCTGACTCACAAAGAAACATCCATGGAGTATGTCTAATTAAAAAATTCACAGCTTATTATTTTGCCTGAAAAGGTGGAACAGGTAAATCAAGATAAATGATATTCTTGAATTTTGACTTTCAGCTTCATTTAGTGAGGAGAGAAAATGCCATATATTACAAATTTCCAGAATGACTAGATTATAGATTTGTAAATGATTTAGATAATTTGCTCTAATATTATCTTCATATCTGTGAAGATCAAGTAAATCATAACTCACTTAAGAAAACTCTGTCTGACAAAGGAAATATGGACAGTTTTGGATTTATCAGGCAGGTGACAGTAATGTAAGTAAAAGGAATCTCAATTCTGGGCATATCAGCATTCATTGTTTGTTGAAAAATTAGGGGTTTTTTGTTTGTTTGTTATTCACTGGTCAACAGTCTAACTGCTTTCAGGCTGTGCCCTTTATTCATAGTAAATGAAAACTTCTGTGGTTTTTGCAATAAATCCACATTTAAAAGACACTGAAAATAACATTAATTTAATTTTTTTTCAGAACATGTTTGTTTTGGAAAAGTACCTTCAAGTATTTTGTGGCTCATTAAAGGTCAGTTAATTATGAAAGAGTCTGTGGCTAGAAATCCTTGGAGACTGGGGCCATCTAGGATCTATTTGATGGCATATCTGGGTGTCTGAGAAAACCAAAGATATTTTTACAGCTATTTCATATATACCCAGTAGAAGAGAAATATCCATGGTATTAAAAATGAAAGATAGAAACTATACAGTGTAGACCTTTGAATAGACTTGTCTGTAGTAGTGATAGAAGAGTAGCCTTACAGGAGTATGCATTAGTATTGCTTAGGGCATGGGTTGGTTGGCAGACTCTATGCTGTTATCTTTAGGGCAATTCTGTTGTTTCATGAAGTCTATTCATGCTGAAGAGAGATCAAAGCCTTTTGTTAAATCCATCAACATGACAGTAGATTTAGATTTACATACATTAGAAACTAATTCTATTTTCTACATTATGTTTCCTTTAAATGAAATTATTCTACCCTTTTCTTAGCTTAAGTTCAATTAAGGATAGAGATTCCTTTGCATAGTTTGATGTAAATGGAATGCATGGCTCTATTACATATAAAAGTCCATTAAATAAAGTGAAGGCAAGAATAAACTGATTAAAGTAAAGGTATACACAGTCGACTAAAATTGGTTCATTGTGTGGAGGAACTATGTTGTGTTTTTGTCCATTTGTGTACATAATGTTGTGAATACTCTGAAGTGTGATAAAATACTATTCATAACCCAGAGTTTCCCTCATCAGGTTTATGTAAGGTCACATACTTAACCACACATTATTAGTGCATTTCAATTTCCTTGTTATCTTAGCCTGAAGGGGCATATATCATGTATGGCAATATGCCACTAACTCACTCTGCTCAATAGTACTGCTCATCCACATAAATGTTATGAGAGAAATTAATAACAATATTGATTTTATACTGTTTGAGGAGTTAATTGCAATTATAATTGGATAAAGATTGCATCTATCAATCATGATGAATTTTTGCTACATTTCTCAAAGGTCATCTACTAAATTACAAAGGGTTGGCATCTGTGTACATGTACCAACTCTCAAGTAATTACAAATCCTTGAAGTTTTGAAATGATGAGGTTTAAATATATATTACTTTTACATAGAGTCCTACTTTTGCTGCTATAAAAATGAGATGCCCTTTAAATTATTATTGTAATGTAACAAGGTAGGAATTTAGGCACCGCCGGGATTATTTTTTCAAATGACGTTTTGTAGTGCTTCCTTTTGAAGACTTGTTTTTCCTTTTATTTATATTTTATTTGCTATTTTGTTTAGTTTTTCTATATATGGGTGGTAGAACAACTAAAGTTCCAAATGCATGTGTTATCAATAAAATATTTAAGAAACACCACTTTGTTCTTTACCATAAATACTTATTAACTACTTAATCCCATTCCAATTCTCCTGAATAAACATAAACTTTGTAGCCTAAACTAGTAATCATGCCAATTAAACAATAAGCCAACAAATTTTAATACCTGTAATTTAATCATATAATACTTTAGAATGTTTAAATCAGTTTGTAAACTAGCACCAAATCTCTGGTGAGAATTGAATATCCTTATGTTCCTTCATCACTTCACGATTTATTTCATCCACTGTGTTACTTTGTCCATTGATGTAAGTCATGGGCTTTTCCATATAAGTAAGTTATTCCATGAGCTGCCATGGCCAAAAAATTCCATAATTTAGTGTCAAGTGATTTCTGAATTTAATGTATTTGCTCCTTGGACTACGACTCAAAGACCACTGTTAGAACCTTTTCCAGCTTGTCAAGAAGGCTTTATAGTATTCTGCTTCCAAACTCAGACATTACACTTGTCGTACCATGACAGAGGTATAAAAATAGACTTTTTGTGGAATGAGAAACTCTTATACTATGTTTATGTAATGGTTGTTTTCAAGCTTATGTTTTTGTGATAAAAATGTGACCATCTAATTTGACTATTTATTTGTCCTCTCACTAAGGGAAACAATCAAGTAGAAACTTAAATCAGATGCAAAATTAAAGTAATTTGACATTTTCACTTCCTTGCTGTTTTTTTTTCTTTTTTAAAGAAAATGGTCACCTGCCTAAAACCAGTATATTGGATATGTAACAGTATTATCTGACTTTATAAAGTCCTCACCTCGCATAGTATATATGTTTTGAGACAAGTCTTCCCATGGAGTTTTACAGTAAATCAACTTGACATTTATGATATTTAAGGTGCAATGTATGACATCTGTTCTGTGATTTACAGAATTGGAAATGAATATTTTTACCCATGTGGTCAACTAAACCTCATCCAGATGCTAATGCATATTTTGGGATTAAAAACATTGAAATGGTATAATGAACATATTTTCTGGTGATTTAAAATTGGATAATAATCAAGGCTGGAGAGAGAGATGGAAAATTCAACTCCATCTTGTCAAAACATCATGTTATATATGTTACCTATCAGATATGTACTTCAGTTCTTTCCTAAATTCTTTTATATTTTGTTTTTTATATGCAAACTTAAGCAGTTTTTCATCATTGGGGCTTTTAATGAAAAATAAATTTGAAGTTAGGGTATATTAAGATGGTTGGTAGATAAGGTCTTCAGTTATACACTGAGCTTTGGCCAGAGTGACATTCTCATTTTAATATGTTCCTTAATTGAGGAGGAAGGTAGAATTGTTTATTGATAAAGTTTCTTCTGTTAGTTGCTTAGGCAAAATTAAACTGCTCAATCTTTTCATACTTTTCTCTCCCTCAAGTAATATCAAAATACCTATAATTGTAGTTATTGGTCAAATTACTGGTGTATGTGGAAACATACACAGCACATGTATGTGGAAACATACACAGAAGCAAACACAGAACATGCTCTACTACATATTAAAGAAGATATTTAGGCTTATTATATAAACACACACACATACACACATGTGCATGTATATGCATGAACACAGGCATCTAAATGTGTGTCTAGGTATATATGGGTGCATGTATGTAATGTTTGGCCTATATGTGGGATACCTTCCATTTGGCTATATATTATACATGATGGGAACATAAATATTATATGTTATACATTTGGGAACAACCCAGACTTTCCTGACTATATTACCTATGGGTAGGAAGGACAGAATAAGAGACAATGGATATTCACGTGATTCATCAACCTAAAGAGAAGGAATAACAATCTTTAAAAGTATAAATCAGCCCAAGGTCTGAATCAGAACCTAAAAGAGTCAAAAAGTCCAGGTGCTAGGATAATGAATAAATAAAATGAATGACAAGATGCCAGGAAAGATAGACATAAATATAAGTAAAAGTCCTTATCATAAAAGAGGTTGCACCCTAATGTAAAGGGAGATACCTAAAGGTAGGAAGAGACTCACTTGGGGACTGGAAATGAATAAGAATTTTGTTTCTAAATAAGAGCAGACTTTCATAGTCCAGAGCTCCTGAGCCAGAACTCAGACTCCAGTAAGAGAAAGATGAAAATGGTGTAACACCAATATAGTATTCACAGTGTCTATGACAGCTATGAATATACCAGTGTAATGCTGAATTACAATATATAACAGACTCTCCACATGAAAGACAGAACCAAAACATTTATTCAAATACAAGAAGGTGGAATTTCAACCCCAGAAAGCCCAATACATCATAGCAACAGAGAAATCTACACACAATAGCAATGCTGAGGGTACTGCCATCCCCAAGCCTTCCCCCTGCTAGGACCTTACCACAAATAATCTCTCACAGCTAGCTGCCTGCTTCCTCTCTCTCCCTCAATTCTAACTCCTCTGACCAACTTCTGGTCTCTGTTCCCCCGTTCCTGCTCCACCTGTGCGACAAGCTCCTCCCACCAAATACTCATGTGACTCAGGCTTCCGTGTGACTCAGGCAGGTCAAACAGGTCTATCAATGGATGGGGAAGATCTTCTCAATAAGCAAAAATACATTAGCAATACAAGTGGTCAAAAAGACAATGAAATAAATAAAACCAAGCATTATACATTCTAAGAAAGAGTACATGTGGAGCAATCTTAGGAAAATACTGTAAGCTGGTGATGAATGAAGTAGGGAAGAGGGACAGGAAAGTCCCTCATTCAATAAATCATCCTAAGATTATGCCTTTTTACAAATGTGTGTCCCAAGTCCTCTTTTTCCTTTAAACAATTCCAATCGGTGATCTCATCTGCTTCAGTTTTCAAATATCTTCTCTGTTCTCATGATCCTCAGATCTATTTATTCAGTTTTAATCTCTTTCCTTATCTCCAGATTTGCATCTCCAATTATTTACTAGACATTTTGAACAGAATGCCCATATGTAACTCAACATATCCAAAACTGATTTTCTTCCCAAACCTTCACCTTTGATGAACTTCCTCATTACTATCAAGAACACTACCATTCTCCTAGGTTCACAACCTATATGTTATCCCTGACTCCTCAGTCTATCTCACCTCCTCCCATATCCAATCTTGCCAAGGCCTGTGGTTTTAACCTTTTTGAAATCTATCAAATACTTCCCTTTCTCTTCTAACATCTAGTTCATATGTCCTCTTTTCTATTCTGATATTGACATGATTCTGAGGCAGAACCTCATAACCTCATACCTGAACTGCTTTAATAACCTGTTGGTTGTTCATTTTGTTTCAAATCTTTCCCAAAATCCAGTTCATTCAGAGATGTCCAATTATTCTTCCTAAAGAATTGATCTATGTGACACACGCCTGTCTCTCTGCCCATTCCTTAAACTCCAAGGGTTCCCTATTACCAATATGATAAAATATAAAATTCTCTGGCATTCAAAGCCCTTTCAACCTTGCCCCCTTCTGCCTTTCAAATCTTCTTATATGCTACTTGCTTCTATGTACTCTGAAATTTAGTGACATTAGCATCATTGCTGTTAAAAAAGAAACAAACAAAAAAACCTCATCTTGATACTCCAGATGTGTTTTACTGACTGTCCTCTATGCTTCAAATGCTTTCCCTCCTCACCTATACCTCCTGGCTGCCCTAAACCCTTTTAAGTCCCAGCTAAAATTCTATAATCTTTAAGAAGGCTTATCTGATATCTTTCATTTCTAGTGTCTTTCCTCATTGATTTTCTACAATTCATCCTATATATTTTGCTTGTATAGAGTCATTTTGCATATCATATACCCTATATGACTTCCTTATTTGCCCTTTGTTTATTCCATACTTAGGTCAGTACTTGGGAAATAGTAAATACTTAATAATGCTTGTTGGTTTACTGCTTGAATATACTCAGCTCTCATATTTATATGGGAACTTGCTTTTCCCTCATAAAATTCAATCTCTATTCAAGAATTCTATTGAAGCTCTTCCTTTTTTTCTTTGTGTCCATGGTACATATTAGGTATTGAATAAAAACTTCTCAATTGATAATGTATTCATTAATTAAAACCATACAGATATAGGATTTAAAATGAGTTTTGTCTATATTTGGAGAATTAATAACAATAAAGTAAAATAATGAGATTACTAGCTATAATTTAAATCTACCAGTGCCTTGAATGCAATATAACATGTAAACATACAGACATATACATATAAGATAATACTTATATACATACACCTATACATGTGTGTTTGCATATATATGCTATACATACACATCCATATGTGTATGTATATCTATATGCATATGCATATGTATATCTATATCTTTATCTACACACATTTCAGAGGAACGGGCATGAACTCTCCTTCAAACTCCTCCAAAATACTTTTATGTAATTAATCTAAGCAAATTCTAGAGTGGCAGAACCTACAAAAAGATAGCCTGAAACAAGTTTCCAGCCCAATGTAGAAGGTTGGCAGGAAAGGTTTCTTGCATCACAAATAGAGTGGAGCACAATTCAGCACAGTCCACACCAGTGCACACCCAGACAGAACAGACCAGGTCCCAGCAAACCCAGCAGGAGCAGGCCTCTGGGTGACTGAAAATCAGTGATAGCAGTGGCAGTTTCCAAACCTCTCAGCCCACAGTGTAAGCAGATAAAACAAAAGATGAGAAGGAGATTTAGAGAGATCTTTATGCAAGCACCAGGGTCAGGACTCTGTTGCATTGCCTGTACTTTGATCAGGGTCCCAGTCTTAGGTCTTAGTTCCAGTGTTAAGAGGAGCACTAGCACAGCAGAGATTGCAGCCACAGGGGAGCAGACACTCTGCTCACATTTTCAAGGTTGAAAAGAATTCTTGTGGTAATTCACAAACCACTGCACAGTACAGGAAAGTAGTGAACACATATCTCCCTTAGATCATACCTTGGAAGAGCCAAAAACATACAGGATCCCCAGAATTACCTCTGAAAACAGTGTCACAAAAAACCCAAAGCTTGGGATAGTGCCCTCTCCACTTGGGAAACAGAGGCCCACTTTAGCATAATACTGAAAGTCCCAAAATAGGTTGAAAAATGAGCAAACTACAGGGGAAAAAATGCTGACCATAGAAAGTTATTATGGTGACAAGAAGAAGAAAAAAATCAATCAAAATCTGTGAATTCATAGCATCCAAGAAAAAAATATGAATTTGTCTCAATCCCATGAAACACCTCCAAAAGGATTTTTACAATCATGTAAGAGAGTTAGAGGAAAAATTGGGAAGAGAAATTAAAGTGGTGCAAAAAAATAATGAAAAAAAGTCAAGAGATTGACAAAAGAGGTACAAAAACATATCAAAGGAAATAACACTTTAAAAATTACAGAATAGGGGCGGCTAGGTGGCGCAGTGAATAGAGCGCCGGCCCTGGAGTCAGAAGGACCTGAGTTTGGAGCCGGCCTCTGACACTTAATCCACACAAACAAAAACCTAGCCATGTAACCTTGGGCAAGTTACTTAACCCCAATTGCCCTAAAGGGGCGGCTAGGTGGCGCAGTGAGTAAGAGCGCCGGCCTCGCAGTTGGGATGACCCGAGATCAGATCCGGCCTCAGAAAATGAGCATCCACGCATAAATAATGACTAGCCATGTAACCTTGAGCAAGTTACTTAACCCCAATTGCTTATTAAAAAAAAAAAATTACAAAATAGGCCAAATGGCAAAGGAGGCACAGAAATCCAGTGAAGAGAAGAATGCCTTGACAAGCACAGTTGGCCAAATGGGGGAAGGGGGTAAAGATATATCAAAATTCACTGAAGAAAAGAACTTAAAAAGTAGGATTGGTTAAATGGGAAAGCAAGTACAAAAGTTCATTAAGGAAAATAATTCCTTAAAAGTTAGAACTGGGCAAATGGAAGCTAATGACTTTGTGAGACATAAAAAAGCAAGCAAAATTGAAATAATAAAAAAAAAAAGCAAAATGTGAAATATATTATTGAAAAACAGCTGGACTTAGGGGGCAGCTAGGTGGCGCAGTGAATAGAGTGTTGGCCCTGGAGTCTGAAGGACCTGAGTTCAGTTCCAGCCTCAGACACTTAACGCACACAGAAACAGAAAAACCTAGCTGTGTGACCTTGGGCAAGTTACTTAACCCCAATTGCCCTCTAAAAAGCAAAAAAAAAGAAAGAAAGAAAAACAGCTGGACTGGAAAGTAGATCATGGAGGAAAATTTAAGAA
The DNA here is from genome assembly GCA_011680675.1 of Gymnobelideus leadbeateri. Taxonomy (NCBI): domain Eukaryota; kingdom Metazoa; phylum Chordata; class Mammalia; order Diprotodontia; family Petauridae; genus Gymnobelideus; species Gymnobelideus leadbeateri. Next base: position 135,841 of record WOXC01000002.1, on the reverse strand, counting down.
GTATTGGACTGCTGCTGCTGCTGCTGCTGCTGCTGCTGCTGCCTCCACTTCAGCCACTTCTACAGCCCAAGGCTAGGGCTGGACCATGTTTCTCTTTCACCTAGGTCCCACAGATTACCCCTGTTGACCTTCTGTGCTGTCCTCAGTGTTTTTAGGTTGAGAAATCTGGAAACTGCCACAGCAGCCAGTGATTTCAATCCCTTGAGACCTGCTTTGTAAGGTGCTCTGTTCCTAGTCCAGTGTTATATACCCTTCCTGTTGACTTTCCAGGCTGTCTTGTACTGGAGATGTGTTTCACTCTGTCATTTTGTGGGTTCTGCAGCTCTAGAATTTTTTTAGACTCATTTTTTACAGGTATTTGGAGAGGTTTAGGAGAGAGCTCAAGCAAGTCCTTGCTTTTACTCTGCCATCTTGGCTCCACCCCATGAAAGACCAAAAATTTAGATAACACAAATATACGTATAGTTATTTATTAAATGATTTAGGATGAAATGAATGCACGAACTAATATTTTTATACTTTAAGTAATTTTTTTAAATTTTCATAAAAGAAAACCAGGAAATTTCCTAAAGATTCTAAGAATTTTGCTTAAGATGTGCTACTTAGGAATGATATTTTGCTACAATATTTTATTACAAATAATCTTCATTATCAAATCAGGAAATTCATATTATTTTGTGCACGGGGTTTTACCCATCAGAAACAGTAAACAACATAGGATTAAAAAAAGACTGTTCTTTCTCTTTTTACCCCAAGACACATTAAAAAAATTAGATCTTATATTGATCAATTCACAAAATTATATAATATATACTTTACTATACCTATGTGATATTACATATTATTTACATATGCATATACATACATAAATACATACATGTGTGTATTTGTGTGTGTATGTAGTGCCTACCCTGAGTAGGTGACACAGATATAAAGACCAAAAAAAGAAAGAAAATAGCCCCTGGCCTCAAGGAGCTTATTAGGAGAACCAATATGTTTATAAGTAAAAAATAAAATCTGCAATAAACAAATACAAAGTAATTTGGTAGAGGAAGTTATATATAGAAAATAGTCCTTAAGGGGGCTCTGAAAGGAGTTATGAGGCAAAGGCAAGGAGAATAGAGAATATTAATATATGCATTCTAGCCATTCAACACAGCTGTTGGAAATAATGATGTTGGGGCGATTTAATTCTGTGTACAAAAATAGGAAGTAGGACAGTTAGACTTTTATATAGAATACGTGATAGTGTTGTCTAAAAAGCTGGGAAGAGTGGACCAAAATAATAATAGTGTTAGGAATTTGAAATTTCAAAAAAAGAATTTCTTGTCTGATCCCAGACTTAATAAGGAATCAATAGAGTTTATTGATAGAGGGTGTCAGGATCAGATAAACATTTTTGAAAAATAACTTTGGTGACTATACTAGACAGTAGATTGAAGTTAGTATATATTGGAGGTGTGGAAAATAAATTAGAGGCTTTTGCAATTGTTTATGCAAGAAATGCTATAGTGAAATAGTTAATGTGGGTTTACAGAAAAAAATAGATAGATATGAGAGATTTTGTGGAGTTCTATATGAAGTGAGGGAAAATAAAGAATCTAAGATAACTCCAAACTTGAGAACTTGGGTAATTGTAGAATATTCATGCTATAAAAAAATTAAAGTTCATAAGTAGGGTGGGTTAGAGGGAAAGTTAAAAAGTTATGTCTTCAACAGATTAGAGTTTAAAATTCACTGACTGTATGTAGAACATTATACTACTAGACACTGATTAAGATAATGATAAATGATCTCTGTCTTGATGGAGATCACAGTTATAGTGCATGTGTATGTATTTCCACACCAAATAACTATAATACAAGGTGACCAAAGGAAGTGCTAACAAAATGTAGTTTGATAACCAAGACAAAAAAAAAAAACTAGGATTATCAAGGAAAGCTACATGTGGAAAAATATGACATTGGAATCAATTCTTAGGGAATGTTAAGCATTTCAAAAGGAAATGTGGCGGGTGAATGTATATTATTGATTCAAGAAATGACATGATTAGAACGTGGAGATTGATTAGCACAAAATAATGAGGAAAACCAGGATGGGAATGGATGATTAATCTTGCAATATTATGAAGATTAAATTTGAAGAAGGAAAGAATATGACCTCTGAAAGTTATGTTTGAAAGGTATTTTTATGGTCCCGGTAATTGATAATCAGGGCCTATGCAGAAGAGAAAGGAATATTCAAGATATTTTGAGGAGGTATTCATTGGAGGTAACTAGGTGGTATAGTGCATAGAGCACTGGGAATGGAATCAGAAAGATATGAGTTCAAATCCAGCTTCTTTCACTTACTAGCTGTGTGGGGAGGAGGAGGAGGATGAAGATCATTGCCCATCTCAAGCTGGCCAGTGGGGTGTCCAAAGTGCAGTTACTACTGCTTACAGTTGGGTCTCCAATGTGCAGTTACTACTGCTTACAGATTCTTGTCCATCCTTTGTTCTCAGAGAAGACCAATCACTTCAGGAGGGTGATATAATGACTTGAAAGTGAATAGGATTTAAGTGAAGCAGAACTGAACAAAGCCATCCTCTTTACCCTCTCCAGAGCCAGGAGTCCAGTGGCAAGACATAAGTCAAGATAACTGGCAATGGCCCAGGATACAGTGAAAGCAGAAAAATAGCAAGTAAAGGAATCAAGATAAAGAAAAAGAACCTGAAGAAAGATGTATAGAGTACTTAGAGAGTGTGGAGAAGCAGAAGAGTATGGCATCCTAAAATTTGAGAGTAGATACTACATTCAATAAAAATGGATATTGTATCAAAAACTATAGAAAGGTGAAGAAAAATGATCTAGAAAAAATAACTTGAATTGAATAAGGTGATTGTTTACCTTTGGGAGGTCATTTTCAGTAAATATAATGGGAACTGAACCTGGATTCCAAGAAATGTCAAGGTTTGTGTAGTGGAGGAGGTTGGGGACAGGTGCTCAGTGAGGAAATACAGCCATCATATGTAGATTTATTTTTTGATAAGTTTAATGATGAAGGGAAAGGAAAAAATGACATAATAGCTCCCTGAGATCCAAAGATTGAAGGGTGTGTATTTTTATGTTTGTGTAGGATTACAGATACTAGGTATGCATGTAGACATATGGAAGAAGTCAGCAGCAAGGGGAGACTGAACATGCATGAACAAAAGAAATTGTGATGAAGCAACATCCTTAAAAAAGGATGGAATAAGATTGGGAATAAACACAGTTGAAGTTTATGCAACAGAAGTATTATGAGTAAAATCTCTCTCATTGTGATTTTTCTTTCTTCTTCCTTACTTTTATTTGTTCACAGTCCCAACACAATATGATCAACAAATAAGTAATTAAGGCAGAGAATGTAGCTTATATTTAGTTTAAACAAAATATTTTAAACTCACTTTACTTCTTCCTTCTGGGTGTACTAGTAAGAAATACTTCTTAATACTGTGATCATTTTTGTTCTATTCTACACAAAACTGCCAGATTTGTCTGTTCCAGATACTCATGCGATAATATCTGCTTCTTAAAAAAGTTATAATAGTTTTCTCATGTTTATTCTAAGAGATCTAAACTTTAAATCCTAACATTGGAAGTCCTACATCACTACATCAATGAATTCATCTCCATATTCTCACTTGTTCAATATCGCATTATATAATTCTCCAAGAAAACCTTTAAGCTTCTTTTATACTTGAATATTTATCTTTGTGGTTTTGTCTGTACTCTCCCTACTATCCACAGTGCCTTCCCTATTGATATAAATTAATTATGTTGTTACATCTTTTTTTTTCTTTTTGGAAGGAAGAAGGTAGGGCAATTGGGGTAAAGTGACTTGCCCAAGGTCAAATGGCTAATTTGTGTGTGTGTGTGTGTGTGTGTGTGTGTGTGTGTGTGTGTGTGTTAAATGTCTAAGGACATATTTGAACTCAGGTCCTCCTGACTTCAGGGTCTATGTTGCATTCACTGTGCCATCTAGCTGCCCTATCATTACATCTTTCACTAGTAAGTTAAGACTCTCCTTCCTTAAGATTTCCTTAGTCTTTTTACATTCTGATCTCTTTTACAACCCACTTCTCTTTGTAACATACTAAATAATTTTCTCCTCTACATTAACTTGTTTTGATGGATTAACTTTGTAATGATTTTCCCTCTTTTTACTCATGAAGATTTTTTTCTCCCAATTTAGAAACCAATTGTTCATTTGTTTACCTACTCCCCTTCCCCCCAAAATCCCATTCCCACTAAAGCACACCTTAGGATGTCTGCATAGTGTACAGGCACAATGATACCTAGTTAAATAGCAAAGGAGGGAAGGAAGGAAGGAAGGGAGGGAGGAAGGAAGGAAGGAAGGAAGGAAGCTTAATCTTCACTTCCTGTTCTAAAATCTTACTCTGAAATTATCAAAAGCATTATATGACATATCACACCTGCTGATAAGGGATGTCTTGACTCATCTTGAAGGTCTTTGAATATACAGAAGTTAGAAAGCTGATGTCTGTTGTACCAACCAAGCATAAAAATTGTGCCTTTCATCATCACTTTCAAAGTGTTCTGGATTATGATCTGTCCTTGGAGAGGCTACATGTTTAATATTTAGTCCATCAAAGATTTTTAAAAGTGAGCTGTTGCTCACTGAGCCATGTATTTTGGTACTGAAGTCATGCAACTAAATTATATTAGAGGGCTAAAGAATCTACTTGACTTTTTAGAATGTTGATCTAGGCCATTTGAAGTGAATTGCAGTGAGGCAGAAAATGTACTTTATAGTTTGCTGTGCTTGAGATAATGGAACTACTTTGTTTAAGAATGAAGAGATTATTTAAATACAATTTTTTGCTTCATAAACAAGAGTCCTATATCATTTGGAATGTATAGTTTATATAATACTTATCCTTGAAGCTTTATCCCAGCACAATATTTCAACAACCTTATCTTTCTTATCACCACGACTTTCTAGCTTTAATTTCCCCAACATCAAGTCTTCAGCCTTTTCATATCATGTTTTTATACTCCCCCAAAAAGCTCATGCTTTGTTTTTTATCATCAATATGATAAGCTAGTCTTTGACCTGAAAATGTCTTTCCTGAACTATTTCATCAATTGAAAAAAATTCTTCATCTTCCTACACTGAACTAATTCAGAATGTCTTAATTCTAATGGTATATTATGTTCTTTTGTCTTAAAGAGATAAACACTTCCATCAGAATCTCATATTTCCTTCCTTCCTCCCCCTTTTTTCATCTCTTTTTTTCTTACATTTTTCTTTAAATTGAATTAAAGTTATGTTTTTCATTTTTAAGATACTGAGTACCTTTTCCCCTTCCTTCACTCAAGCAGCCAACACCCTAGTTAAAGCACTTGTCACCTCTCATCTGTAATATTGCAGTAGTCTATTAACTGGTATTATTTCCTTTGAATTTCCCCCTGGTCCATTCCATCCTTCAGATAGCTGACAAAGGGATATTTTTTAAGCAAAGGTCTGACTATATAATCCCCTATTCAAAAAGCTTCAGTATTTCACTACTGAATCTAGAATAAAGAATAAACTTTTTTTTAATTTTTTGTGGGGGAGGTCATTTAAAGACCTTTGCAATCTAGCTCTAGACCATCTTTCCAGATATAATGCATATAAATACAATTTATACAATCTATATTCTAGCCAAACTAATCAGCATGATGTATGTGCTTGTTTGTGTGTATGCCATTGACTTTCTTAAGAGAATGTAAATCACTTAAGGTAAGAAACTGTTGGGAACAGAGCCAAGATGGTGGAGTAAAAATAGGAATTTTTCTGAGCTCCCACTCCAACCACCTCTAACACCTGTAAAATATGACTCTAAACAAATTTTAGTGCTACAGAACCCACAAAGTGACAGAGAGAAACAAAGTTCCCCCTGAAGATACCCTGGCCAGCCAACAGGAAGAAGAAAGGGTCTATCATACCTAGCTGGGAGCCAAGCCCAGTTCCATGTGAGCTGCACAGTATGAGACCAGGGGTGGCCCTGACCAGTGGCACAGACTGGCCAGCGCAGACTTCAGGAGAGCAAATCATTGGCAACTGTGGTAGTTTCCTGACTTCTTAACCCATAAACGCCAAAGAGAAAGTAAAATTTCAGTGTGGAACTCTGTTGGAACCGGATGATGGAAGAGCATGGTCTAGCCCCTGGGGCAAGAGTTGGTAGAGGTGCAGTCACTGCAGCTGCTATCATGTGGCTGCCTCCAGAGCTCCTGGCCTGCAGATCATAGCGGAACCAACCGACCATTCAGAGGGTGATTGCTATTGCTTTGACCTGCTTAGATCTGGATCATAGTCTTGGGTGGTAGTCCTGGGGTATGTGGCCAGTGTGCCAGAGCTTGGGGTGTCTGTAGAGAAGCCCCTTCCTCATAGCTCTGACAACATTTGGGAAAGCTCCAGCAATTTGGGATATAGCTCTCTCCCCTCTGGAAGCAGAGTTCTACTGTGGTAAAGAGCTCAAAAGCCAAATAATTGGCTGGCAAGATGAGCAAGCAGAAGAAGTACAATCAGACCATAGAATCCTTTTTTGGGGACAAAAAGGATCTAAACATGGAACCAGAAGAAGTCAACAAAGTCAAAACTCCTGCATCAAAACCTACCAATAAAAATATGAACTGTTTACAGGCCATGGAGGAGCTCAGAAAGGATTTTGGAAACCAAGTAAGAGAAGTGGAGGAAAAATTGGGAAGAGAAATGAGAATGATGCAAGAAAATCATGAAAAGAGATTCAGCAGCCTGCTAAATGGGACACAAAAAATACTGAAGAAATTAACACCTTAAAAATAGACTAACTCAAATGGCAAGAGGCCCCAAAAGCCAATGAGAAGAATGCCTTAAAAAGCGGAATTTCCTAGATAGAAAAGGAACTTCAAAAACTCACTGAAAAGAATAATTCCTTCAAAATTAGATTGGAACAAATGGGAGCTAATGACTTTATGAGAAATTAAGATACTATTAAACAGATGCAAACAAATGGAAAAATAAAAGACAATGTGAAATATCTCATTGGAAAAACCATTAACCTGGAATATAGATCTAGGAGAGATAATTTAGAAATTATTTTATGTTGTTTTTTTATCCACAGAGTTTAGTAGAGTATCTACAAAAGTATTCTATTGTAGGCCATTAATACTTTTTGTTTTGACTATTACTGTCTCCTTAACCCTCATTTCTCCTTTCTTTATGTCCTTTTTTGTGGGTTTTTTTTTTAATCCTTATACTGTTAGACATTGCTTCCTTTAGCAAACCCCAAAACCTTTACTGAAACTACTGGGTGTCCTCGTTTAAAATATTTTGCATTTTATTTTTATATTGTACCTTTCCCTGAAACAGAGCTATAGCTGGCAATCTTGGTATTTCTTACTTCTGAATCTTATTTTTCTTAATTTCCTTAAAAGTTTAATTAATGTTTTACTTTGCAAAACTTTTCCTGATACCCACTGGACCTTGCTTTAGTACTTCTTCCTAAAATAAATATCATTTTTTGCATATGTTTCCCATACACTTATAAACATGGTACTGGTTCCCCAATGCCTAAATCAGTATTTGGTGCATATTAGGAAATTAGATAAGTCCCATGAAGATGCTGTAACTTGCAGCAATTTGTAGTTATAAAACTACTGATATTTGTGTTGAAAAACTGCCACTTAGATCTCTGTTGTAGTATCTATTAGCTAGATGGCATCATGTTGTTGAGACAAAATGATTGCTTAGTTTACCCAGTCCTTAGTTATTAAAGAGGTGTGGGCTCAGAAAAACTGGAATCTGGAAAATATTTTAATTTAGAAAGGTCATAGTCACTCACTGTTTCCTAGGGTATGACCAGCCAGCTTGACTTTTATCTTGCCAATGAACTTTGATGACCCTGAAGGAGAAAATGAGGCTTATGACTTTGCATAGCTCTGCCCCACTTTTCTAATTCATGGGTAAGTCAAGATATCATCTTCATGATAGCATTGGTCCTCTTTGAGAAGAAAGGATGAATAAGAACAATATTTTATTTGAAGTCAGAAGATACGGATTTAATATGTCCAAAAAACAATTCATGGGGCATTTAGGTGGCACAGTGAATAAAGCACTGGCTCTGGAGTCAGAAGGACCTGAGTTTAAATCCAGCTTTAGACACTTAACTAGCCATGTGACCTTGGGCAAGTCACTTAACCCCAATTGCCCTCCAAAAAGCAATAAAAAAAAAGCAACTCATTACTTTTCCCCTTAAACCTTTTCTTCCCCTTCTTACTTTACATGTTATTGTGGAGGGCAACAGTATGTTCCTAACCCTTAAGTTCACAATCTAGGAGTCAACCTGGATCTCATTCTTTCTTGTCCCACCATACCAGTCTATTCCCAAAATCTGTTGATTTCATGTCTACAAAATCTCTCCTCTGATACTATCATAACTCTACTGTAGGCTCTCATTGTGTCATACCTGAACTTTTGCAATACTCCAGTACACCTTCTATTCAGCCAACAAAGAGATTTTTCTAAAGTACAGTTGTAATGTTAAGGCAATTTGAAGGTCTCCCCTGCCCCTTAATGTACCTTACTTGAAGCCCAACAAGAGAAGCTTGCTTAGGGGAGGTTTGTTTTTCAAGAAGACCCACACATGTTTTACTTTGTAATTAGGAAGTGGTTCATAAAAGGTTGATGTTCTCTGACCCTGAAGAAAGCTATATACCTTGAGGTGAGACTTTGGTTCTGGGCTCATTTGTGGGAAGAGTAGTGTGATTTGGCCAGATGAGATTCTCAGCAGCCATTGAATCTCCCCAGTTTTGAAAACCCAGATGTTGGTGCTTCTCTCTCTGGTAACTAACACTGTATGTATGTAGTGGTCAGGCAACTTGAAGCCCTATCTGTTGGCCTATTGAATTGTGCTATTTTCTCTATCTGTATTTTTTGTCTGCTTGTGATTTCTATTTGTATTTTCTGAAATTCGGTGTGCTGACTTTTTCCCCTGAACTAAGTGAATGATATATATATATATATATATATATATGTTTGATTAAAGTAGGAATACTAAACCCTTTTGAATTGCTTTCCTTTAGAAAAGCAGATCAAAGAACCCATCTTAGCATCCATCCTGGGTATGCTAGGGTACTTGCTGTTAGAACAGTTCACATCACAACTCTATCACCAAACTCCAGTGGCTCTCCATTAACCCCCAGAGTCAAATTAAAAATGCTCTATATGGCAAAGTTCTTCATAGCCCCTTTTTAATCTCCTTAAACTTTTTTCCCAACATTTACTTTTCCACCATGTATCACTGACCTCATGGCTGTTCAAAGAAAAATTGGCTCTGGACATTTCCTCTGGCTGTACTCCATGCCTCGAATGCTCACCTTCCTTAACTCTATCTGCTAACTTCCCTGGCTTCCATTAGGTCTCAAATAAAATTCCCATCTTTTACAGGAAACCTTTTCCAAACCTTCTAAATTATTCCTTATTTATCCTGTTTATGGTTTATTTGTGTATGTGTGCACGTGTGTATATAAACACACATATGTATGTGTATGTCTATGTGTGTAAATATATATATATATATATATATACACACACACTTGTACACATACACATATACAATTGGTATACATGTTGTCTCCCCATTACATAATAAGCTCCTTGAGGGCAGGGATTATCTTTTGTCTCTTTTTGCATGCCACTATCTATTGCAATGGCTGGCACACTGTAGGTGTTTAATAAATGTTTATTGGTTTATAGATTGATTTTCAAAGGCATATATTACATATGGAATAGTCCAAACATTTTAGCAGAGCATTTGAGAATGTCCAAATGTGATCCAGACCAGTGTATGAACTTCATTCTAATGGTTTCCATAGAAGTCAAACTCCTTCAGGAAGCGGATTGTTTCACTTTTGTATTTGATTTTCCCAGGACTTAGCACAGTACTTTTCACATAGTAGAATCTTTGCAAGTCCTTGTTAATGGATACTCTCCTCTCCAACTCACCTTTCCCTGAGTGTGCCCTGAATTTTTATACTACTCTGCTTTGTCTTTTTTTTTTTTTTAAAGCAATTGGGGTTAAGTAACTTGCTCAAGGTTACAGGGCTAGTCATTATTTATGTGTGGGTGCTCATTTTCTGAGGCTGGATTTGATCTCTGGTCATCCCAACTCAGAGGCCAGTGCTCTTACTCACTGCACCACCTAGCCGCCCCTTTAGGGCAATTGGGGTTAAGTAACTTGCCCAAGGTTACACGGCTAGGTTTTTTTGTTTGTTTGTTTGTGTGGATTAAGTGTCTGAGGCAGGCTAAGAACTCAGGTCCTTCTGACTCCAGGGCGGGTGGGTGCTCTATTCACTGTGCCACCTAGCCACCCCTGCTTTGTCTTCTTAATGTGATTATCATTGTCATTTAGAATTAAAAGAAACCTTAGAAACCATTTAATTCAAATCCCAGACTTTATAGATAAGGAAACTGAGACACAGGAAAGCATTGTGCACTGGTTAGAAAGTGAGATTTATAATCCCAATTTTTGTGAATTCCTTTAAATAGAACATTTTCATTTGAACTTTAACATAATCCTCTGAGATAAATAATACAAATATTATTAGACATCATTCTACCTTCCCCCTCCATCTTCTTTCCATTTAACCTTCCTCCTATTGTATGCTCTGGGTCAAATAACAAGCCCTGAGGTACTTCTCAAAACTCTGAAGCTTCCTAAATAGGGACCTCACTGTTCTGACAGTTAAGTGAATTTTTAGTTGTTGTTCAGTCATCTTTCAGTTGTATCTAACTATTTATGACCTCATTTGAAGTTTTCTTGGTAAAGATAGTAAGTGGTTTCTATATCCTTCTCCAGCTCATTTTACAGATGAGGAAACTATAACAAATAGTTAAGTGATTTGCCCAGGGGCACACAGCTATTAAGTGACTGAGGACAGATGTGACCTCAGGAAGAAGAGTCTTCCTGACTTTCAACCTCACACTCTATCCACTGCACCACATAATTGTCTTTTGTGTTTTATATGATCCATTAACCTAACCAGGACAAGTTATACTTTATATTCTACCCAAGGCATTTTCTTATAATTTGATTTGATAACCCCTTTGATATGTCTACCATATTCTGTTAGAAATTATGATTAAGTTAATACCCCCATTGATATTGGGAAGGGCATGCTAGTCAGCCTCTTTATGATTCTAGTTATCACCGTGGCTATTTACAAAAACAAAACACCCATCCTTGGTTCCCACTTTGCCAAAGGTGTTGTTATACTCTTTTAAAATGTAAGATACATGGGGCATCTAGGTGGTGCAGTGAGCTGGCCCTGGAGTAAGAAGGACCTGAGTTCGGATCCAGCCTCAGACACTTAACACACACAAACAAAAACTTAGCCGCGTGACCTTGGGCAAGTTACTTAACCCCAGTTGCCCTCCAGAAAGCAAAAAATAAAATAAAATAAAATAAAATAAAATAAAATGTAAGATACTTAAATTCAGGGGCTATCATACTTTTGTATTTATATGTCCAAAATTTGCCATAGTGCTTGGCACATTACGATTGATTCATATATTTTAAACTTCATTAATTATCTAATTTTATAATTAATAAAATGAAGACTTTGAGAGATCATTTTTTTCCATCATCACATAGTTCTTCTGTATCAGAGGTAGAATTATAAATATCTTCCTGATTCAAAATCCAGCACTTCTGGTTGCCTCTGTAATTGATGGATTAATGACAATATATAGCTACATTCTCTACATAGTCAAAGACCAATAAAATGGTTTTGTTTTATTTTTGTGTCCCCAGTCTTAGTGTCTTGTACAGAATAATTGCTTAATAAATTTTTATTCAATTGATTTGAATAGATTCAAACAAAGTAAACATTCTAATCCATGGTCAATTAAGCAATTTGACAACTGCAGATGAGAAACCAGTAGATGGTCAGTTATATGTGGATGAAAGCCTAGGAAACTGACATGTTCGATTCATAAGAATACATGTCATGTAGACTGAGGTTTATAAGAGAATAATCCATGGAAGCATACCTAAAACTCCTTGTTTCCTTTTGCAAACCACTTAGATGTTAAGCAATATTAAAAAATAGCCAAAGTTGATTTTATTTGAACTTACAGCATGGAACAGGCTTTGTATTTTAAATCTCTCCATGTATTAGCTCTGAGAAAATTGCTTATTTATTTATGCATTTGGAAAATATTACCACTCGTTGCTAAAAATCTTCTGGAAGCATTTACACAATTATTAATAAGCAACATTGCTGTCAACTGGTTTAAAAGTTTCTCATGGAAATGGTTTGCCTAAATGACTTAACATCAACTGTGACTAAAATGTTGCTAAAATTAAAACATGTTTCAGGGAAAAAAGACTGTTTTATGTTGAGTTTTAATAAACTATATATATTTGAAAATGGGCATATATGAACTTAGGGACTATATTGATTATACATGAATAAAATGAAATTATTTAGTTACCTTTGACAGAAGTCTAAAATAGGGTATTTTAGTGGGATTTAATTCTTTTTACTTTGATAATGAGTGATTTGTTCTGGAATATATTTTTAACTTAAGCCATGGCTCAGAAGAGTTGCAAAATCTGTAATTTCTCAGATCTAACTGAATCTTGGGAGTTGTTTTTGTTTTGGACAATTTCATTGGCCTATGATCCCATTTATGGTTTTCACTAGGGATATTAGTTTGTTCATGAATGGTTTACTATATACAAAAGAAAGAGAAAAGTTCCCTCAACTCATTTGCAAGCATTCTGACTAACTAGAAAAGGACCACAGGATAGATGTAGATTTATTTAATATAACAAAAAAGAAAAATGACTCATACAAAAGCCTAAAATTAGGAAAGATAGATACATCTCCCTGTTGTTAAATTATACCTAGCCCAGAGTACATAGGCCTAAGAAATATAACACTTAACATGAATTCTCATCTCTTATAAGAAGGAGAACTGTGAGTTTCTAGGAAGTTGGTCAACCATTTCACTGTATCTAAATAAATCACACATCACAGAATAAGAGTGAAAAGCAAATTTTTCATATCCTAATGTAGTCTCTTTTCCCTCTCTCATACCCCATGCCCTGTAATACTCCCCTGTCTCTAGAGTCCAAATGATTATTTTTCTAAATTAAACACACACACACACACACACACACACACACACAAACGCGTGCGCGCGTGCGCTCACACACTAAGATTCTTTTCATTTTAAACTTTGAGTTCAAAATTCTTTCCCTCCCTCCAACTCTTACATCCACCCACTGAGAAAACAAAAATTGTTGTCGCCTTCTCTGTCTTCCTGTCGGTGCTTCCAGTGGAGGGGCCGCTGTCTACTCGCTCGCACCATGCTCGCCCTCAGACCCCTCGTGAAGCCTAAGATCGTCAAGAAGAGGACCAAGAAGTTCATCTGCCACCAGTCCAACAGATATGTCAAGATCAAGAGAAACTGGCATAAACCAAGAGGCATTGACAACAGGGTGCGAAGGCGATTCAAGGGCCAGATGTTGATCTAACCAATATTGGTTATGGAAGCAATAAGAAGCAATAAGAATATTGGAATATTCCAATATTCAAATATATATATATATATATATATGCTATTATTGAATATATTTGAATATGGAAGCAATAAGAAGAAAAAACACATGCTGCCAAGTGGATTCAGGAAGTTTTTGGTGCACAATGTCAAAGAGCTAGAAGTACTCCTGATGTGCAACAAATCATACTGTGCTGAGATTGCTCACAATGTTTCCTCTAAGAATCAGAAAGTGATTGTTGAGAGAGCAGCTCAGCTAGCCATCAAGATCACCAAGCCAAACGCTAGACTGAGGAGTGAAGAAAATGAGTAAAAAGCTTTGCACATTTTTATTTGTGTTAAATAAACTGGTAAACTACTAAAAAAAATGTTGTCGATTATATGTATGTTACAACATGCAAAATATATTTCCATATTAGTCATATCACAAACAAATTTTAAAAAGAAGGCAAGAAAATTAAGCTTCAGTTTGCATTCAGAGTTCATCAACTCTCTCTCTCTGAAAATGAATAGCTCTTTTTATTTTCATCATGATGTTTTTGGAATTGCCTTGGATCATTATATTGTTCAGATAGTCAAGTATTTCAGAGTTGATGATCATTACAACAGTGCTATTACTATGCAAAATAATCTCCAGTCCTTCCCACTTCAATTTGCACCAATTTATATAGATCTTACCATTTTTTTTGTTCTTTTTATTTTTTTATTTTTTTTAATTAAACAAATGCTTTATTAACTTCTGATTTACATCATTCATTACCGCCAGATTTTGAGTTACAATTTTTTCCCCGTTTTTCCCCTACCCACCATCCCAGAATAGCAGTCCCACAAGATATCCCTTCCTCCAATCTGCTGTCTCCCATATCTTCTCCCATTCCCCCTTCGACTTTTCCATTAGAGGAAGGTGAATCTTTGTACCCCAATGCCTGCACATCTTATCTCCCAATTACATGCAAAAGAGTATTGATAATAGTATTTATATATATTTGAAACATTTAATTTTAAGACCTTGAATTTCAGATCCATTCCCTTCCTCCCTTGCCACCCATTCCCTCTGGAAAGATAAGTAATTTAGTATGTGTTGTACATGTATAGCTATGCAAAATATTACCATAGTAGATATATTGGACAAGGCTACTTATAATTCCCTCCCACCCATCCCACCCCCCACCTGGTCCATTCCCTACTTGATCCTGTCCCTCTTCTATAGTGGGTACTTCCAACCTCCCCTCCCCCGAAGAATGCCTTCCCATCCATCACCCCTCCTCTCATCCTCCTTCCCTCTATTCTACTGCAGGTTGAGATATCCCATTTAGTATGTATGTCATTCTCTCCCTGAACCAAATCAATGAGAATGTGGTTTTGCCTTTTTGCCTTCCTATTCTTCCCCTCCCTTGCAGCCATTTCCCCTTGCTTCTTCTACATGAGATAGTTTACCCTACCCTGTCTGTTCCCATCTCCTCTTGCCACTTTCCTCTCTCACCTCATAATTTCACCCCTTAAGTATCATTCCTTCCCAACAAATTCAACCTATGCCCTCTCTCCATGTATAACTGTAAACATATATACGCACATTCACATATGTATTCATATGACCATACACCCTTCTTCCATTATTTTCATACTGAGAAAGGTTTCATCAGTCACAGTTATTGTTTTTCTATGTAGGAATGTAAATAGGTCAACTTTGATAAGTTCCTTTTGATTTCTTTTCCCTGATTACCTTCTCAGGCATCTCTTGCTTCTTGTGTCTGGATGTCAAATTTTCTATTCAACTCTTGTTTTTTCCTCAAGAATGCTTGAAAGTCCTCTATTCCACTGAAATAATTTTTAAAAATTATAGCAAATTTCTCTAAGGCCTAATGTCTCAATTATATAGAGAACTGAGTCAAATTTAGAAGAGTACAAATCATTTCTCGATTGATAAGTGGTTGAAGGTTATGAAAAGGCAATTTTCATACAAATAATCAAAGCTATCTATAGACATATTTAAAAAAACTGAACTAAATTACTATTGATTGGACAATGGCAAATTAAAATGACTCTGAAGTATAACTCTAAACCTATAAGAAATGAAAAAATGTTAGAGAAGATGAGTAGAAATATGTACACTAATGAACTCTTGATAAAGTTTTGAACTGATCCAACAATTCTGGAAAATAATTTGGAACAATGCTCAAAGTCCTATAAAGCTGTGCATACTCTTTGACCCAATAATATCACTACTAGGTCTTTACCATAATGGCATCAAAAACAAAAGGAAAAAGAACTGCATTTACAAAATATGAATATATATTTATGTGTATGTGTGTTTATATGTCTATATAAACAGTACATATGTATATATATATATACATATATATATAAACTATATAAACACACAGAGTATTGAGTTTAGAAATTTAATTTCTTTAATTGTTAAAAGAGGCACAAAAGTACTGAAGAAAATAACTCCTTAAAACGTAGAATAGGCCAAATATTTGGGGAAAAGTGGTACAAAAGTTCACTGAAGAAAATAAATCAAAATAAAAAAGCTCAAATATATACATATTCATACACATATACAATCAAGTCTTTTTATGGTGTCAAAGAACTGGAATTTGAGGGGATACTTCTCAGCCGGGGAATGGTTGATCAAGTTACGGCATATTATTATGATGGAATTCTATCCTGTTATAACAAATGACATGGGATATGGTTTTAAAAAATGGTAAGATCAGAGTAGTAACAGCCTATCTAAGGCACTCTCCCCCCAGATTACCTCCAAACTATGAAAAAGGGGACTCTGAACAACCTCTGGAGCTCCAGAAACCACAAAATGACACAGAGAAGCTAACCTCACACTGAGGACAGCCTCACAGCCCAGAAGGGAGCGACCAGCACAGTGCTCTGGGAGTTGAGCCCAGGTTCACTTTAGTCAGAGGTTTCAGCCCCAGGGTGGCCAGACAAGCAGCCAGCTGGAGGGAACCCAGAATACCAGTAGCTATGGCATTTCCAGCATTATCAACACATAGATGCCTAGGACAAAGTGAGAGGTCAGTGCCCTATGTACTTTGGAACTGGCTGGGAGAGCACATCAGATTCTTCCCCTGGGGGTGAGAAGGTGCTGAGGAGCAGGAACAGCTTGTGCCACATTGCCACATCACAGCTTTTGCTCCTGCCCTGTGAACTATAGGAGGATCCGCCATTAATCTAGGGGGTAATCACTCTTGCTTTAACATTCTTGGATATGGATTGTGATCTGGGGTAGAGGTCTTGGGGTGTGTGACCAGCTTGCCAGAGCATGCAGAGGCTTCAGAGAGGCCACCCAACCAATACCTCCGTCAACTGAGAAATCCCTGACGTTTGGGATGGAAGCTCCCCTGGCTGGTGGTAGAGTCCTACTGTTGCAACAAGCCCAAAAGTCAAGTAATTGAGTGGCAACATGCCTAAGCAAAGGAACCAAAATAAACAGAAAAATTCAACATTAGACTCCTACTTTGGTGGCAAAGAGGATTGAAGCATGGAACAGGAGGAGGACTGTGAGGTCAGAAATCCTGTACCAAAAGCCCCAAATGAAAATACTAGCTGGTTACAGGCCATAGAGGACCTTAAGAAGCAGATAAGAGAAGTGGGGGGAAAATTGGGTAGAGAAATGAGAAAGATGCAAAAAAAGTATGAAATGAGAGTCAACAGTCTGAATGAGGAAAATAACACCTTAAAAATAGACTTACTCAAATGGCAAAAGAGGCTCAAAAAGGCAATGAGGAGAACAATGCCTTAAAAAGCCAAATTTGCCAGATGGAAAAAGAATCTCAAAAGCTCACTGAAGAGAACCATTCCTTCAGAATTAGACTGGAGAAAATGGAAGCTAGTGACTTTATGAGAAATCAAGATGCTATTAAGCAGATCCAAACAAATGAAAGATAGAAGGCAATTTGAAATACCTCATGAGAAAAACCATTGACCTGGAAAATAGATCCAGGAGATACAATCTAAAAGTTATTAGACTGCCTGAAAACAATGATCAAAGAAGAATCTATAAATCATCCTTCAAGAAATTGTCAAGGAAAATAGCCCTGATGTTTTAGAATAGAGGGCAAAATAGAGGTTGAAAGAATCCACTGATCACCTCCTGAAAAAGATC
Source organism: Gymnobelideus leadbeateri (assembly GCA_011680675.1). NCBI lineage: Eukaryota > Metazoa > Chordata > Mammalia > Diprotodontia > Petauridae > Gymnobelideus > Gymnobelideus leadbeateri. The sequence goes on along the minus strand of WOXC01000002.1, from coordinate 118,143 downwards.
CCCAAAATAAATGCTAGGAATATTGTAGCCAGGTTCCAGAATTCCCAGATCAAGGAGAGAATATTACAAGCAGCCAAGAATAAACAATTTGAATATTGTGGAAACCCAGTCAGGATAACACAGGATCTGCCAGCTTCTACACTGAGGGATTAAAGGGCATGGAATATGATAGGCCAAAGGACCTAAGATTAAAACCAAGAATCCCCTACCCAACAAAACTGAGTATCATGTTTCAGGGGAAAATATGGTCATTCAGTGGAATAAAGGACTTTCAAGCATACTTGAGGAAAAAAACTAGAGTTGAATAGAAAATTTTACATTCAGTTACAAGAAGCAAGAGATGCTTGAGAAGGTAAACTGGGAAAAGAAATCATTATGATCTTATCAAAGTTGAACTATTTACATTCCTAGAGGGAAAAATGATAATTGTAACTTATGAAACTTTTCTCAGTATGAAAATAGTTGAAGAATGGTATATGGGCATATTAATACATATGTGAATATGTATATTTTATATTGTATATTGAATGTGTGTATATATGTTTTCAGGCATACATAGGTAGAGGGCACAGGTTAAATTTAATAGGAAGGGATGATACTTAAAAGATGAAATTAAGAGGTGAGAGAAGAATATAATGAGAGGAAATGGGTAGAGATAAAATGGGGTTAACTATCTCATATAGAAGAAGCAAGGGAAAATTGTTACAAGATAGGGGAAGAACAGGAAGGCAAAAAGGTAATACCTTATCCTCATTGAATTTGGATCAGGGAGAGAATGACATACATACTAAATAGGGTTTGTCACCCTACAGGAGAGTAGGGGAGAAGGGGATGAGACAGCTGTCAATGGAAGGGAGGGCAGGCTGGGGGGAGAGTTGGAAGCACCCCCTTTTGAAAAGGGACAGTACCAAAGTAGGGAGTGGACCAGGTGGGAGGTGGTATAGGAGGGAGGGAATATAGTCAGTCTTTTACAATATATCTACTATAGTAATGTTTTGCATAGCTACATACATACAGTATGTACCGAGTTGCTTATCTTCCTTTTAAAACCAAATTTAAAATATATATATTTTTTAAATTTGTGCATATAATTGGGAGATAATATGTGCAAGCATTGGGGCACAAGGATTCAACTTGCCCTAATAGAAAAGTCCAAAGGGGTATGGGAGAAGAGATGAGAGACAGATTGGATGAGGGGATATCTTGTGGGACTGCTATTCTGGGGTGGTGGGTAGGGGAAAAATTGTAACTCAAAATCTGACGGAAATGAATGTTGTAAACCAGAAGTTAATAAAGCATTAAAAAACTAAATTTCTGAACCCAATACTACGTGTGTGTGTGTGTGTGTGTGTGTGTGTGTGTGTGTGTGTGTGTGTGTGTGTATTCTTTCCCCTTTGAATCAATTCTGATGAAAGTGAAGTTCAAGCATTGCCTGCCAGGCCCTCCTATGCCATTTTCCTTTTCACTATATAAGGACTTGCTTTTGTTCCTCCTCTATGTGAGAAACCACCCTCCCATTCTACTTCTCCCTTTCCCTTTTTCTCAGTGTATGCCTCTTTCTTATGTCTTCATATTTTTTTTTGTGGGGGGGAGTTGATCCCAACATATTTGATTCTCATTTATGCCTTTTATCTATGTAGACTCCTTCTAACTACTTCCATAATGATAACGTTCTTAGAAGTTACATATATCATCTTACCATATGAGAATGTAAACAGTTTAACCTTATTGAGTCCCTATGATTCTTTCTTTCATGCTTACCTTTTAATGTTTCCATTGAGTTTTGTCTGAATGTCAAATTTCCATTCATATCTAGTCTTTTCTTTAGGAATTTTGGAAAGTCCTCTATGTCATTAGATATAATTTCTTTTTCTTGAAGGATTTTACTCAGTTTTTCTGGGAAGGTTATTCTTGGTTCTAATCCTAGCTCCTTTTCTTTTTGATGTATCATATTCCAAGCCTCTACTTTATCATGGAAGCTGCTAAATCTTGTGTGATCCTGACTGTGGCTATATAATGCTTGAATTGTTTCATTTTGGCTACGTGCAATATTTTCTCCTTACCCTGGAAGCTAAGAAATTTGACTACAGTATTTCTGGCAGTTTTCATTTTGGGATATTTTGGGATGTGATAAGAAAATTCCTTCAGTTTCATTTCACTATATGGACATAAGATATCAAAGAAGTTTTCCTTGATAATAGCTTGAAAAATGACATCAAAGCTCTTTTTTTTTTTAATCATGGCTTTCAATGAGTCTAATAATTCTTAAATTATCACTCCTTGATCTATGTTCCAAGTCATTTTTTCCAATGAGATATTTTACATTTAATTTTTTTTCATTCTTTTGAATTTGTTTGACTGTTTTTTATAGTCTCAGTGTTCTTGGCTTCCACCTGCCCAATACTTATTTTTAAGTAGTTATTTTCTTCAGTGAGCTTTTGTACCTCTTTTCCCCAAATACTTGGCCTATTCTACATTTTAAGGAGTTATTTTCTTCAGTATTTTTGTGCCTCTTTTAACAAGCTATTATTTTTTTTCCATAATTCTCTCTCTCTCTCTCTCTCTCTCTCTCTCTCTCTCTGGTGTTTTCAGAACTAGTTCTGGGTATCTACAAGTTTTCAATGTTTCCAAGGCGTTGTAATTGGGGGAGACGTAAGGTCATAACTATCCTGGTCTTTTCTGTTCTTTACCCCCCAGAAAAACCACTATTCTCCTGCATCCACAAGTGCTAGTGTTTTTCTTTGACCAGGCCTCTGGTTCCCTTGTAGCTACAAGTACTATTGTTCCTCTGTGCTTAAGAATAGCGACCAGGACTCCTGCTCTCCTGTGACTCGCCAAAAGCACTCCTTTCTGCTTTGGAACTAAGACCTAAAACTCCATGTGGGCAATAGAGTTGCCAATCAGTGCCAACTGAATCCAGAACTAGCGCAGGGTGTCCTACAGGATCTCTTTCTGATCAGTTGTCTGACCCCACTATTGTCTCTAGTCTGAGAGCTCCCAGAGATACTGCTCCAATTGCAATTGTTATGGCCACCTCCAAAGCCTAATGTTGGTAATTCCACCATACTAAGGCTAGTCCCAACCCCAGTGTCATAGACTTCTCCTTTCAACTTCCTAATTTCTTTCAGGTTGGAAAAATATCTCACTTTGACTTTTTGTTGGCTCTACCATTCCAAAATTTAATTAAGAAGTTATTTTAAAGTTATTTAGAGGGAAATATGAAGAGATCTCAGCCAGATTGCTGTCTGTATTTAGTCATCTATTACATTTCCTTTGTAAGGACATATGCGCAGAATAGTTCATGTATAGAAATTAGTTATAAACTTCACCATCAACACAGAGTCAGTGGGAGAGTGTGGACCTAAGACAAGGACAAGTACAACTATTTAGAGACACATAAATACCATAGTAAAAGGACATTTCAGCAGTATTTAAAAATACTCTCCCAGAAGGCTGGAGACAAGATGGCAGAGAGAAGCCAGGAACTTGTCTGAGCTCTCCTCAATTTCCCTAGGAAACAATGCTGAATCAAGCCTCGACATGGATTCTAGATAGACAGAACCAAAAAAAAAAAAAGTGTAGTGAAACAATTTTTAGCTTAAAATAACTTAAAAGGATTTTAGGAAATGATCTTTCTCACTGGGGTAAAAGGGGAATGAAGCCTAGTACAGGCAATGTCTGTGTAAGCCAGCAGAAGGCTCTTATCCATAAGACATATCAGCAACCATGGACCCTTGGTAGTAGCTCAGCAGGATAGTGGAATAACAGGCCACATGTGAGGCCTCCAGTCTCAGCCCTGAAGGAAAATTTCCTGCCCTGGAACCCTGGAACAATAGGCTCAACTAGACAGGGCCAGCCTATCACCATGGGCAAGCTGCAAGCACATGAGGACCCAGCTCAGAAAACTAGTGACCAGGTCCTTGGCCCTCATCACAAGAAGCTTCAGAAAGTGCCTCTTGTGCTCCAGGAGCAGAGCTCACATTTTCAAAAGGAGCAAAAAACCTAAGAAGATTTTGTTATTAGAAATTGCAAAAATTTTAAATAAAATATAAACAAAGAGATTTCATCAATTTATAATGAGGATAATACACTATGACTAGGTGAGATTTGTACCAGGAATGCAGGTCTGGTTCAATATAGGAAAACTCTCAACTTAATTGACCATATCAATAACAAAAAATTACAGAAATGATATGATTATCTGCATAGATGCAGAAAAGTCTTTTGACAAAATATGAAACCCATTCCTATTAAAAACACCAGAAAACATAGGAATAGATGGTACTTTCCTTAAAATGATAAGAAGACTCTTTCTAAGACCACCAGCAAGAATTATATGTAATGGGAATGAGCTAGAAGATTTCCCAATAAAATCAGGGACAAAATAAGAATACCCATTATCACCACTATTATTTTATATTGTACTGGAAATGTTAGCTTTAGCAATAAGAGATGAAAAGATAAATTGAAAGAATTAGAATAGACAATAAGGAAACAAAACTATCACTCTTTACAGATGATATGATGTTATACGTAAATAATCCCAGAGAATCAACTAAAAACCTACTTGAAAAAATGAACAACTTTAGTAATATTTCAGGATATAAAATAAATTCATTTAAATCATGAGCATTTTTATATATTACCAACAAATTCCAGCAACAAAAGATAGAAAGAGAAATTTCATTTGAAAGAATTGTAGACAATATAAAATATTTCAGAGTCCACCTGCCAAGACAAATCCAAGACCTTTATGAACAAAATTATAAAACACTTTCCACACAAATAAAATTGGATCTAAACAATTGGGAAAATATCAATTGTTCATTGGTAGATCGAGTTAATACAATAAAAAGACTATTCTAACTAAATTAATTAGCTTATTCAGTGTCATACCAATCAACCTACCAAATAATCTTATAAAGCTAGAAAAAATAATAAAATTCATTTGGACAAGCAAAAGGTCAAGGATATCAAAGGAATTAATAAAAAAATGCAATGAAAGTTAGGCTGGCTATAACATCTCAAACTATATTATAAAATTACATTCATCAAAAACTATTTGGTACTGGCTAAGAAATAGGATGGTGGATCAGTGGATTAGATTTGGTACACATGATGCAGTATTCAATGACTATAGCAATCTATTGTTTGATAAACTTAAAGAACCTATTCATTTCAGGTTTTTTTCTTCAAAAACTCACTCTTTGACAACAGTTGCTTGGAAAACTGGAAAATAGTATAGCAGAAATCTGGTATTAGACTAGCATCTCACAGACTATAGCAAGACAAGATCAAAATGTGTACATAATTGTATATTTTTTTAGTTACTGAAACTTATATAATAAGAAAAAAGCATATTATAAATAAATATCAATACTTTAAAAATAAGAGACGAATAAAAGCATATCATGTGCACAACAGAATGTAAGAGAGGATTCAAAATATATAGCAAATAAATTTCCATTTCAAGAAAACCTATACAATAAATACTATGTGTTGTGTTGAGACCTCTCCATTTTTACTTCCTTGTTAGTTTTCTTTTGATCTGTGTTGTGCACTTTTTTGCTTTGTTCTTTTTCTGCATTTCTCCCACCCTAAATGCTGCAATTAATTAAGGATATATAGATATAGATATACATATATAGACATATATACTTTCCCTAACAAATTCTACTCCTGCTCTTTTCTATGTTTGTGTGTATCTCTTATTTCCTATCCCTCCTAACTCCTCTACTTGACATTGTACCTTGCCTTCCTATTCTTGACCGACCCCCCCCCCCCACTTCAAGGATTTCTTCCTTATTCTCCTGTTCCCATAAATCTAAGTACTCTCAAACCTACCCTCTAAAGATTCCTCCCTTATCCTCCCAAGAACCCTCCCTTGTCCTCTAATTCCCATTAACCTAAATACCCTCCCATACTCCAAGTCTTTAACCTATTTCCTCACCCTCCCTTTTAGAGATCCCTCCCTTATCCCCCCTCCTACTTATCCCTTTAGTGTTTTCTTTCTGAATTTAGAATATTTTTATACCCATATATATATATATATATATATATATATATATATATATATATATATATATATATATAACTTTCAAATGACAACTTTCAGATGAAGAAATTAAAGCTATCTATAGTCATATAAAATGTTATAAATCACTATTGATAATAGAAATGAAAATTAAAACAATGTTGGAGAAGATGCAGGAAAATTGGAACACTAATGCATTGTTGGTGAAATTTTGAACTGACCCAACCATCCTGGAGGGCAATTTGGAACTATGCACAAAGGGCTATAAAACTGTGTATAGTTTTTGATCCACCAATACCACCATACCATAAAATGGGAAAAGTACCCAGATGTACAAAAATACTTATAGAAGCTTTTTTTTTGTGGTGGCAAAGTATTGGAAAATGAGGGTATGTTCATCATCACCTGAACGATTTGTGGTATAGGAATGTAATGGAATACTATTGATCAATAAGACATGATGACCTGTTGGATTTCAGAAGACCTGGAAAGATTTATATGAACTGATGCTAAGTTGAGTAGGCAGAAGTAGAAGAACACTGTACACAGTTACAGCAACATTGTGCGATGATCAACCATGATAGACTTTCTCAGCAATGCAATGCTACAAAACAATTAGAAAAGACCCATGGTGGACAATGCTATAAACATCCTGAGAAAGAACTATGGCATCTGAATGCAGACCAAAGCATGCTATTTTCACTTATTTTTTTTTCTTTCTCATTGTTTTCCCCTTTTGTTCTGATTCTTCTTTCACAACATAACATGTTGAAATAGGTTTAATATGATTGTTCATGTGTAATAAAATACCTTCACATGTGATTAGGTGAGTTAATGTGCCTTATAAAAAGTTTATAATATCCAATGTATTCCATACCTAATGCAGAAAAACCCTCTCATCTCTTGAAATTATGTATTTCAAGATATTCAAAGCATAGTTTTAGAAATATGTTTATTTATTTTATTCAATATTTCCTAATTATGTTTAAAATGTTAAGAATTTTTTAAAATGTCGATTTCCATATTTTATTCATCTCTTCTGCACCTCCCTCCACCTTTAAAAGGTGGGCAATTTTATACTAATTATATTAGGAGCCCAGTTGTTTTTGAGGAAGTGTGGTATAAAAGACATACTCCTCATTCTGAAGTGAAGCATCAATCAGTCAATATGAACTTTTTAAGAGTCTATTTTATACAAGACATTCTATTAGTCACTAGAGGTACAAATAGAAAAATGAAATTGTGTCCTTCCAAAACTAGCACTCTAATGGAGAGAATATATATATATATATATATATATATATTTATTTATTTATATACATGTATACACACATATTTGTGTATATATTTATAGATACAGATATATAATTTTTTGAAAATACAAAATAATTTGGGGATGTGTTAGGAAATCACACAGAACATGGTAAATATCTGACTATTTACATAAACATGAGATCCTACTCTGAAAATATGAACAGAGATTATATTTCAGTTATGGGGAACGGCCAATACAAAGGCTCCAGTATGGGAGATGGTAAATTGTGTGGGTGGAATAATAAGAAATTGACATTGGCTATAGCACATAGCACAGAGAGGAGTAAATAGAGGAATGTATTATAAACCTCACAAGTTAAATTGTGGTTAGTTTTTGATTGACTTTAAATGCTTGAAGTCTCTTTTCAAAGACAGTACCTCGTATTATTCAAGTTGCCTTTCAGATCACATGTATTGGGTTTTGGTTTTTTTTTTTTTTTGGTTTTGTTTTATTTTGTTTTGTTTTTTAGCCCAGGCTTCTTTTTAGGAAAATATTCCTTTTTGAATAATGTTAAACTTTTACAATAACATGCAGAACTCATCAAAATGCCAATTATCTTCTATTGAGAATAGGAGGATCCTCACACTATGTACATATTCTAGCAACATAATATTATATTAGACGTTGGCTTCAATAGCCATCTATATTTATGATCCTTTTCTCATAGGGGAAAAAAATCTTTTACATATAACTAATACTGACTCTTTCATACTAATGTGACTTTCCTGGTAGAGTAAATGGAATTGCACATAAATGTGTCTTTAAGGTTTCTTTAGTTCCATGAAAGCTGATTCACTTGGTATTTCTATCAATTGAAAAGTTGATATTTTCAATTCAATTAAGTTGCATTCATTTCAACCATGATCCATTTTCCCTTTGGAAAAAGAAATTTTGGTTTCTCTGCACTTAAGTTACAATATCATGCTATTAAATGTTATGTATTGAAAGTATTCAAATATGGCGGCTAGGTGGTGCAGTGAGTAGAGTGCCGGCCCTGAAGTCAGAAGGACCTCAGTTCCAATCCAGCCTCAGATACTCAACACACACAAATAACCTAGCCATGTGACCTTGGGCAAGTTATTTAACCCCAGTTGCCCTCCAAAAAAAAAAAAAGCAAAAAAAAAGTATTAAAATAATGATTTTTTATTATATTTAAATGTCCCTGTTGAGTTGATCATTTGGAAATTTATCAGTGCTTTGAAAAACATATGAAAATATGAATATTTGCTGACCCTGCTATACTCTAATAATTCATTTGAATGGAAGTCCTGTGGGGGTGGGGGAAAAAGATTTTGCATTTCTTCTTTGGCATTGTTGATAAACTCTGGTTCTTTTAGGTCTTAAACCTAGAAAGAATCTTAGTCATCAATCCTGACCCTGACTTGTTTTTAGAGAAAACTGATTCTCTGAGTGAAGTGACTTGTTCAAAGTCACAGAAATAGCAAAGAAACCAACTGAATCTTGAAGCCAGCTCTTTTGTCTCATAATAGGTTCTAAATAAATGTTTAGTATAATGTGTTTTCAGTACTCTCTATAGCCTCTACATTGTAGTTGAGCTACAAGTAACCTCAGAATCCATCTATTCAAATTTCCTCACTTTATAGGTAAGGAAATGGTGGCTTACAAAGGGTACATGACTTGATGAAAGATGCAAATGTGATTAGCCTCAGAACTGGATCTGACCTCAGGTCCTCTAAATAGAGAGCCAGTCAGCATTCTTCTTTACCATGATATCTTGATATATACAATATTTCAATAAGATGCCTTTTTCCTTATTGAGATTACAGGTTTTATTTTTCCTTTTAAATTTACAGAATATGGCAAGTAAAAGGGTCTAGAGTTCATTTTCTACAACCACCCTAGTTTTCAAATTGATGTTGAGAAAGTTGCTCAGACATAAGATGAGCTCTAGAAATTAGGACTTATTCTTATTTCATTGTTTTTTTCTACTAAGTTGTAATTTTCTTTAACATTTTCATCCTTTCCCAGGAGGATATAAGAAACATGCCGTTCTCATCAATTCCATACTTAAAGACCCAGGATTTTATTTTCATTCTCATTTTAAGTATAGGGTCACATACATTTTTTACTCTGGACAAGACAATTAATGATTTATCTATAAAATAGACATTGGAGGGAGGGTTTTAAACTGTTTTATCACTGAAATCCCTTCTGAATATAGAGTGATATGCTTAAAAGACTTTTTAAAAGTGAATTTTATTGATAAGTCTTTGATTTTTTAAAGAGATAAAATAAAATTGTATACTAGAAGTGAAAGGTAAACATTGTCTCAATGTCTTTAAAAAATGAAGAGAATAGAGGCTGTAAACTATAGAATAGTCAATCAACAAATTAAAAAAAAATTATGCAACCTATGATCAAAGAGTAGGTTAGTGATCATCTAACTATATGAAATCATGAATTCAAAGAACCAGCATGGGTTCTTCAAGGACATGTCATGCCTACCTAATCTCAATTATTATTGATTAGTAGAATAGTAGATAATAGCACTCAAAGCTGGGAGAGACAGTAAACATATTTGATGAAAGAGTCAGGATCCAAAGGGTTAGAGTACTGGGTTATATCTAATATATTTTGTTCTATAGGGATAAATCTAAAGTCTTGCTCTTGAATACATGATGGGAAGGAGTGACTAGATATCAGTTGTTTTGGAAAAAAAATGCATCTAAGGTGTCTGGTGGACTATAAGTTCAAGTTGAGACAGTGGTGTAACGTGACAGAACAAAAAAACAAACAAACAAACATTAATTCAGTCTTGGATTAGATTAAGAGAGGCATAGTTTCAAGGAATGAGGAGGTGATAATCCTACTATACTCTGTCCACCTTATATGTCATCTGGATCATTTATGTCTAGAATAAGGGTAACCATAATGGGGAGGAGTTTTGAGTCCATAACATGTGAGAATGTCTTATTATAATTGAAGACATTGGGCATGTTTATTCTAGGGAGTTAGTGGGAACATGATAACTGGGCTCAGGTATTTAAAGGGTTTTCATAATGAGGGATTAGATTTTTTTCTGTTTGACCACAGTTGGCATAACTACAAGCTTTAAGTAGAATTTGCAAAGAAATCATTGATAATTTTCAGAGAAAAATAAAAGAAAACAGAACCAGGTTAAAAAACAAAAACAAAAACAAAACATCTTTACTGATATTAAAAGCTGTGTAAAAGTGAAATACCCTGCCCTTAGAGGTGGTAGGTTCATTTCTTTGAAGTTTTTAAAGCAAAATCTTGAAAATAACTTCAGGTATTTTATTTTGAAGATTCTTTTATGTATAAGTTGGACAAGATGGCTACCTTAAATCCTCAATCCTTTGATTCAGGAAATACTATAAATCTATATTTATATGTAAACAAAGTAGATTTATCAGAGAATCTAAAAATTTTCCATATATGTGTACATATATAGACATATGTATGTGAGTGTGTGTGTGACCATATGAAAGGATAAAGGCTAGGACTAGGTCATTTTCCTCTTTTGTGGGATTGTAGCAGCAAGCTCCCCAATATCCCCAGGGTGGCTGCCAACACAGGTTCTTAGATCTGCTTTTCTAAAGGAAAGCAACTCAAAATGGGTTAGCAATCTTGCTTTATTCAATCAAAATATATCATTTACCTAGTTCGGGGGGAAAAGGTCAGCACCCTGAACTTCAGTATAACTTGAGTATACAGACAAAAGTTACAAGAGAAACAGATCAAGCAGACAGGCTTCCAAACTGTCCAACCATTAACCATCAATACCAAATCACAGTTACCAGAGACGGAAGCATCAGCATCTGGGTTTTCAAAGCCAGGGGGCTCTCAATGGCTACCCAGAGTCTCATCTGGTCAAATCACACATTTCTCAAAAGTGAGCCCAAAGGAAAGCCTCACAACAGGGATTATATATCCTTTTCCTGTGTCAAAGAATGTAACCACCCTCTTGACCCACTGCCCAATCACACAGCACCAATGTGTGAGCATTCCTGAGAAACAAGCCTCCCACCACAGGCTCCAGGTGCATTTAACCTAGGATTTAGAATTAATTAAATTTGTCTAGACCCAAAATTTCATTAAATTTTCAATGTTAAAGAAGAATCCCAGGTATCTATATGTGACACTGTAAAGTGTGAATGTTTTTTGGCATTAGAAAATAATCATCAATAACATGGATAAATTCATAGATGGAGTACTTATCAAATTTGGAAATGACAAAAAGCTAGGGAGATAAATAAGAGTCAAGATTTGATGCAGTTCAGGATTCCTGGGAGCCTCAAGAATGTCAGGGTACAAGACAGAATTTACTGAAAGGAATTCATACACTCAAACTGTCTTCCAGTCAAATGGCAAAGTTTATTGTAATTCCAGTTGAAGTGAATAAAATTCCTGCTCAGCATACAAAAGAAGGATGAAGCTTTCAGTGAAGGGACAGTGAAAGGATCTGGGTGGGATTAAGGAAAAGGTAGTCTGGGGTGGGCCAGGTACTACAGTGAAAGGAATATCAAGTAGGCTGACTAGGTGATTTAGGTGGGATTAAGGAGTAGTTGCTTGTTATATGCAAGTAGTCTGAAGTAGACCAAGTGAAAGGAATGTTAAGTAAGATAATTAGGTGATCTAGGTTGGCTAGAATGGGGCAGGTGCCTTGGGCAGAGTTGCCAGTGATCTGGGCTGCTGAAATGTATAGGAAAATTCTGGACCTGGCTTGCTTTCAAAGACACGTTATTTTTCCCTTTTAGGGGTTCATGTTACATCACCCCATCAGATGTAAAATTATCCTGACAGGCTAGAACTCTGGGTCAAATCTAATAAGATGAAATTAAGTAGGAATTGTTTTTTTTTTAAATCAACTTTAAAACTATGAAATGAGTGAGGCATAGATAGAAAGCAATTTTATGAAACAGATTTTTGAGTTTTGGGGGAACCATATTGGTCAACACTGTTTCACTGATGTTCAAAAAGCTAATGAGAAATTTGACTACACATAAAGAGGATGGTGGGCATTTAGGTGGTACAGAGTATAAGGTCCCAGGCCTGGAAGTCAGGAAATCTTATCTCAGACACTTACTACCTGTATGAACCTGGGTGTCACTTTATCCTGTTACCTCAGTTCCTCATCTGTAAAATGAACTAGAGTAGGACATTCCCAAACATTCCAGTATCTCTGCCAAGAATACCCCAAATGGAGTCATGAAAAGTCAGATACAACTGAAAGGACTCAACAACCACAAGAAAGAGTCTTTAAAAGTGAAAGACATCACTATCTAAGTACTATGATAATATCTGGATATTACACTTTGTTGACATGATTAATTCTTAGGCATACAGAAAATGACAAAACTGAGGAGCCTTAGTTTTGTTTTGTATGGCACAAGAGTTTTGATCTAGGAGAAAGGGTAGAAGTTGCAAAGAGTGACATTTCAGCCTGATTAAAGTGGTGATTGTGGGAGGGACCTCTAGATAATTAGAGCTGTCTGACAAAGTAATAGGTTGCCTCAGGATTTTATAGATTCTCCCTCATTTGATTGAATACTGAGTGATTACCTCTTGGAGATACTGTATAGGGAAATTTTACACAGGAACAAATTAGATTCATCTTCCATGGTCTTTTCCAACTATTAGATTCCATGATTCAATGGAGTTTGAAGAGATTTAAGACTTAACTTTTTCAATAATATGCTATCTGTTAGTTTCATTTTCTTTCTCCCATCCTCTAATGACCTAATATCTATTATCCTTTAGATCTGAATACTATTGGACAAGTTTTATTTTTTCATATATATAAAGTATAGATAAATTACTATATGATTCATTAAATTCAGCTATTAAAAGACTAAAGCAATAGCATATTGGGTTTAGTGTTGATGCCTATTATAAAGCTTAGGGCTGAGCAGAAGATAAAAGATTCAATCAACCTTTTTACCTTTTCATGCTACATTATCACAGAGAATATTCCCTGAGCTGCATGATTTGATTTGATCTAACTTTCTCTTCCTCTTCATCCTCATGCTGTGCAGAAAAGGTCAGACTGAAAGCATGCAGCTACCATTTCAAATATCAATCAAAGAAAAGGAATGTCATAGAGGTAGTCTTTTGTCCCAAACCCCAGATGGAAGTGGTAGACCCTGAGGTGATAAGAAGGTTAAGGCTATGGAAAGGATTCTTTAGTGAATTAGTTATAGCAGGGTGTCTTCCATCTGTCATTGATTTGGACTGGATAAAGGAAACCCAAGAGCAATGGTTATTTAAATTACCCAGCCTTACTAAGCATTCAAAATCTTGACATACATATATAAAAGATGTTTAAAAAGAATTTCAAAACAATAACTTAGAGACTTCTTTCTTTAGAATCACATAATTTTATAAAAAGAAAATCACTAACTAACATCTGTTTCTTTAAGCTTTTGGGATTCAAGGAAGATTACAGGGTAGTAAAATAGTGACTTATCATCTTCCCAAGTGATATCCTACTGGCATTGACTTATTTTGTTAAAGTGAATATAAAATACTGCTTTGAAGCCAGGTAGTGGTTTTCCTTACATCATTCCAAACCACAGATGTCATACACCTGGAAAAAAGTCTATGCCACTTTAAGGTCACATTTCTATTTGACACGGTTACTTTATCTAGTTATTCTTTACTGGTGGTTTATGTTGTGCAAAAATTTTTAATGTTAGCCATGCTAAATATAGAGATAGAAAGTGTCTTGGAAAACATAGTCATCAAATGTGTTTGAGAAAGGGGAAAGTGGGAAAACTTTTGGGGAAAAGGTAAGGAGAGAAGTAAATGATATTTTAGTGTACTTTACAGATCTAAATTCACTTTGTTAGCTCAGTAGGATAAAAATCCATTGAATGTGATTTGACTTTTTTGTAAAATCACATGGCAGAAGAAATTTATAGTTATAATCAAACCTGAAAAGCCTCAAAATTTGGTGAATACCAAATTTTAGATATTTTGATTTTTATTCAATATGTCTTTCATAGTGCCTGTCATATAATATGGCATAATAAATCCTTATTGGTTGGTTTACTTAAAGAAAATGGAAAGAAAAGCTCCTGGACATTAAGGAATATAATATCTCTTGAAAGATCATGAACATCAGATAAAAGTTCAAGAATAGAAGAAGCCACTGGGCGGAGCCAAGATGGCGGAGTAGAAACAGCTCTTCCAAGCCTCTCTGCCCCCAGATTCTCCACAAACTATGTAAAAAAGGACTCTGAAAATCTTCTGGAGCCCCAGCACCCACAGAACGACACAGAGAAGCTAACCTCCCGCTGAAGACAGCCCAGCACCCTGCAGGAAGGACCAGCGCAGTGGTCTGGGAGCCGGCAGCGCGCAGAGCGCAGGAGCCGAGCTGAGCCCAGGTCCACGTGAGCCGAGGTTTTAGCCCCAGGGCGGCAGGGCCAGCAGCCGGCTGGAGGAACCCCAGAACACCAGGAACTGTGGAAACGCCAGAATTATCAACATAGACTTGCCTAGGACAAAGTAAGAGGTTAGTGTCCTATGGACTTTGGGACCTGTATTTGGGGAATGCGTCAGCTCCCTCCCCTGGGGGCTAGAAGCTGCTGAGGAGACACGCCATTTTGTAGTTTTCAGAGGCAGATCCGGCTCCCAGCCTACAAATCGTGGGGAGATCCAGCGATCAGTCTTGGGGGGTAATCGCTCTTGCTTTAACCTCCTTGGATCTGGATTGTGATCTAGGGTGGAAGTTGTGGGTGGGTTTATAGCTTGCCAGAAACGGAAGTTGCCCCCCCACACGTTCGGGACGAAAATTCCTCTATCTGGCCTTAAAGCCATCATGTGGCAACAAGCCCAAAAGTCAAATAATTAAGTGGCAACATGCCAAGGCAAAGGAAACAGAAAAATGCAACCCTAGACTCCTATTTTGGGGGCATAGAGCGGGAAAAGGACTGTGAGGTCAGAAGTCCTGCTCCAAAAGCCCCAGGGGAAAACATGAGCGGGTTGCAGGCCATAAAGGACCTTAAGGAGGACTTTAAAAATCAAATAAGAGAAGTGGAGGAAAAATTAGAAAGAGAAATGAGAAGGATGCAGGAAAAGTATGAAATGAGGGTCAACAGCCTGACTGAGGAAAACAACACCTTTAAAAATAGACTAGCTCAAATGGCAAAGGAGGCCCAAAAGGGCATTGAGGAGAAGAATGCCTTAAAAAGTCGAATTTGCCAAATGGAAAAAGAATCTCAAAAGTTCACTGAGGAGATTCATTCCTTCAGAGTTAGACTGGAGCAAATGGAAGCTAATGACTTTATGAGAAATCAAGATGCTGTTAAGCAGATCCAAACAAATGAGATTAGAAGGCAATGTGAAATATCTCATGGGAAAAACCACTGACCTGGAGAATAGATCCAGGAGAGACAATTTAAAAACTATTGGACTACCTGAAAGCCATGATCAAGGAAAGAACCTAGAAATCACCCTTCAAGAAATTCTTAAGGAAAACTGCCCTGATGTTTTAGATCCAGAGGGCAAAATAGAGGTTGAAAGAATCCACCGATCACCTCCTGAAAAAGATCCCAAAAAGAAAACTCCCAGAAATATTATAGCCAGGTTCCAGAATCCCCAGATCAAGGAGAAAATACCACAAGCGGCCAGGAAGAAACAATTTCAATATTGTGGAAACACAATCAGAATAGCCCAGGACCTGGCAGCTTCTACACTGAGGGATCGAAGGGCATGGAATATGATATTCCAGAGGGCAAAAGAACTGGGAATGAACCCAAGGGTCACCTACCCAGCAAAACTGAGTATTTGTTTCAGGGGAAAATATGGTCATTCAGTGGAATAGAGGACTTTCAAGCATTCTTGAGGAAAAACCAGAGTTGAATAGAAAATTTGACATCCAGACACAAGAAGCAAGAGATGCCTGAGAAGGTAATCAGGGAAAAGAAATCAAAAGGAACTTATCAAACTTGAACTATTTACATTCCTATATGGAAAAGCAATAACTGTGACTGATGATATCTTTCTCACTATGAAAATAATGGAAGAAGGGGTGTGGTCATATGAATACATATGTGAATGTGTGTGTATATGGTTACAGTTATATATGGATAGAGGGCATAAGTTGAATTTGTTGGGAAGGGAGAATACTCATGGGATGAAATTATGAGGTGAGAGAGGAAAGTGGCAAGAGGAGATGGGGAGAGACAGGGTAGGGTAAACTATCCCATGTAGAAGAAGCAAGGGGAAGTGGTTGCAAAGGAGGGGGAGAATAAGGAAGGTTAAAAAGACAAAACCACATTCCCATTGAATTTGGTTCAGGGAGAAAATGACATACATACTAAATGGGATATCTCAACCTGCAGCAGGATAGGGGAAGGGGGATGAGAGGAGGGATGATGGATGGGAGGGCATCCTTGGGGTGAGGGGAGGTTGGAAGTACCCACTATAGAAGAGGGACAGGATCATGTAGGGAATGGACCAGGTGGGGGTGGGATGAGTGGGAGGGAATTATAAGCAGCCTTGCACAATATATCTACTATGATAATGTTTTGCATAGCTAGACATGTACAACATATACTGAATTACTTATCTCCCCAGAGGGAATGGGTGACAAGGAGGAAGGAAATGGATCTGAAATTCAAGGTCGTAACATTAAATGTTTCAAATATATATATAAATACTATTATTAATACTCTTTTGCCTATAATTGGGAGAGAAGATGTACAGGCATTGGGACACAAAGATTCATCTTTCTCTAATGGAAAAGTCGATGGGGGTATGGGAGAAGGTATGGGAGAGAGCAGATTGGAGGAAGCGATATCTTGTGGGACTGCCATTCTGGGAGGTTGGGTAGGGGAATAATGGGGGGAAAATGATTGTAACTCAAAATCTGGCGGAAATGAATGATGTAAAACAGAAGTTAATAAAGTATTTGTTTAAAAAAAAAAAAAAAAGAATAGAAGAAGCCATCAATATCATTGTATTAAAAAAAGAAAGTCATCTAAACTGGATTATTATTTTGTACTGTGACAGAAGGGTATACCATGCATTCTATTTCACAAAAGAAGCAGTGAGAATATTTTTTTAAGAGAAGGCAATTATTATCACATTTAGCACAATGTTTTGTTGCCTATAACTATGCCTAATCTCATTTTTTGTTCATTGTTGTTGTTGAATTAGAATAACTCTCAATGTTGAAATATTTCCATATGCTGTGTTCTAGAAACCCATAGTCAATTTTTTGATGAACAGGGGAAAAAAACAACATAGAGTTATGGATAACTACAGAGTATCAAAACCTAGTAATCGTGTCTCTCTACAGTTAGCCAACAATAAATTTCCATCTGGGAACACCTCACCTCAGTACTAAAATTGAGTAAGCTTTCTTTTTACCTTTCCATAAAATGATAAATTAGTGGGGCTATAAATATGAATGCTCCCCAAGGCCCTCATCTTAATTGGACTTGTTATTTCATAAATTATGGTAATGCTATGTCAATAACTTCCTCTACCTATGCAAAGTGTCACTATCCCTATATTTTATAGTCTTAGGGAATTTCTCGAGGCAATAAGGAATTAGGTGACTTGCCCATGGTCACATAGTCTTCAGCTAACCTATTGTTAAATTTTCAGATTTTATATACATTAAAACTGACATTTTAGTTAAAAAACAAACTGTGTCTTCAACAAGCTAATCAATAAGATCCACCTAATAAGATGATAATTTTTAGAGTATCCACTCTATTTTCTTCCCTTGACACTTAGTCATAGCTATTCATTTGTGAGTGAACAGAAAATAGAGTGAAACTCTCCAGCAATTTCTGAAATGCATCTGGAGGTTTTCTACATTGTTTTACCTTGCTC
This sequence comes from Gymnobelideus leadbeateri, assembly GCA_011680675.1. NCBI lineage: Eukaryota > Metazoa > Chordata > Mammalia > Diprotodontia > Petauridae > Gymnobelideus > Gymnobelideus leadbeateri. Next base: position 99,967 of record WOXC01000002.1, on the reverse strand, counting down.
TTTGGAAATTATAAGCAGCCAATTCCATAGATAGATTTATATAGTTTCTCCTTATTGCAGAGGTACTGACTTTTTTTTTGACTAAGGAAAAAGATAATAATTTCTGAACATTTTTTCTAGTATATTTAATTCATCATCCTAAATAGATTATGGTTTACAACTTCAGTTTTTTAACCTAATATTTTTATTCCCTACAAACCTGTAGAGCCCAAAACGTGGATATATTTGGAATCTGAAATAGTTAGACAATCTAAACCTTTATCTATGATCCACATTTATTTTTGAGATTACTTTTGGTTGTAACCCTAAACAGAAAGAAATTAGAAACTTGGAAAATTTGAAATTTCATTACCTTTTAGACAAACACTTCACACTACACTAAGAAAATTTCCAAATAGATATATTTCCTACGTATAAAATTAACATAAAAATTAAAGAAGTAGATTACCTTTCAGATTTATAGTTAGGGTGAAATTTCATGATTCAGCAAGTGATAAAGAAGATCACACAAGATAAAATGGACAATTTTGATTATATAAAGTGTTTAAAAGTTTTTTGACAGATAAATAGAATGTAAAAGATCAAAGGAAAATCTTCATAAAAATTTATCAGATGAATATCTCATATGCTAAATAAATGATTGACATATGATTAAAATCACTCTTCACTTGATAGTCAAATATAGGACCAAGCAATTTTCAAAGAAAGCAAACCAAGCTATCAGCAGTCATACAAAAAAAAAAAAATACTTCTAATTACTTGTAATTAGAGAAACACAAATTAAAGAAACTTTGAGTTTTGATCTCATATCTGACAGGTAAAGATGAAATAAAAAAACAAAACAAAACAGGTGCACTTCTGTTGAAGAAAACTGTGAATTGAGTGAGACATTTTGGAAAGCAAGTTGGAACCATGCTAATGAAGTTACCATATTTTTCGTACCCTTTGACCTCTCCATACCACTTCTAGGCTTATATTCCAAAAAATCAAAGAAACAGGAAAGGATTCTACTGACCAAAATACTGAGAGTAGATCTTTTAATGGTAGTCAAAAAATGTAAATAAAGGAGGTGTCCTCCTATGGAGGAATGGCTTATCAGATAGTGGTATTTGAATATAATGTAATATTGTGCCATAAAAATGATGAAATGAACAATTTCAGAGAAAGCTGAAAAGATCTCTAGGAAATTATAAAAATGAAAGTAATCACATAGTTATATGATGACAGTTTCTTTATTTAAAAGCAACTCTTTGATCTGTTCACTTAAAGAAAACACAAAACATTATTTCAAGGATCTGGTCATTCCATCCATTGGTAAAAATCAAATCCCACAGACACCTTATTATGTCAACCACCTTGGTTACTAACACAGTATTCAAAATGAAATCTTGTATCCTTTTCATTCCCTATTGAATGTAGCTTCGTCCCTTCCTAATCATATATACATATACCCACATATGCACATACATTTGTAAACACACCCACCCACCCACTTACATATATGCACATACATATAAGCAAGTAATAAAAAAGATTGCACAAGATAAAATGGAAAATTTTGATTATATAAAGTGAGTAAACTTTAAATATATACAAATATATAAATACATATACACATATACATATATATGTACATACACACACACACACACACACACACACACACACACACACACACACACACACATATATATATATATATATATATATATGACATTTTCACTCACAATAAATCATGGACTGTACACATTCATATAAATACATATACACACATGTCTATATCTATTATGTCTTCCTGAAGTGAATATTTTGCTTTACTCCTTTTGCACATCTTTTTTCATATACTTTAGCACATTATCACATGCACCTTCCTATAGGTACTTCTTGATTAAAATTTCTATCATTTATAATTTTGATTCTTCAAAGACTATGCAATCTATAATTTTACTGCTATATTGAATCACATGGATACTCTTGGCATTAAAATAATGTGGGTATGGTTCAGGAAGCAGTTTGGGAATATTGAAAGACTTTTAAAAATTACCAAATGCAATCTGGACTGCTATCTTTTTCCTATTAGATTTGGGGCCAATTTAATTGTCTTGTTGCATTGCTGGTCCAAGATTTATAAATAAAGGGAATGACTCATTGGCCTGCCTATCCAAGTGAATGCCATGACTATGAAAATATGCATTTTTTTTACTTTGATTACCAGGCTAATATTTTTTGAATGACTGGATTTAATTGAGGAGCATCTGTACTATTTTGTAACTTGATTAAATCTGTACAATTTTATTTAGATTCAGCAGCATGTAGAAGATCACTTTATATACGAAGAATCCTGTTTCTCTTAGGATTTTGCACAACCAAGCTTCCATTTCAAAGGTGAGGATATGCATCTGTGTCTCTGTCTCTTTTTCTCACTTTTAATTTCTTTTTGGTTTTCTTGAGATATCCAGAATTTCAACCAGAAAGAAACTTCAAGAATATCCACCAGGATGCCTGTAAGGATATAATCCCTTTAATTTCCTTTCTCTGAGTATTTTTTTTTCTTTCTGTTAATGTATGTCAGGGTTTTACCATACCTAAGTTGTTCTTACAAAGAAGGAATCAAATAGGTTAATGTGTTAGTTTGACAATTAGATCTCATAAAGTTATAGTTATATGTTCTATTTTAAATAGAGAAATCTGCAATTGTCTGATTTATTGTGTTCAATTGCTACAAATTGACAAAATTGTCTAATTGACAAAATCAAAAGATCCAAACTATTAAAAATTATCGTTAGTCAAAAAATGCTAGTGAGATATATCATAAACTCCATGTACTTGTGCATGTGTGTAGGTGTGTGTATGTGTATATATGTGTGGAATGCTGTAAAGTCCAGTCACAGACAGATACACAATTCCAGATTTAGTTTAGGAATGAGTATATTTGGCTTTAATGATCTACTGGTGACAAATTTCAGACTGGTAAAATGTTGCTAGGGGAATGACTGGGGCAATAATAATATACCATGCAAAGAAATGACAGGTTGATAGTAAGGTATGTGCCTTTCATAGAAATGTTCTAAAAAGTAAATTAATTCATCAATATAACGTTCTGTAAATAGAGATTAGAGGTGTAAGAATTTTATGGTCACTGGGCGGAGCTAAGATGGTGGAGTAGAAACAGCACTTCCAGTGCACTCCAGTCCACACCACTTCAAAATCATGTAAAATGGGGACTCTGAAAAACCTCTGGAGCTCCAGCACCCACAGAATGAAACAGAGAAGCTAACCTCCCCCTGAGGACAGCCCGGCAGCCCAGCAGGGAACAGCCAGTGCAGCTTGCTGGGAGCCAAAAGGGGAGCGCTCTGAGAGCCGAGCCCAGGCCAGTGTGAGTCTGAGAATTTAGCACCAGGGCGGCCAGTCCAGTAGCTGGCTGGGGGGACCCCAGAACACCAGCAGCTGTGTCTTTTCCAGAATTTCCAGCACAAAGTTAGAGGTTGGTGCCCTATGGACTTTGGGACCAGTATTTGGGAGTGCTTTGGCTTCTTCCTTTGGGGGCAAGAAGCTACAGAGGAGACACAGGACAGATGCCATTTTGCAGCTTCAGTTGCAGCTTCAGCTCCTGGCCTGAAAACTGTAGGGGAATCCAGCAATCAGTCTGGGGTATAATTGCTCTTGCTTTAACATCCCTGGATCTGGATTGTGATCTGGGGTGTGCATACAGCTTGCCAGAGTGTGTGGAGGTTTTAGGGAGGGCACCCAACTAATACCTCCAGCAGTTGGGAAGACCCCAACGTTTGGGACAGAAGCTCCCCTGTCTGGTGGCAGAGTCCTGCTGTGGCAAAAAGCCCCAAAGTCAAGTAATTAAGTGGCAACATGCCTAGGCAAAGTAAACAAAATAAACAGAAAAATGCAACATTAGAATCCTATTTTGCGGGCAAAGAGGATTGAAGCATGGAACAGGAGGAGGACTGTGATGTCAGAACTCCTGCACTAAAAGCCCAAAATGAAAATACAAGCAGGCTAAGATCCTTAAAAAGGATCTTAAAAAACAAATAAGAGAATTGGAGGAAAAATTGGGAAGAGAAATGTGAAGGATGCAGGGAAACTATGAAATTAGAGTCAACAGCCTGGCTGAGAAAAATAACATCTTAAAAATAGATTAACTCAAGTGGCAAAAGAGGTTCAAAAAGGAAATGAGGAGAAGAATGCCTTAAAAAGCCGAATTTGCCAGATGGAAAAAGAATCTCAAAAGCTCACTGAGGAGATTCATTCCTTCAGAATTAGACTGCAGAAAATGGAAACTAGTGACTTTATGAGAAATCAAAATGCTATTAAACAGATCTAAGTAATTGAAAGAATAGAAGGCAATGTGAAATATCTCATGGGAAAAACCACTGACCTGGAAAACAGATCCAGGAAAGATAATTTAAAATTTATTAGACCACCTGAAAGCCAGGATCAAAGAAAGAACCTAGATATCATCCTTCAAGAAATTCTCAAGGAAAATTGACCTGATATTTTAGACCCAGAAGGCAAAATAGAGGTTGAAAGAATCCAAAGATTACCCCTGAAAAAGATCCCAAAAAGAAAACTCCTAGGAATAGTATAGCCAGGTTCCAGAATTTCCAGATCAAGGAGAAAATATTATAAGCAGCCAGGAAGAAACAATTTCAGTATTGTGGAATCACAATCAGAATAGCATAGGACCTAGCAGCTTCTACACTGAGGGACTGAAGGGCATGAAATATGATATTCTGCAGGGCAAAAGAGCGGGGATTAAAACCAAGAATCACCTACCCAGCAAAACTGAGTATCTTGTTTCAGGGGAAAATATAGTCATTTTTTGGAATAGAGGACTTTCAAGTATTCTTGAGGAAAAAACCAGAGTTGAATAGAAAATTTGACATTCAGACACAAGAAGCAAGAGATACTTGAGAATGTAAAAAGGGAAAAGAAATCAAAAGTAAATTATCAGGGGCAGTGAGGTGGTGCAGTGAGTAGAGCTTAGGCCCTGGAGTCAGTAGGACCTGAGTTCAGACCCGGTCTCAGACACTTAATGCACACACAAACAAAAACCTAGCTGTGTGACCTTGGGAAAGTTACTTATCCCCAACTGTCCTCCAAAAAGCAAAAAAAAAAAAAAAAAGTAAATTATCAAAGCTGAACTGTTTACATTCCTACATGGAAAAACAATAACTATGACTGATGAAACCTTTCTCATTATGAAAATAATTGAAGAAGGGTATATGGGCATATGAATACATATGTGAATGTGTGTATATATGTTTACAGGCATACATGGATAGAGGGCACAGGTCGAAATTGGTGGGAAAGGATTTAAGGGGTGAAGTTAAGAGATGAGAGAGGAGAGTGGCAAGAGGTGATGGGGAGAGACAGGGTAGGATAAACTATCTCATGTAGAAGAGGCAAGGAGAAGTAATCACAGGGGAGGGGAAGAACAGGAAGATAAAAAGGCAAAACCATATTCTCATTGAGTTTGGCTCAGGGAGAGAATGACATATATACTAAATGGGACATCTCACCCTGCAGAATAGTAGGGGGGAAGGGGACACGAGAGGGGAGGGGAGAGAGGAGAGCATGCTGGGGGGATGGGAGGTGGGAGGCACCCACTTTTGAAGAGGGACATCATCAAAGTAGGGAATGGACCAGGTGGGGGGTGGGATGGGTGGGAGGGAAATACAGTCAGTCTTTTACAATATATCTACTATGGTAATGTTTTGCATAGCTCTACATATACAACATATACTGAATTGCTTATTTTCCCAGAGGGAGTGGTTGACAAGGGAAGAAGGGAATCGATCTTGGATTCGAAGTTTTAAAATTAAATGTTTCAAATATATATGAATACTATTATTAATACTATTTTGCATGTAACTGGGACATAAGACTTGCAGGCATTGGGGCACAGAGATTCACCATGTACTAATGGAAAAGTCGAAGGAGGTATTGGACAAGATATGGGAGAGAGCAGATTGAATGAGGGGATATCCTGTGAGACTGCTATTCTGGGGTGGTAGGTAGGGGAAAATTGGGGAAATTTGTAACTCAAAATCTGGCGGAAATGAATGATGTAAACCAGAAGTTAATAAAGCATTTGGGGATTAAAAATAGGATTTTACGGTCATATTTTGGTCTATTCATAATAGTAAATCAATATAGGATATTAAGTAGAGAAAATCAAAACTATACCTTTCAGAAAATGAAAACAAAAACACATCTGATTCATCTATCTTGACTAAGTCATCTTTGCCTATCTGGAAGAAACAGAACTAAAGCACAGAATAAGAAGCTAAAGACTGTCTCTGTAAAGGCCTATGACTGATTCGGCTTAAGTCAGCCTTGGCAAAATTGTGAATGAGTGAAATTTCCAAACTCTTCCCCCTCCCACTTTGTTGCTTTTTAATATGTCCCTCCACAAATTGTCTAGTGCTTTCTTATACTGTCATAGTCTTGGGTTTATATGGTATTGTTCAACCAGACTTTACTTCCTCAATGTTACTGTCTCCGAATCTTTTCTGAATTTCTTATTTTGTGTGCATGTGTCTGTATGTAAACTTCCACATCTTTTCCCCATTCTCTTAGGTGACTGACTTGGGAATCTTACCATCTAATTTGAATGGTGGTATTAATAAACTGATATTGAATTAATCTATAACTCCTTAGAAAATATTAATTTTAGTAGTAATTTAAAGGACAATCCTAAATTGTTCATGCTTATACAAATAGTACTTGCTTTATGTAAATAAACAGTTATGGAGGAATTGGAGTGGGGACTAGGGGCATACATGGAGTACCCATTGCAGACTGACAGAAGACAGACACTAGAAGGCTTGAAAAGGACAAGCAGGTAGTAAGCAGATTAAGGCAAAAGTCTCCTCTCTCCCAAACCAAGGTCCCAAGTCAAGCTCCCAATCTGGGGCCTGGTGGCAGTTTGTCAGTTTCATTTTCACTTGGAGATATTTTTTTTGAGGCAGGGCTGCACAGGACTGAGCCAAGGGGCAAGTGTGGAGAGAGGGAGCAAAATACTGTACCGTAAAGTTAACATAGGTGATATTTTTTGGGTGGATGGTTAGAAGGAGTATAGATTTATTTAAGAATTCTTTATGAAAAGTCAAATTTGCATAATGTGAATTTAATATAAGTGAAGAACTGTTTATTTAAAATAGGGAATTGCAAATCTATTTTTAGAAGTTACCTTTTATTATCATGTAATCATTCTATATGTAACTGTCTACCTCACCTCTATTCAACAGTAGATCTAGGTACACTTCCCATATAAGAGGGCATATTCCTCTTCCATAAATTCAAAAAGTGTCTTAGCAAACTTATTTTTGTGGTAAAAAGTTGTTACATAAAAGTGATAAAGGAGATAAAACTGTTTCTTGTTGGAGCAACCAAGTATCTAATGTTGCCTTTTAAAAGGAATAACTGGAGGAAATATAGTAATTTTATTTCTTTTTTATTTTTTTGTTTGGTTTTCTTTTTTCCCTTTTATTTGTCTTAATTAATTTGTTTGTTTACTTTTAGTTTACAAGATTCAGTTCACAATCCCTTGAGTTTCAAATTCTCTCCCACTGCCTCTCCCCATCCCACCCCCATGGCAGCATGCAATCAAGAATAGGATATGCAAATAATTCCACATTTGACATTAGTCAGGTTACAGAGAAGGATTGTAACAGATTGGATGAACAATGGGAAATAGGAAACAAAACCAAAGAAGATAAAGAAAGAGAGCAGGTAATTTGCTACAATCTGCATTCAAACTCTGTTCTTTCTAGTTTTCTCTGAATGTAGACATCTCTCTCCATCATGAGTATTTTGGAGTTGTCTTGGAACCCTGCATTGCTGAAGAGAGTCTAGTCTATCAAAGTCAGTTGTCACACACATGTTGTGTCTGTAATTGTGTATAGATTTCTCCTGGTACTTGCTATTGTCACTCAGCATCAGTTTATAAAAGCTAATCCGGGTAAATATGAAGTCCATCTGATCCTCCTTTCTTGTAAAACAATAGTATTCCATTGTATTCATATACCACAACTTGTTTAGCCATTCCCCAATTGATGGGCCTCCCCTTAATTTCCAATTCTTAGCCACCACAAAAAAAGCTGCTATAAATATATTTGTTCATATGGGTTTTCCTCCCACTTCTATGATCTCTTTGGGATACAACCCTAGAAGAGGTATTGCTGGGTCAAAGGGAATGAAATTATTTATAGCCCTTTGGGTATAATTCCAGATTGCTCTCCAGAATGGTTGGATAAGTTCACAACTCCACCAGCAATGCATTAGTGTTCCAATTTGCCCATATTGCCTCAAGCATTTGTCATTTTCCTGTTTTGTCATCTAAGCCAATCTGACTGGAGAGATGTGGTACCTCAGAGTTGTTTTGATTTGCATTTCTCTAATCAATAGTGATTTAGAGCATTTCTTCATATGCTTATAGATATTTTTAACTTCTTTCTCTAAATACTCCCTATTCATATCCTTTGACCATTTATCAATTGGGGAATGACTTGTATTCTTATAGATTTGACTCAATTCTCTGTGTATTTTAGAAATGAGTCTTTTATCAGAGACATAGGTTGTAAAAATTCTTTCCCAATTTCCCACCTCCCTCTTGATCTTGGTTACATTGGCTTTGTTTGTACAGAAGCTTTTCAATTTAATGTAATCAAAATTACACATTTTGCATTTTGTAATGCTCTCTAATTCTTGTTTGGTCCTAAAATCTTTCCCTCTCCACAAATCTGACAGGTAAACTATTCCTTGCTTTCCAAGATTTTTTACAGTGTCATCCTTTATACGGAGATCTTGCACCCATTTAGACTTGATTTTGGTATTTGGTGTTAGATAATGGTCTATGCCTAGTTTCTGCCATACTATATTCCAGTTTTCCCAGCAGTTTTATCAATTAGTGCATTCTTATCCCAAAAACTGGGATCTTTGGGTTTATTGAACATTTGATTACTATATTCATTAACTGCTGGGTCTCCTGTGCCCAATCTATTCCATTGATACACTACTCTACTCCTCTGCCACTACCAAGCAGTTTTAATGACTGCTGCTGTATAGTACACATTAAAATCTAGTATAGCTAGTCCACCTTCCATAGCATTTCTTTTCATTATTTCCCTTGATATTCTAGACCATTTGTTCTTCCAAATAAATTTTGTTACTATTTTTTCTAGCTCTATAAAATAGTGTTTTTTTTTAATATAATTTTATTTTTTTTGTAAACTGATTGGTATGGCACTAAATATGTAGTTTAGTTTGGGTAAAATTGTCATTTTTATTATATTAGCTCGACCCAGCCATGAGCAATTAATATTTTTCCAATTATTTAGATCTGAATTTATTTGTGTGAGAAGTGTTTTGTAGTTGTGATCATATAGGTCCTGGGTTTGTTTTGGCAGGTATATTCCCAAATATTTTATAATGTCTATAGTGACTTTAAATGGGATTTTCTTTCTATCTCTTGCTGTTGAATTTTATTAGAGATATACAGGAATGCCAAGGATTTATGTGGGTTTATTTTATATCCTGCAACTTTGCCAAATTTATTTATTGTCTCAAGTAGTTTTTGCTTGATTCTCAAGGATTCTCTAAGTTTATCATCATAGCTGCAAAGAGTGATAGCTTGGTCTCTTCTTTGCCTAATTTGATTCCTTTGATTTCTTTTTCTTCTCTAATTGCTACTGCTAATGTTTCTAGTACCAGATTGAATAAGAGGTGTGATAGTGGACAACCTTGTTTCACTCCTGATCTTATTGGAAAGGCTTCTAGTTTATCCCCATTGCATATAATACTTGCTGATGGTTTTAAATAGATGCTATCAACTATTTTAAGGAAGGCTCCATTTATTCCTATACTTTCTAGTGTTTTTAATAGGAATGGATGTTGTACTTTGTCAAAACCCTTTTCTGCATCTGTTGAGATAATAATGCTAGTTTTATTGTAATGATCAATTATACTGATGGTTTTCCTAATATTAAACCATCCTTGAATTCCTGGAATGAATCCTACCTGATCAAAGTGTATTATTCTTGTGATAAGTTGTTGCAACCTTTTAGCTAATATTTTATTTAAAATTTTTGCATTTAAATTCACGAGGGAAATTGGTCTATAATTTTCTTTCTCTGTTTTATCTCTTCCCGATTTAGGAATCAGTATCATATTTGTGTCATAGAAAGAATTTGGCAGGACTCCTTCTTCACTAATTTTCCCAAGTAGTTTGTGGAGTATTGGAATCAATTTTTCTTTAAATTTTTGATAAAATTCAATAGTAAACGCATCTTGCCCTGGAGATTTTTTTTCCTAGGGAGTTCATTGATGGCTTGTTTGATTTCTTTTTCTGAGATGGGGTTATTTAGGTAATTTACTTGCTCTTCAGTTAATCTGGGTAACTTGTATTTTTGTAAATATTCATCCATTTCACTCAGATTTTCATATTTTTGTGCATACAGTTGGAAAATTAATTCCTAATTATTATTTTGATTTCCTCTTCATTGGAAGTAGATTCACCTTTTTCATTTTTGATACTCATAATTTGGTTTTCTTCTTTCTTTTTATCATATTGACTAAGTGTCTATCAATTTTATTGTTTTTTTTTAATAAAACCAGCTCTTAGTTTGATTTATTAATTCAATAGTTTTCTTTCTTTCTTTCTTTTTTTTTTTAAAAGCAATTGGGGTTAAGTAACTTGCTCAAGGTTACACGGCTAGTCATTTGATTTATGCGTGGGTGTTCATTTTCTGAGGCCGGATCTGATCTCGGGTCATCCAAACTCTGAGGCCGGCACTCTTACTCACTGCGCACCTAGCTGCCCCTTTAGGGCAATTGGGGTTAAGTAACTTGCCCAAGGTTACACGGCTAGGTTTTTGTTTGTGCGGATTAAGTGTCGGAGGCCGAACTCAGGTCCTTCTGATTCCAGGGCCGTCGCTCTATTCACTTCGACACCTAGCCGCCCCCAATAGTTTTCTTTTCTCCTTTGGTTTTCAATATTTCTAATTTAGTACTAAATTGGGGATTTTCAATTTGTTCTTTTTCTAGCTTTTTCAATTGCATGTCCAATTCATTGCACTCAGGGATATAAAACTTCCCCTAAGAACTTCCTTTAATGCATCCCACAAATTTTGGTATGTTGTCTTATTATTATCATACTCTTGAATGAAATTACTGGTTGTTTCTATAATTTCTTGTTTGACCCACTCATTCTTTAGGATTAAATTGTTTAATTTCCAATTAGTTTTTAGTCGATCTTTCCATGGCCCCTTATTGCATATAATTGTTGTTACATCATGATCTGAGAATGATGCATTTAATATTTCTGCCTTACTGCACTGAATTGTGAGGTTTTTATGCCCTAGTACACGGTCTATTTTTGAGTATGTACCATGCACTGCTGAGAAGAAAGTAAATTCCTTTTTATCCCCATTCAGTTTTCTCCAGAGATCTATCATATCTAGTCTAAAATTCTATTCCCCTCCTTAATTTCTTTCTTGTTTATTTTGAGGTTAGATTTATCAAGTACATAAATGGTGAGATTAAGGCTCCCTACTAGAATAGTTTTGCTATCTATTTCTTCCTCTAATTCTCCTCTAGGAATTTGGATGTTATACCACTTAGTGCATATATATTAAGTAATGATATTGCTTCATTCTCGATGGTGCCTTTAAGCAGCATATAGTTTCCTTCCTTATCCCTTTTAATTAGATCTATTTTTGCTTTTGCTTTATCTGAGATAAGGATTGCTACCCCTGATTTTTTTACTTTAGCTGAGGCATAATAAATTCTACTCCAACCTTTTACCTTTAACCTGTAGGTATCCCTTTGTTTCAAATGTGTTTCTTGTAGACAGCATATTGAAGGGTTATGGTTTTTAATCCATTTTGCTATCCACCTTTGTTTTATGGGAGAGTTCATCCCATTCACATTCACAGTAATGATGAGTATCTGTCTCTTCCTTTCCATCCTATTCCTTACCTGCTCATGTTTTTTTTTTCCTTCCTTCTCCCTTCTCCTCCTTGAAGTTTTCCCTTTTGACTGCCCCCTCCCTCAGTGTTCCCACCTGGTGACCCCCCTTCTTAATCTACTCTCTCCCCTTACTACTATTTCCCACCCCGCTGATCCCCACCTTTAGTCTCCTCCTTTTTAACCTCCCCCTTACCCTCCCACTGTGTATAGGACACAATAAATTTTTATACTTATCAAAGTAAGTTACTCCCCATTTGACACCAAACCAATGAGAGTAAATTTCAAACACAGCTTCACTCCCTCCCTCGTTTTCCTGTATTTAATGAATTTATGTATCTAGTCACATTAGAATCTTAAACTTTTCTGATTAAATCAATCCCTCTTTTAACCAGAACCAGTGAGAATAGTGGTTAAATGATGTTCCTCTCCCTCTTTCTTTCCCCTTTACTATAGTACGTTTTTATGCTTCTATGAATGGCATATTTTACCTTTTCCTATCTCATCCTTTCCTTTTATCCCATTACAGTCTCTTTGATTCCCTTAATCAAATTTTTTTTTAAGTCTTCAGGTTAGTGCATTCATACCCACACCCTCTAGCTAAGTATAACCCCTTTTGAAGGTCATGATAATCATAAAAAATTCAATATTGACAGTTATTAGCTCCTCATATAGGGATGTAAACATTTTGCTATTGTTGCATCCCAAGTTATGTGCATGTGTGTATGAGTGTGGGTGTGTGCATGTATGTATGTGTGAGTCTGTGTTTTCCTTGTTTACCTTTTTATGTCTTTCTTGAGTCTTGTAATTAGAGATCAGAATTTCCATTGAGCTCTTGAGTCTGTGTTTTCCTTGTTTACCTTTTTATGTCTTTCTTGAGTCTTGTAATTAGAGATCAGAATTTCCATTGAGCTCTGGCTTTTTCATCAGGAATGTCTGGAAGTCCCTTATTTCATTAAACGACCATCTCCTTGCCTGAAAGATTATGCTCAGTTTTGCCAGGTATTTAATCCTTGGTTGTAGTCCTAGCTCTCTTTCCCTATGAAATATCAAATTTCAGTCCCTCCAATATTTTAATGTAAAAGCTGCTAGGTCCTGTGTGATCCTAACTGTAGTTCCTTGATATTTGAATTGTTTCTTTCTGGCTGCTTGTAGAAATTTTTCTTTAATCTTGTAATTCTGGAATTTGGCTACTATATTTCTTGGAATTTTCAATTTGGGATCTCGTTCAGGAGGAGTACGGTGAATTCTTTCGATAACTATTTTATCTTCTGATTCCAGGACTTCAGGACAATTTTATTTGACAATGTCTTGGAGGATGTTGTCTAGGTTGCTTTTTTCACCATGGCTTTCTGGTAGACAAATAATTATTAAGTTATCTCTCCTGGATCTGTTCTCTAGGTCAGTTGTTTTTCCAGTGAGATATTTTACATTTTCTTCTAATTTTTCAATCATCATGTTTTGTTTGATTGACTCTTGGAGTATCATAGAGTTCTGAGTTTCAATTTGATTGATTCTAATTTTTAGTGAATTATAGTCTTCAGTTAGTTTTTGAAGTTGCTTTTTGTAGGGAGGTATTTTCTTCAATTACTTCACTAATTTTACTTTTTAAGGATTTGTTTTCTTCAGTGAAACTTTTTTTCCAAGTTGGTCACTGCCTCCCTGATTTGGTCTTCAAAATCTTTCTTAAGCTCCTCCAAGAATGCTATTTGGGCTTGAGTCCAGTTCATATTTCCATCAGTGGTCTCAGGTGTGGGTATAGAGTCCAAGTTGTACTGTGTATTTGGTTGTTCTTGACCCACATAATAAGCTCAAATCGATTTTCTTGCCTTCCCCTTCTCCTTCTCAGCTTCCTTCCTTCCCATTGTGATTTCCTACGTCTTAATTTCTCAGGCTGTGAGCTAAGGGCCTGGTCATTGACTTTGAATCCTGTAGCCTCTGGGTGTCTAATTTGAGGTTAAAGCAGAGTCTCAGAGAGGTATGCAGATGTGCACAGAGTAGTCTCTGGAGGAAGAGTGGTCTGGCCACTACAGATTTCTGTCTCTATACCTCTGGGCTATAGCTCAGGCAGGCTTTTGTTGGTCAGGTGAGGTGGGGCTTGTTCCCTCTCTTCTCTTCAGACTCCTGGCTGTCTCAGTTACACCCCTTCTTGAAGACTCCCAAGCCTGAGGCTATTGCCACTAATTTAGGATTAAAATCTTATTTTTATTAAAGACTTATTTTTGTGTTTTCTACTTCATGAAGGAGGGATTAGAGCAACTCAAATTTACTTTGCCATTTTAGCCCCTGCAGAAACAGGCAGGCAATTTCTAAACTTCCAGGCTGGGGATTGATAGTCCCAGGAGAACTTGCTGTCTCTGCTGGGGGCTGTGAGCCCTCTCTTACCTGGCTCCAGTGATCATCCTTTCCCCTAGTGAGATGTCTGTGAGATAACTGGGATTCGTTCTTTGTAAGTCAGCCAGCTGGGGCTTCTTCCCTCTCTGGTGTAGTCTGCCTGTCTGCTCTCAAGTCTGAGCTGTACAGACCCCATGTGCTCTGCACTCCCCCTGTCCAGACCCACTGGGCACTTTCCTGGGCTGGATTCTGCCATGCACCATCTCCAAGTGGATTCTGTCACTCAGTAATTTTATTTCTGATGAGGTCATGAGTTTAAATGGGATAAGTTTTCTAAATCAAGACAGTATTTAATTTTGTCATGGAAAGTATCTCATATACTTATAGCCAAAGTCCCCCAAAAGTCACTCCTGGATTGAAGGAAACTAGTTACCCTAAATAATATCAAGTATTAATGGTGCATACATTTAATGTACTATTTTTTTCATTGCAGACGTTTTTTCTTGGATTTGTGAGGGAACTTTGCATGAACAGGAATACACACATCTTCATACATCCAGGCATAAAGGATATACAGGTGTGTTAGAGGGTAAAGTAGGACTAAATCAACTGGACATACCAATGCAGATTGGGCTAGTTGCACAGTGGATAGAGTGCTGGATCTCTAATCAGGGATACCTAAGTTCAAATTTAGCTTCAGAGACTTACTAGTTGTATAACCTATAGGTTGTGTTTGTCCTTCATTTTCGAAGAAGACCATGGCATCAGGGAAATGACGGCATGACTTGCAATTGACTGATTTAGGAGAGGGAGGGCTGTGCAAGATCACCACCCTCACTTTCTCCTCCAAAGCCATCTGGATTCAGTGACCAGATATGAAAGGAGGTGACCCAGGATACAATGGGAGACCCTGGCCTTTTAGGCTAAGGCCTCTTCATGTACTCACTTTGAGTGTGGTATTATCCATTTGATGACTAGGTCTCTTTAAGAAGTGAGTCAAGATATGGCCTTGAGCAACCTCTGAGCAGACAAAGCTGCCTGAATTGGGACCCAGCTAGTTGGGTAACTTAGCTTGTCCTCTCTTTCTCCCTCTGCCTACCTCTCTCCTTTTCCCTCTTCCTCTTTCTCTCCTTCTCTCCAAAGGAAGGTAAATTTTGACAGAAGATGCCCACTTAACTTAGGGTGTACTGGATTCCTTTATTCTTTCCTTCCTTCTTTCCTTCCTTCCTTCCTTCCTTCCTTCCTTCCTTCCTTCCTTCCTTCCTTCCTTCCTTCCTTCCTTTCTCTCTCTCTCTCTCTCTCTCTCTCTCTCTCTCTCTCTCTCTCTCTCTCTCTTTCATTCTTTCATTTCAAAAAACCTGAAACCCAGTTCACTATGAAGCTCATACATTAGACCTCAATAGGTCAGTGCCCAAGCTTGACTTCATTGCTGTATTTTGGGCCCTCCAGCCTTACAGTGAATGTCTATAGTAATTGTTTCTCTTTGGAACAGCAAGCTTGAGAGTCTTCCCCTCCCAGCTTGATTTTTTTTTCTTTTTTGTAACTAAAGGGGCCATCCCTTTACTCACTTTTTAAAGAGCCCTGTTTCCTGAATACGAGTTACCTCACTCTAAGTGAATACATGAAAAGACCTTAGCCTAAAAAGTTAGGATCTCCCATTTCATCTTGAGTCATCTACAGTCATCCTTATGAATATCTAGGCACTCGATCCAAATGGCTCTGGAAGAGAAAGTGAGACTGGTGACCTTGCACAGCCCTCCCACAGTCAAATCAAAGTCAAATGCAAGTCATGTCATCATTTCCCTAATGTCAGGGTCCTCTTTGAAAATGAAGGACAAGGGGCGGCTAGGTGGCGCAGTGAGTAGAGCGCTGGCCCTGGAGTCAGAAGGACCTGAGTTCGGATCTGGCCTCAGACACTTAACACACACAAAAAAACCTAGCTGTGTGACCTTGGGCAAGTTGCTTAACCCCAATTGCCCTCCAAAAAGAAAAAAAAAAGAAAATGAAGGACAGAGCATGTATAAATGTATAAACGAGACCAGTCACTTAATCTCTCTCTGCCTCAATTTTCTCATCTGTAAAAGGAGGACAATAATTGCATCTACCTCCTAAGGTTTTTATAAAGATTAAATGAGATACTATTTACAAAGCACTTAGGACGGTGCCTAGCACATGTTAGACCTTTAATAAACAGTATCTTCCTCCCAGTTACCTCTATGAGTTGGAGAATATCCCTCTAATCTTATTTATTTTTGAGATTGTGATTGCAGCCATTGTATTAATTCACATAGGTTATTGAATAACTTTGAAAGAAACATAGATATTCCTGGAAGTTAGGATATTCCATGAGAAGTACAAATAATTTGAGCTTTTTTTCTTCAAGTATGCTTCAAAATTACAGGGAGAATGAAAACAAAATTCTAGCTTATGTCCTTCGCAGGAAAGTAAAGTTTTAGCATAATAAGTAAATAATTTAGCCATACTTGGAGTAAATTTCTTTTTAAATAGACATTCTAGAAAGTTCTCAAAAGCAAATTCTAATATGCCAAAACTTATAAAATGTACCATGACTAATTAGCTTTATAATTAATTGGTTTTATCCAAATTTATCCAAAAATTAATTATCAATAACCAATTGGTTATATCTAAATATCACTCATAGACTGGACTACATATCAGTCTTGGATAAGCTTCTCTTTTTAGTTCTTCCTCCTTTTCCTACCACTATTCTTCTATTCCACCTAAAAGGCTACTCTCATGAATTTCCTTCCAAGTAGACGCAAATTTATTTTGAATACCAACACGTATTTTACCTTCCACACATTTTGCTTTAGATTAAAGCATTTCACTCTGGGTTTTATTGCTCTCTTCTATAGATACCCATGCATTTTTTCTTCTTTTATTTTTAATTTCCTTTGAAAATAAACTTAATTTAAAAAATTCTTTTTCCCTTTGTCATTCTGGATTTATCCTCAAAGGATTAGTATATTCAGTTAAATGACCATTTTCATCTATGGGAGCACAGATATAGACAAACTTTTGCTCATGCTGGTGGTTGTATATTCCACCCAACACCAGGAGGCACTTGTGGATAAAGCAAATTCCTCTATAGTTCTCAAAGAGAAACTGCCACTTCACCTCCTTTCTTTTTGGTTGGCACCTGTTTTCCTTATTAGTTTAGAGGTGTGAAGCCATTGTAAATTATCCAATTAAAATCTTGGATTGAGTTCCAACACTTGCAAAAGACCCTGTCTACTGATTTCCTACATTTTAATGTACCCTGAATGCACTGGGCATGGCCCAATGGAGTCAATCATGCAAACATGACATTTATTTAACTGTTTACTTATGAACAAAGAAATAAAAATACTTCAATATATTTTAATTACAGAAAAATGCACTACATTACTTTACTTGTCTCTCATACACAAGTAACACATAACCAAAACAAAAATATAGGGGTTCTATAATATCTTTCAGAGGTCAAGATTCAGAATCTTCCACAAAAAGTGTTAAAAACTTCAATTCTGGATTTAGAAATTTCCTTCAAACTTTATTGATTATAAACTAATTCACTCCCCAAAACTCTTCTACACTTGATTTCTGAGTATTATAGTCAACTCAGTTAGGAAACTCAAGAGCCAGAAGTAGATTTATGCCACTTTTTTGCTTATAATTTTATCTTTGACAGCAACCTCTAGTCCCGATTTTCTAGTGCTTCTTAATATGCCCGCGCACTGATATGGTACAGGCTCTGGGAACTCCCCTTGAACTCAGATTGAATCTTCCCACTTGATGAGGCATTTGCCTGAGGCCATAAACCTTTCACTGTGGCTTTGCCCACATCTTTAGTTCTCTCTTATCCAGCTAGCCCCCACCCTCAGGAGCCCATCAGGTAGGGCACACACATAAACCCTGTATGACTTGAACACGTGTTCTTAACTCTATGGACTCATTAGAATAAAGTTTTCTTTTTTAAATTTATAAGTTAAGGAAATGCTGAATTTCCATAAGTGGTTAGTAAAAATAAAAATGCAATTTTTGCCCATCCAAATTCACAAACCTCTGAACTATGAAGCTTAGTTTTTGAACACTAGATTCTCTGGGTTCTTCTGTACTGTCTCCAAAAGCATTAGCCACTTTTTCCCTATCTGTGATAGATAAGTCAAAAGAAAGAACTGTCTATTTTCTTATATGGTACAAACATTATCCTCCAAATTGGAAAGCACTGGAAAGAATAGTAGGCATTATTATATCCCAAGGAAGAGGAGGGTAGTTGACTAAAACTGGAGTCTAGGAGTGGAAGAGCCTAAATTCCCTTTCTTTCTAAATTCCCACTTAAAGAAACTGGAGGTGGGTAAGGCAGAGAGCAATTAAAGACATAACACTTGCCACATTAAAAAAATACATCTAATATATATGTATAAGTACATTGTACATGTATACATACAAACATACACATATAAAATGTGTGTACACATGCATATACATGTATGTGTGCATGAAATACCTATGTCTTGTCTATAACTAGGTTTTTATTTACTGACTCCCCAAGTAGGCTGCGAGTTTGTTGAGAGCAAAGACTTTATTTTCAGTTGTTCCTTGCCCATAGTAAACATGTGATAAATGGAGTCAGATTTTATATCATGAAAGAAAGTAACAAGCAGAAATATAAAAGATGGAATGGGTAGTCTCAGGTGTTAGTGTGCTTCTAAGATAACCTCTAAGATAACTTTTTAGGAATATTATAAGGGAAATATATTTTTCCCCTCAGGTATATATTGTCCTAAGTGACATTTCAGATAAGGATATTTATGCAATACCTTTATACCATAAATTCTTAAAATTGTAAATGTTCTATTTCTCTCTTTCTCATAGCTGCATTTCAATGTATTTGTTGTGCTTTATAATGGCATATATTTTATTTTATACTTTTAAAAATACTCATTTACAAGAAGTTCATAACCTTCACCAAGATAGCAAGGAGGTCCAAAATGTTAAGAACTCCTCCATATATTAGTACTGTGATGTGGTGGTCTGATATTTAACACAATCTTAGACTGTATTATTGGAAGCATATCAAGGAACAGAGAAAATTATTGTCTGGATATACTCTGGCCTTGTCAGAATATGCTTGTTTCCAGTTCTGAACATTCTTTAGTGGAAAAACAACAACAAAAACAACAAAACATTGGAATGGTTACCAACATAAGGGGGAAATTCTTGATAATGCCATATAAGTATAACTTGAAATGGAATGAAAATATTTAGCCTAGGAAAGGGAAGAACAATTCCTTTCTTATGCCTTTGATACTTTCTCCAAGCATCCATTGGGAGTTTGCCTCATGATCATTACCTCTACCATTCTTATCTCTAATCTTTCCTATAGCTACTAGCTCCTTTTCCAGTATCTAAAAATAACACCCCAAATTTTCTTATCATTAAAAAAATAACTTACCTTATGTTCCCATCTCTTCAACTTATTTTCTAAAAAACAGAAAGCAGATTTTTCAATTCTAAGGTTTTCTCCATCCCTGGTTCCTTTGGCACTGTGACTCATGCTATAACTCTTTTAATTAGAGAGAGGTATCTCCAGAAAAATCCTGAGAACTACCTTTGTCTAGCCAATCTAATGATATGTGTACTGCATGGAAAGGTAGAATCTACATATTCATGGAATTCTGTATCTATCATTTCCAGGTTAATATGGTGATGGATCAGAAAAACTTTATCACTGGCACTGGGCATGGAGTCAAGCAGAACTTAATTCAAATGTGATGTCAGATACTACTGTATTACTCTGGGCAAGTCACTTAACTGCTCCTTGCCCCACTTTCTTTAACTCTAAAAATGGAGATAATAATACCACTCACCTTACAAGGTTGTTGTGAGCGCCAAATGAGATAATATTGGAAAGGCTCTTAATATAGCACATGGGGGCCCTATAAGTATCAGTTTTGATTCCCTCCCCTCGTCCTTCCCTAAAAATAATGATAAGAGGCATGATGGCATATCCTGGTAAAATTGCAACAAATAAATATTGTTGCATCATCAGAAGGTCCATATATCATCCAACATCCAATAACTATACTTGACAGATATTCTTGTTTCTTTTTTGATCATTTATTGTTTAGGAGAGAAGAATATCTTAGTAGATACAATGGCCTGTAGCTTCAGGCACAGAGAAGAGCTAAAAGAATATATTTAGGCTAACACTTGTGAAGGATAACTTGCAGTGAAGTTTCCCCATTTTGAACATCTTATTACATTCTTATTTCTTCTTTATACTTTGTAACTAAGCTCAGTATAATTTCCCCATATATGTGGTCATTGTGTATTTCAAGATAATGTAAGAGCTATTGGGCATTAATACAATTGATTGAAATAACTATTGAGACAAAATTAGAGGCATTTTTAGTTTGGGAAATTGAATGGTAGTGTGAGAGGTAGCAAAGGTTTAAGTCTCTACAGAACTGCAAGAATTGCTGAAACAAGACTACTTATACAAAGTACCAGACAGTAGCCTTGGGAAAAGTTGAGGCAGTAGCCTTCGGAAGAAGTTGGGTTCCCAGTTCCCAGAGAACTCATAGATAATACTAATAATGTAGCATAAGAGAAGCTGGCAGCAGCAGGTGGATTTGATCAATCATAAAGCAAACAGTGGCCTTGGGACACTCAGGCCCAGATAAGGACACATCTAGATTGGACTGAAGGGGATTCAGTATTCTGGGGGTGTTACTGCGCTTGCTTGGTGGACCTCATGTATTATGTATGTTATCTAACAAAACTAGAGCCTCATTGGTAATAGTTACAGTAATGGATTGGGATTGCTTTGCACCAATTGGTTGGCATTAATAAGACTGTGAGCTTGCCTTACGAACCAATGGTAAGGTAGGATAGTTGGGAGGGTGTGGAAGTCCCACATTAGGGCTTTATAATCATGCTGTTGCCTTCTGTAGGGGGCTTCTCCCTTCTAGCCCTTTGTCAGATTGGGGGCACCTTTTCTTGTGAAATCATATGAATTCCTTTCTACTCTCTGGATTAAGAAGCCTCTGTGTTTAATTTGGGCAAGGGTCTTTACTGTCCCCCACACACTTTTATTTGCATGAGTATATATGGCTATTCTGGACCAAAGAGCAGATATAAGTTACATTATGCCCAGGAAGTCACTTCAATATCAACAAGAAAGGAGATAAGCCTCCAGGGTACCTTTCTGTGAGTGTACCTAGAAATAATATGCTCTAAGGAACTCATTACTAGACACTCAAGTGACTCTCTTAGGAGTTAGATATAGTAAAAAAATGTGTGACAGTGGGATCTCTATCAGAGCATGAAGTGACCCTGCAGAAGAACAAGGTGTCTATTACAACAATTGACCATTACTTCTCAACTAAACAATGAGGAGAAATTAACTTTTTATAGATCTTACACTTCCTACTCCTACTCCAGATATACATAACTATCGATATAATGCCGGATCACTTTTTATGACTTACACTGTGATCTCATGAAATAACTTTGTATCAGTCCCCTTAAGTCTCATCTCAGAAAAATTATGTGGTTATGTAGATTCCCCACTGAGGTTGTCTCAGAAGTCCAGTATATGAGAAACTTTGAAAGATCATTTAAATAAATTATGGTTACTCAAATTTTATTGAGTGTCTCCTATTAATCATAGTGATATGGAAAAGCAGTGCATACTAGGTAGGATGTTAAATAGTGCCTATATTGTTACATATCCATCTGCCAAGCATTACCATAATTGGCAATGTCTGAGTTCATGAAGACTCATGTAGTCTGTGAGGAGGGCTATACTAAATTCTGTGAATAATTTTGTCCCTGGGTTCTGTCTTGTTGATATCCAAGAGGAAAAATAAATAGCTCACTTAAAATAGGGGAAACATTTGAAAAGAAGTTGAAATGATTTCATAGTACCTTGAAAAGTCATTTGATAGGAAAAATAAAACAGGTAGATTGATAAGGAATAGGTATCTGACCTACAAACCAGAGGATCAAGCAATGTCAGGGCATACTTATGTAAGGGCAAGAGGACCTTTGGCAATAGACAAATATGATCATGGAACAATGACATGTTATTAGAAAAATACTAGCATGGTATAACAATATGTTTCATAGTATGTTATGTGTTTTATTTAAAGTGAGTGAACTTACTTAAACTCCTAAGGTAGTAACAAAAAATTTTAAATGGTAGAGTAGGGAAGCAGATAATTGTGTTTAGTAGCCCTGGAGCAGATCTCAGTGTCCATATTTGCTTATACTCAGGTTGGGTAGATTGAAGACTAGTTAATATGGTTTTGGCAGGGATAGCCTTTAGAATCCTATGGGTCATATAGCCCAGGCCTGGCCTTGAATGGAGCCATGGTTCATGAACTTTCCATGAAACTGGATCATAGGACAAGTTTTCAACCTACTTCCAAGAATCTGCAGTAAGAGTTTGAGTTAAGGTAACTGAAGGAAAGAGAACAACAAATAAAGCTAGCAGTTATGGGGATATTGCTTACAAAGCTACAGGTGAGAAGATAAGCTTCCAGTTGATAACAAATTTGTTTTTTTAATTGTCTACCCAGTTCAGTTACACACACACACACACACACACACACACACACACACACACACACACACACGTGTATATTTTTTTCTGAGCACTGCTTTGGATGAATCCCATTAGTTTTGCTATGTTATCTCATTGTTATCATTCTCTTTATAATAATTCTTGTTTGTTATTGTTGTTTTCTTAAAATTCTTCTTTAAAATCTCAAGAATTAGGCAGCTAGTGGATAGAGTGTTGGGTCGAAGAGCTAAGTTCAACTCTAGCATCTGATACTTTTTTGTGTGGCCCTAGGAACTTTACTTAACCTCTGTCTAATTCACTTTCCCTCTCTGGAAAAATGAGCCTTTTAAAATAATTCCTACCTCTCGGAATTGGTATGAGGATAAAATGAATGAATATTTGAATGCATTCTGAAAATTTTAGAACATTTTTAAAAAGCTAGCTATTTGTATTGTTACTTAGGCAGGATGTCTTCACTTAGCTTCTATTCAGATTTGGATTTTATACTGATAGCTCTTTAAAAAAAAACTTCACCTTTATTTAGTCTGTAAAATATTCTTATTGTTTTTTTAACTGATATCTGTGTTTATGATTCTATATGCCTCAGCACACAATAAGTTTTTATAGAAGCACTTTGGGATGCTGAGACATATGAATATTTTTATTGCTTTCATTCACAAATTTTCTCAGGTCATTCAAATATAACTTTTCCAATAATTTTAGGAGATGAATTTCTTTGATGGTTTTCCCTGGGTCAATGTTTGTGTTCTTCTCTGTTGTGTATTTCTTTGGGAAATCCTTGTGCAAATAAGATATGTTAAGCTGCCTAAGTTCTGCAAAAGACAAGAGACAATTTTTTTTTAATGTTAAATGCAATTAAATTTTTTTATTCTGAATTTAACAGACAATAGAAAAGAACATTTCCATGTAGAAAATAGAATGCAAAAAAGGATTTTTGTGAAAACTTGAATATTTATATATAATTTACTTTTTAAAAAAAATTTTGGTCTTTATTAATTTGTTTACTTTTAGTTTACAAGATGCATTTCCATAATTCTTTGAGTTTCAAATTTTCTCTCTCTCCCACCCTCTCTTCCACCTCCACCCCCCTTCCCAGCAGCATACAATCAAGTATAGTATCTGCAAATACTTTCACATTAGGCATTAGTCTGGTTAAAAAGAAGGACTGCATCAGATGGAATGAACAATGGGAAAGAGGAAACAAAACCAAACAAGAAACAGAAAAGGATCAAGTAGTTTGCTTCAATCTGGGTTCAAACTCTGTTATTTCTCTGGACTTAGACATGCCTCTCCATCACAAGTCTTTTGGGGTTGGCTTATAACCCTACATTGCTAAGAAGAGTCCAGTCTATCAGAGTTGGTCATCACACATACTTGGTGTCTGTAACTGTGTACAAATTTCTCCTAGCACTACTCTTCTCACTCAGCATCAGTTTGTATAAGCCTCTCCAGGTAAATATGAAGCCCATCTGCTCCTCATTACTTATAGCAAAATAGTATTCTATAACATGCATATACAAGTTGTTCAGCCATTCCCCAATTGATGGGCACCCTCTTATTTTCCAATTCTTTGCCACCACAAAAAGAGTTCCTATAAATATTTTTGTACATATGCGTCTTCTTCCCACTTCTCTTTGGGATACAACCCTAGAAGTGGTATTGGTGAGACAATTTACTTTTGCAAAATCTTCTGAATTATTCCCTGTTTTCTTGTGCATGCTTGTGTGAAAGGATACACATCAAAAGTCAGTGATCATATCATCCTTACAATGAGGACACTGTCCTGCTACATTTTATCTCTCCAGAAAATAAAGGAAAACAATGCTGAGTTATAGTTAGGGTTTTTGAAGTCAGAGAGCCATTTATTATGCAAGATGTATACATATTCAGCAACTAATGTGTGTTCAAAAAGTTTTTGGCTAATGCTCCTTCTGTTATCACTTAAATGGCATGAATCAATCCAGGATATAAATCTCCAATAAGTAAACATATGCACTTTAAACACATCCTCTTAATATTATAGAAAATAATCCAATAAAAAGATAGTATTGTAGGGGTGGCTAGGTGGTGCAGTGAGTAAGAGTGCTGACCTTGGAATTGGGATGACCCGAGATCAGATCCGGCCTCAGAAAATGAGCACCCACACATAAAAAATGACTGGCCGTGTAACCTTGAGTAAGCCACTTAATCCCAATTGCTTTTAACAAAAAAAAAAGATAGTATTGTATATAGAATGATGCAGTATATCTCATCCCAAAATTTTGAGTTCTCATTCAATAAGGAATGGTCGAAAAAGTGTTTGAGATTTGTAACATTATGTGACTTCATTTTAAATAGATAATGTTATATTGTTAGTATTTTAGAACATAATATTCAATCCATGAGGCATGTAAAGAAGCACATAAAGTAGGAATGGGGTCCAAACATTCAAATGGAATCTAATAGCAAAGATAGACTGGCATTTCCTACCAAAATTGGCTTTTGCTGCTTGACTTACATAACAGTCAATAGGTATATCAGACAGTGGAAAAATAATATCTTATCCATGCACAATTCTGGATGTTTTTATCTTAAGAGTGAAATTCTTGTTTCATTGTTCTTGTCTTAGCAGCATTCTCCTTTTTAGTTTGACAAGCTGGCTGGCATATTGTGCTCTCTTTTCCAACCTCCAAGCTGCAACACAGACCTAGTTCCCAGCTGGGTAGCTATGTTCTGATGTATCCCAGGACTTTCCTGGCTGCCACATGTGGCACTTCAAAGGCAGCTCTATAGTAACTAGCAGCGAAAATCCTAAGACAGGCTCAGAATGACCAAAAAAAATCAGTATTTGAGGTACCTTCTTTGAAGAGCCATATGTAACAGTAGACATCAGGGTTTGGGTACATGTGGTATCTTTTAATTGAAGAGCTACAGCCACCAGAGAAGAGGAACCCTGGGATGTATTATAGCCCCAAAAGAATCTAACTGCTATGACGCAGAGGGAAATAAATTCCTTTTGCAATTTAAATGTGCAAAGGAAAAACCAGTCTGTCACTTGGGTTCAGAAAAGAAAGTGGGAAAAGAACAAAGGAAAAAAAAATGTTGGAGACTCTGTTCTGGACATATATTTTATGATATCTCCTGCCATTTAGGTTAAAAACAATTTCAGAACTATTTTTTTCTTTTAAATAAAAGTTAAAATGTGTTCCTTCTTTACTGTGTTTTCCCCAATATCGAATTCATTCTTTGAGTAAAGTAACATGGAAGGAAACATTTGTTTACTATCTTTTCAATGATTTTATTTTTTAAGTTATTTTATTTTTACTTTATGGAATAAAAGAAACATTTCCATAACATATTATGATTAAAAATGATTGTACATGAAACTGCAAAGCTATTATTTACAACTTGATATTCCTTTAAATATATTATCATCATGTATTTTTTTCTTTTTTTTCTTCCTTCCCCTCTTCCCCCCCAACCCCCACTCTAGAGATGAAGCTTGCAGTTAAGAGCCTACTATGTTCCAAGGACTGTGGGAAGTATTACAAATGTATTTTATTTTGTCCTCACAATATGACCCTGTGAGGTAGGTGCTGTTATTGTCTCCATTTTAAAATGAGAAAACCAAGGCAGACAGACATTAAGTGACCTGAATATAGTAACACAGCTAGTACCTGTCTAAGGCCAGATATTTAGTCAGGTTTTCCTGACTCTAGGCCTAGTAATCTATTTAGCACATGTGATAAAATCATAGACATAAGTCTGGAAGAGATTAGAAGTCATTTAATTCAGCCACATCATTTCGCATCTGAATAAACTGAGGGCTAGAGATGTGGCATGCCTTACTGTCTCATTTGCAGTACTGAAGCTGATGCCTAAATATCAATTATAGTCATATCTATACAACAGGATAGCAACTCATTAAAACTCATAAAGCCAAGCACATGCAGCTCTCCTGAGGACTGCTTCTGTGAATAACTTTAAGGTTCTGATCACATAGTATAGTGAACTCTATATTTATTCAACAACAAAACATTCACAGAAACCAAAGTACACCATTCACAAAGACATAACTTATTACTAAAGTGACCACAGAGCCTTAAACAGAAGATATCATTCAATAAGTCCTTTAATCAATCATCCTTAAGGGGTACAAAGTACAAAGGTCTCCCACCCCTAGGTCACATTGCCTTGATCTTGTCAGCCAGAAAGTGTTCTTTCATCTTGGAGTCTGGCCTCTAAGGTTCAGTCTATTTCTATGAAAATATTAGGGCATTCCTCTCATTCTGTGGATACCAATGGAAAGTTTATATGGTCCATCAGTATCCTTAACTCTTACTGCATTCCTGGTCCATTTCTCCATTTTTGTCACCAGCCTACACCCCTTCCTTCTGTTCACATATCTTTGACATCCTTTATACATCACTTTTTGTCTCCTTGAGAATTCCTTGTTTGTAACATATTGTAATCTTCTAACAGGTATCATATGCCTCCTTATTGCTCTTTTGGGGACCTTCAACTTCAACTCTTCAGAGTTTATACCATTCTATCATTCATAGCCACACAACATTGGTAGACAGATGTTAGGATTTTAAAAGATAGGTATGAAAAGAGCAGACAAAGATAACTGAATGATATGTGAAGTTTTTCTCCACCCTCAACTAGGGAGTCAAAAACAATACCACATGATAAAGTAAGAAAGAAAAAAAATACAAAGAAGAAATAGTTCACCTGGAAGTAAACTATACAAAAAACAGTCAAAAAGACACAAAAATCAATTGTATGTTCTTACCTCAGACATAGAAAGTACCAGACTTGGCACTATCTGTAGCAGCAAGCACACCAGTATCCCCAAGGTGGCTGCCAACACAGGTCCTTAGATCTGCTTTTCTAAAGGATAGCAACTCAAAATGGGTTAACAATCTTGCTTTAATCAAATATATGTCATTGACCTAGTTCAGGGGAAAAAATTTCAGAAAACCCAAACTTCAGAGAATACAAACAAGTTACAAGCAGAAGTTATAAGAAGAAAAAGAAACAGAGCAAGCAGACAGGCTCCCAGCTATCTGATCATTACATCCATACCTAGTCACAGTTACCAGAGAGGGAAGCACCAACATCTGGATTTTCAAAGCCAGGAGGCTCAAAGGCTGCCCAGAGTCTCGTCTGGTCAAATCACATAACACTTCTCAAAGTGAGTCCCAAAGCAAAGCCTCATATCAGGATACACACACACACACACACACACACACACACACATATATATATACATACATATATATACATATATATATATATATGTATGTATGTATGTATGTATGTATGTATGTATATATATCCTTTTCCTGGCTCAGAGATTGTCACAACCCTCTTGACCCACTGCCCAATAACAAAGTAAAAGCAAACCTCCCTCCACAGGCTCCATGTGACCACATTCAGCCTATTAGGGGCAGAGCATATTTTCAAATCTGGGAAGGTTCTCAGAGTCACTTAAGTCTACCAAAGTACCAAGGGGCAGGGAAGATAATAAATCCCCATTCCCATAACATTATCTTAACACAGTCCTGACTCAGTTCAAGTCTCTGTTTCTCCCTTTCTCACCATCACAATCAGTGTAGCTCTAACTTCTCTCTTACCAAACTCCTGCTCTCCTCAGCAATGTTCTGGTCCCATGCCCAGTTTAGCCTCAAGTTCATTCTTACCTCTCCTCCTCCCATAGGTCCTGTCTAGCCTACCCTTCTCCCTTTTCTATGACCCAAAGGAAACTTCACTTACCAAGAGAGAAAAAGTCACAACCATGTAAGTGTACTTCTTAATTATGAGAAATCAAAAGAAAGAATAGAATACAACATCCTAATAAAAATGTTTCCTAAAAAGCTGAATTTAAATAATGATTTTAAAAGGCATTTCAACAAAAGAAGAGAATTTCATTTTTTCAGAAAAAAATCTGATGAAAACAATATTTAAAAATAGGATGTCTGCACATAAGCAATTAAAAATGAAAGATTTTACTTATCTATAGTAAAGGAATGATATTGAACAACTATAGTCACTGTAGAAGCTTTTTGGCTGATTTAGCTTAGCAAATTCTCATCACATTATATAGTCAAACATATGAGAGTTCCTCCACATTCTCTTGACTTTTTTATACTCAGGCCATAATGAAATCTTTTAAATAGTCTGGGTCTAAAGTTGCCTTAGTCATCTAAAACAAATATGTCAAGGAGTGTTTCAGTACTTTTTTATGGAAAAAAATGCCAAATCCTACAATGGAGAAATAGTTAGGATACTGTTGATATCTTATTCCTCTACCATATGCTCACCAGCATAGAAAGTAACAATGCAGAGACTTAAAAAATAAAGATCCTCAAAATAAAATTATTAATTTTATATAGTGATTATAGTTTTAAAAAGAGATAGAGATGGGAAAGAAGAACACTGGAGACAACTACAGACAAAATAATAAGTGCTTAAGTTAATGAAAAGAGAATAAGTTTGAGTTAATTAGAAACCACACTGTGTATGCCCCTTAGAAAAAAACAAAGGGAGCCAAGATGGCAGAGTAGAAACAGCACTTCCAATGTGCTCTGCCCCACACAAATTTCAAACAATGTGAAAGGGGACTTTGAACAACTTATGGAGCCACAGCACCCACAGAACTGCACAGAGAAGCTAACCTCCTGCTTAGGACAGCCCAGCAGCCCTGCAGGGAGCGGCCAGCGCAGCACTCTGAGAGCAGGCAGCACAGCGCGCTGGGAACCAACAGCGCAACGCGCAGAGCCAAGCCCAGGTCTGAGATTTTAGCCCCAGGGTGGCCAGGCCTTCAGCCGGCTGGAGGGACCCCAGAACACCAGCAATTGTGGTGATTCCAGAATTATCAGCACAGATATGCCTAGGACAAAGTGAGAGGTTAGTGCCCTATGGACTTTGGGACCAGTATTTGGGGAACGTGTGGCTTCCTCCCCTGGGGGCGAAAAGCTGCTGAAGAAACAGTGGCACAGAAGCCATTTTGCAGAGTCAGTAGTGGCTCTAGGTCCTGGTCTGCGAACTGTAGAGAGATCCAGCAATCAGTCTGGGGGTTAATCACTCTTGCTTTAAACTGCCTGGATATGGATTGTGGTCTGGGGGCGGGGGGGAAGTTTGCAGGGGGGGAACATCCAATTTGCCAGAGTGGGTGGAGGCTTTACAGAGGCCACCCAACTGGCAGAAGTTGTGAAGACCCCACATTTGGGTGGAAGCTCCCCTGTCTGGTGGCAGAGTCCTACTGTGGCAACAAGCCCCAAAATCAAGTAATTAAGTGGCAACATGCCTAGACAAATGAAACAAAATAAACAGAAAAGTTCAACATTGGACTCCTATTTTAGTGGCAAAGAGGCTCAAAGCATGGAGGAGGACTGTGAGGTCAGAACTCCTGAATCAAAAGCCCCAAATGAAAATACAAGCTGGCCACAGGCCATAGAGGACCTTAAGAAGCAGATAAGAAAAGTGGGGGAAAATTTGGGAAGAGAAATGAAAAAGATGCAAGAAAAGTATGAAATGACAGTCAACAGCCTGACTGAGGAAAAGAACACCTTAAAAAATAGACTAACTCAAATGGCAAAAGAGGTTCAGAAAGGCAATGAGGAGAAGAATGCCTTAAAAAGTCAAATTTGCCAGATGGAAAAAGAATCTCAAAAGCTCACTGAGGAGATTCATTCCTTCAGAGTTAGACTGGAGCAAATGGAAGCTAGTGACTTAATGAGAAATCAAGATACTATTAAACAGATCCAAACAAATGAAAGAATAGAAGGCAATGTGAAATATCTCATGGGCAAAACCACTGACCTGGAAAATAGATCCAGGAGAGATAATTTAAAAATTATTGGACTACCTGAAAGCCACGATCAAAGAAAGAACCTAGAAATCATCCTTAAAGAAATTCTCGCTCTCTTAGCTGGTCTGGGTGAGTGGTGGATGTGAGACAGCAGTAGCATGTCCCACAGGAAGTTCTTGGCTCCCAGGCATGGGTCTCTGGGCTTCCTGCCTCGAAAAAGAAGTAGCAGGCACAGGGGAAAGGTGAAGAGTTTCCCCAAAGATGACCCCACCAAGCCCATCCACCTGACAGCCTTTCTGGGCTATAAGGCCAGCATGACCCACATCGTGCGAGAGGTGGACAGGCCTGGCTAGAAGGTGAACAAGAAGGAAGTTGTGGAGGCTGTCACCATTGTGGAGACGCCCCCCATGGTCATCGTAGGCATTGTGGGCTATGTGCAGACCCCCCACGGCCTTCGCAGCTTCAAAACCATCTTTGCTGAGCACATCAGTGATGAATGTAAGAGGCGATTCTATAAGAACTGGCATAAGTCCAAGAAGAAGGCCTTCACCAAGTACTGCAAGAAGTGGCAGGTTGATGACGGCAAAAAGCAGCTGGAGAAAGACTTCAGTAGCATGAAGAAATACTGCCAGGTGATCCGCGTCATTGCCCACACTCAGATGCGCCTGCTCCCTCTAAGGCAGAAGAAGTCCCACCTGATGGAGATCCAGGTGACTGGTGGCAGTGTGGCTGAGAAGCTGGACTGGGCCCGTGAGAAGCTGGAGCAGCAGGTGCCCGTGTCCACTGTGTTTGGGCAGGACGAGATGATTGACATCATTGGAGTGACCAAGGGGAAGGGCTACAAAGGTGTCACCAGCCGCTGGCACACAAAGAAACTGCCCCAAAAAACCCACCGAGGCCTGCGTAAAGTGGCATGTATTGGAGCTTGGCACCCTGCCTGAGTGGCCTTCTCTGTAGCTAGAGCTGGTCAGAAGGGCTACCACCATCGCACTGAGATCAACAAAAAGATCTACAAGATTGGCCAGGGCTACCAGATCAAGGATGGCAAGCTGATCAAAAATAACGCCTCCACTGATTATGATCTGTCTGACAAGAGCATCAACCCTCTGGGAGGCTTCGTTCACTACAGTGAAGTGACCAATGACTTTATCATGCTGAAAGGCTATGTTGTTGGGACCAAGAAGCGAGTCCTCACACTGAGGAAGTCTCTTCTGGTACAGACGAAACGCCGTGCCCTAGAGAAGATCAACTTGAAGTTCATCGACACCACCTCCAAGTTTGGTCATGGCCGGTTCCAGACCGTGGAGGAGAAGAAAGCTTTCATGGGACCACTCAAAAAAGACCGTGTCGCGAAAGAAGAAGCTGCCTAGTGTTTGCAGACCAATGTGGAGCTTGTGGATTCATAATAAATTTTTCAGAGCCAAAAAAAAAAAAAAAATTCTCAAGGAAAATTGCCCTGATGCTTTAGACCCAGTGGGGAAAATAGAGGTTGAAAGAATCCACAGATCACCTCCTGAAAAAGATACCAAAAAGAAAACTCCCAGGAATATTATAGCCAGGCTCCAGAACTCCCATACCAAGGAGAAAATACTACAAGCAGCCAGGAAGAAACAATTTCAATATTGTGGAAACACAATCAGAATAGCACAGGACCTGGCAGCTTCTACACTGAGGGATTGAAGAGCATGGAATATGATATTACAGAGGGCAAAAGGGCTGGGATTGAAGCCAAGGGTCACCTACCCAGCAAAACTGAGTATCTTGTTTCAGGGGAAAATATGGTCATTCAGTGCAATAGAGGACTTTCAAGCATTCTTGATGAAAAAACCAGAGTTGAATAGAAAATTTGACACTAAGACACAAGAAGCAAGAGATGTTTGAGAAGGTAATCAAGGAAAAGAAATCAAAAGGAACTTATCAAAGTTGGACTATTTACATTCCTCCATGGAAAAACAATAACTGTGTTTGATGAAACCTTTCTCATTATGAAAATAATTGAAGAAGGGTACATGGCATATGTTCACAGGTATGCATGGATAGAGGGCACAGGTTGAATTTGATGGGAAGGGATGATTCTTTTTTTTTTTTGGAGGGCGATTGGGGTTGAGTGACTTGCCCAGGGTCACATGGCTGAGTTTTTGTTTGTGTGTTGGGTGTCTGGGGCCGGATCTGAGCTTGGGTCCTTCTGGACCCTTCCTGGAAGAACAGGAAGGAAAAAAGGCAAAAGCATATTCTCATTGAAGCTGGCTCAAGGAGAGAATCACATACATACTAAATGGTATATCTTACCCTCACTCACTCTCCTGAGTAGGGGAAAGGGGCATGAGAGGGGGGATGATGGAGGCGAGGGCATTCTGGGGGGACTGGAGTTTGGAAGTACCCACTATCAAAGAGGGACAGGATCAAAGTAGGGAATGGACCAGGTGGGAGGTGAGATGGGTGGGAGGTAAATATAAGCAGTCTTTTACAATAGATCTACTATGGTAATGTTTTGCATAGCTATACATGTACAACACATACTGAATTGCTTATCTTCTCAGAGGGAGTGGGTAACAAGCGAGGAAGGGAATGGATCTGAAAATCGAAGTTTTAAAATTAAATGTTTCATAAGATGTCCAGGCATTGGGGCTCAAAGATTCACCTTGCCCTAATGGCAAAGTCGAAGGGGGTATGGGAGAAGATATGGGAGAGAGCAGATTAGATGAGGGGATATCTAGTGGGGCTGCTACTCTGGGGTGGTGGGTAGGGAAAAATGGGGGAAAATGTAACTCATAATATGGTGGAAATGAATGATGTAAACCAGAAGTTAATAAAGCATCTGTTTAATTAAAAAAAAAATGAAAAAAAAACAAAGACAGAATGTTTAAGAGTAAAAACTATGAACTGGAGAATGTACCCTAATAAATTCTAGAAGAGGTGAAAATAGGAAAGAGACAACAAAAACAAAGACAATAATTTTTAAAAGGCACTATAGATAATTATTTAAACTTAGGGAATATATATACATCTTGGGGAGGAGAATTCTCTAACACATTAATATAGGTAAACAGGAAAGACTAAATATAAAAATATTAATAACAAAACCAGATACTATTTGAAGAGGAATACTGCAAAAGAAATAAACCATTTGAAGAGCATGGTAAATTAGGAAGTGGGAAGCATGGAAGGGATCTGCAAAAGCAGAGTAGAATTAAATTAAAATGATAAAACAAACATATGAATCTAAATGCTAATTAAAGATTGAAGCAGAAAAATAGTTAAAAATAAATTTAGTGAACAAAATGCAAATATAGCTATTTAAACCATAAATAAAAATGGATTCAACTTTCTAATAAAAAGGAAAAAGAAAAAAAATGAATGGATAAGAAAAACAAAATCCAAGGCCAGAGCCATGATGGCAGAGTAAAAACAGGAACTTGCTTGAGTTCCTGCTCCAACCACCTCCAATACCTGTAAAATATGACTCTAAACAAATTTTGAGTTACAGAACCCACAAGGTAATAGAGAGAGAAAAAAAAAAAAACTCTTGCTGAAGGAGGCCTGGCAGGCCAACAGGAAGGGTCTATCACACTGAGCTTGGAGTTGAGCATGATCTCACATGAGCCATGTGAGCCCAGACCAGTGGCACAGAATGGCCAAAGCAGACTTTAGGAAAGTGATTCACTGGCAGCTGTTGTGGTTTCTAGACTTCTAAATCCATAAACCCCAAAGAGAAAGTAAAAGGTCAGGGGGGAACCCTGTTCATCCTGGGTGACAGAAAAGTGCATTCTGGCCCCTGGGCCTGGGGTGGTGGAGGTGAAGGTGGCTGCAACTGCTTCCACTGCTGCTGCTTCTGGCTCTAGGCTAGAAAGATGTTGCAGCAAGTACCCAAGCATCCCCAGGGTGGCTGCCAATACAGGTTCTTAGATCTGCTTTTCTAAAGGAAAGCCACTCACAATGAGTTAACAATCTTGCTTTAATCAATCAAGTATATCATTTATCTTGTTCAGGGGAAAAAGTCAGCACCCCAAACTTCAGAGTATACAGACAGAAGTTACAAAGAAGAAGTCACAAGATAACAGAAAATCATATCAAGCAGACAGGCCTCCAAACGTCTTGACCATTACACCTAGTCAATTACTAGAGAGATAAGCATCAACACATCTGGGATTTTCAAAGCTGGGGGGCTCTCAATGGCTGTCCAGAGTCTAGTCTGGTCAAATCATACAACAGTTCTCAAAGTGAGCCCCAAAACAATGTCTAACATCAGGGTTTATATTGCCTTCTCCTGGCTCAGAGAATGTCACAACCCTCTTGACACCACTGCCTAATCACAAAGTATCTCCTGAAAAATAAGCCTCCCACCACAGGCTCCAGATACATTTAAGGCTATCAAAGAGCTTAGGGGCAGGGAAGATCTTAAAATATTAAATTCCCATTACAAAGGGGGACCAAGTGACTGTCCAGAGAGCATTTGCATGAATCTATCTGCTGGCACTGAGGTAGTATAGTCTTGCTTTGCCCAGCTTGGATTTGGGTTGCATTCTTGGAGTGTGGTCCTTGGGTGAGGAGTGCTGCTGTGGCAGAGTTTGTTGAGACTATGGAGAGAAAGTCCTCCTCACAGTTCTAAGGCAGGTGCCTAAGGGGGAAAAATACAAAACACAACAAACAAACAAACAAACAAAAAAAACAAACTCTGACAACAGCTGTGCAAAACCCCAGAAATCTGGGACATAGTGCTCTGCATTCTAGAAGCAGAGTTCTACTATGGCAAAAGTCAAGTAACTGTTTTGCAAGATGAGAAAACAGAGCATAATCAGACTATAGAATCCTTTTTTGTGTGTGACAAAGAGGATCTAAAAAAAGAACCAGAAGAAGACAACAAAGTCAGAACTTCTGCATCAAAAGCCTCCAAGAAAAATGTGAATTGGTTGCAGGCCATGGAGGAACTCAAGAAAGATTTTGAAAATCAAGTAAGAGAAGTAGAGGAAAAGTTGGGAAGAAAATGAGAATGATGCAAGAAAATCATGAAAAACAAGTTAACAGTCTGACTGAAGAAAATAACACCTTAAAAAATAGACTAACTCAAATGGCAAAAGAGGCTCAAAAAGGCAATGAGGGAAAGAATGCCTTAAAAAGTAGAATTAATCATATGGAAAATGAATTGCAAAAACTTACGGAAGAGAATAGTTGATTCAAAATTAGATTGGAGCAAAGGGAAGCTAGTGACTTTATGAGAAATCAAGATACTATAAAACAGATAAAAACAAATAAAAAAAACCAGAAGACAAAGTGAAGTATCTCATTGGAAAAACCACTGACCAGGAAAATAACTCCAGAAGGGATAATTTAAAAAAATAATTATTGGACTACCTGAAAGCCATGTTAAAAAAAAAGCCTAGACATCATCTTTCAAAAATGGCCCTGATATTCTAGAAGCAGAGGGCAAAACAGAAATTGAAAGAATTCACTGATCACCTCTTGAAAAAGGATCCCAAAAAGAAAACGTCTAGGAATGTTACAGCCAAATTCCAGAATTCTCATGTCAAGGAGAAAATATTACAAGCAGTCAGCAAGAAACAATATGAGCATGGTGGATACACAATTAGGATAACACAAGATCCAGCAGCTTCTATGTTAAGGGAATAGAAGTACTTGGAATATGAGATTCTGGAGGTCAAAGGATTTTGGATTAAAACCAAGAATCACCTACCCAGCAAAACTGTGTATAATACTTCAGGGGAAAATATGGATATTCAATGAAATAGAGGACTTTCAAGCTTCTTTTTTCTCTCTTTTTTATTTTTTAGCTTACATCAATCATTTCCACAAGATTTTGAGTTACAAATTTTTCCCTATTTTTCCTCTACCCACCACCCCAAAATAGCTATCCCACTGAATATCCCCTCCCACAATCTGCTCTTTTCCATATCTCCCCATATCCTCCTTCCAACTTTCCAGCAGGGCATGGTGGGTCTCTATGACCCAGAGCCTGTATATCTTATTTCCCAGTTACATGTAAAGTAATAATAATAATAATATTTTAAGCATTTGATTTTAAAACTTTGAATTCCTTATCATCCACAATCAATGGGAAGATAAAGATTTCAGTAAAAGGCTGTACATGTGTAGCTATGCCAAACATTTCCATAGGGGATATATTGTGAATTACCATATTTCCCTCCATCCTATCCAAACCCCTACTTGTTCTATTCTCTACTTTGATGCTGTCCCTTTTCAAAAGTGGATGTTTCCAACTTCCCTTCCCCCCTGCCTGCCCTCCCTTCCATAATCCCCCCTCTCATCCCCTTCCCCCCTACTCTCCTGTAGGGTTAGATACCCTATTTACTGTATGTCACTCCTTCCCTAAGCCAAATTTAATGAGAATAAAGTTGACTCATTCCTTTTGGCCCTCCTATTCTTCCCTGAAATTGTAACAGTTTTTCCTTGCCTCTTATGTATTAGATAATTTACCCCATTCTGTCTCTCCCCATCTCCTCTCATTATATTCCTCTCTCACCATTTAATTTCACCTTTTATATATCATCTGTTCCTATTAAATCGGTCCTTTGCCCTCTGTCTATGTATACCTGTATATATATATATATATATGTATATATATATATATATATATATATACATATATATATATACACACATACTCAAATATATATATATATATATATATATATATATATATATGCCCATATACCCTCCTGTGTAGACATATATGTATGTATACATATATATGTATATATGTGTGTATGTGTGTGAGTGTATGTATATATATATATATGTATATATATATATACATATATATATATATATACATATATATATATATATATATATATATATATATATATATATATTTCCATCACCTATTCTCATACTGAGGAAAGTTTCATAAGTTACAATTATTGTTTTTCCTTGTAGTAATGTAAATAGTTCAAATTTGATAAGTTCCTTTTGATTTCTTTTCCCTGTTACCTTCTCATGCTTCTGTTGCTTCTTGTATCTGAGTGTTAGATTTTCTATTCAACTCTGTTGTTTTCATCATTAATGCTTGAAAGTCCTCTCTTCCACTGAATGATCTTATTTTCCCCTGAAACATGACACTCAGTTTTGCTGGCTAGGTGATTCTTTGTATTAATCCTAGGTCCTTTGACCTCTGGAATATCATATTCCAAGCCATTTGATCCCTCACTGTAGAAGCTGCCAGATCCTGAGTTATCCTGATTGTGTTTCCACAATATTGACATTGTTTCTCCCTGGCTGCTTGTAATATTTTCTCCTTGATCTGGGAACTCCAGAATCTGGCTATA
Source organism: Gymnobelideus leadbeateri (assembly GCA_011680675.1). Classification (NCBI taxonomy): domain Eukaryota; kingdom Metazoa; phylum Chordata; class Mammalia; order Diprotodontia; family Petauridae; genus Gymnobelideus; species Gymnobelideus leadbeateri. The sequence continues at coordinate 61,959 of WOXC01000002.1, read as the reverse complement.
ATATTCTTAGGAGTTTTCTTTTTGGTATCTTATTCAGGAGGTGATGTAATGGTAATGTAATTTTGAATTTGAAGATTCCTTTGTGTTTCCAAAGGTTGCAGGTACTTAACACTTAGAAACTGATCAAGCCTCTGTTGGGGAAAAAGAAGGTATCAACTCCTTTCTCCTGTTACTGCTATAACAAGAAGGGGTTGGCTATAACAGAAAGCTAATGCTGTATGTATATAAGAAAAGCCTCCAGAGAGGCACAATCAGAGTTTCTTGAAACCAAGATCTGGTAGCAGAGCAGCTACAGAAGTATGGAGAAATGAGGCAGGATTTCCTGAGAACTTGTGGTGATGGAGCTTCTTCTGCACAGAATCCCAGGATTCCAGGAGCCCGGAGTCCAGAGCCAGGAGCCCAGGAGCCCAGGAGCCAGGAGCCAGAAGCAAGGAGCCAGGCGCCCAGGGGACTGAGGAGGCATGACTGGGATGCTGAGACTTTGTTCGTGGCTTCGTTGAAACTTGAATTCCCTGGAGCACAAATGGTGAGGAATCTGACATGGACCAGAACCTGTGAACTTCAGTGTGCAGCAGGTCCTACCCAGAGAGCTGGACAAGGAACTGGGAGCTGGCTGCCAGTGAACACAGGTGACAGTCTGGTGAATTCAGGTAGAATTGGCGACCATGGAAGGGGATCCAGGGAATCTGAGAACAGGCACCAAGTCAAGATAAAAAGGCCTCTCCTTGGGTACTGAGTAATTATGGAATAATAGTTTACTAGTGACCTAAGAATTGGAGGGTTTTGTGTATGATACTTAGTAATTGATTGCTGAATAAGTAACTGATTAAGTTAATCAAGTCTTTAAGTATTGTACTTTGAGACTACTGATAAGTGACTGAGTTAAATTAGTTGCCCCATGAGTGGAAGCCTTTGACTATTGTTCTTTGAGATTATGTATATGAAGGGATTATATCTGAATAAATAAAATTAAGAGGTGAAAGAGGAATATATTGGGAGAAGGAGAAAGGGAGGAATATAATCAGGTAAATTGTTTCACATAAGAAAGGCAAGAGAAAACGTTACAGTGGAGGGGAAGAGCAGAAAGGTGAAAGGGAATGAGTCAACCTTACTCTCTTTGGATTTGGTTTAAGGATGGGATAACATACACACTCAGGTATTTTACCCTACAGGAAAGTAGGGGGGAAGGGCATTAAAGGGGGGATGATAGAAAGGAGGGCAGATTGGGGGAGTAGGTAGTTTAAAGCAATTTTTGAGAAGGGACAATGTCAAAGGAGAAAATAGATCAGTGGGGTGTGGGATAGGATGGAGGAAAATATAGTTAGCTTTTCACAATATAACTACTGTAGAAATGTTTTGCACAACTACACATGTAAAACCTATGTTGAACTGCTTGTCTTCCCAGTGGGTGTGTGCAAGGAGGGAAGAAGGGAGAGAATCTGGAACTCAAAGTTTTAAAAACGAATGTTAAAAATTATTTTTTACTTGCAACTGAGAAATGAGATATACATGCAATAGGGTATAGAAATCCATCTTGCCCTAAAAGAAAGTAAGGAGGAATGGGTTGGGGTTGGTGGTGATAATAGGAATGGCACACTGAGGGAAGGAGCACTGAGAATACATGTCATCTTGGGGTGAAGGATAGGGAGTGGTGCGGAGAAAATTTGGACCTCAAAATCTCGTGGAAATTAATGTTGAAAAATAAAATTAAATAAATTAATTGAGAAAAAGAAAAGAAAACAATATAAAATAATTTACTACATAGAGTTAGTATTTTTAAATACATATACAAGTACTGAAAAAGTTAAAAGTCTAATATATAGTCACATTCTTCTTCTTCTTCTTCTTTTTTTTTTTTTTTGCTTTTTGGAGGGGGGAGGTAGGGAAATTGAGTTTAAGTGACTTGCCTGAGCTTAAACAGCTAGTTTTTCTGTTGTGTCTGAGGCTGGATTTGAACTCAGGTCCTCTTGACTCCAGGGCCGGTGCTCTATTCACTGTGCCACCTAGCCACCCCCTAAATGGACAAACTATTGATCTTGCTCGATATTCAGGGTCAAACAGTACAATTTAATAATGAAGTGGACTCAGAATTAAACAGGAGGGAGATAGGGTTCTGTATTGCCCTTAGGAAATGTCAAAGCTTCTTTTTTGTATCAGAATTCTCCCACAAGAAGAAAAATTTTATGTTTGTAAAGTCAATATTCTACTTGTTATGATTAACAAATGTGCAATATAAAATAAAGGGGAGTAATGTTCAACAGTGAAAGACTTGACAACTCTGACAACAATAGAATAATCCAAAGAAAATTCCAAAGGATCATGAAAAACTGCTATCCACCTCCAGAGAGAGAACTGATGAACTCTGTACTAATTAAAGGATGCTTTTTCTTAAAAAAAAAAAAAAAAGAATATTGGACAAAGGAAGTGACAAGGAAAGTATGATCTGGGTAAAAGATAAGAAATTTCAAAGAAGAAATAGAATAAAGTATATCATCAATAAAATGCATAATAAAAATAAGATGACTTATCACATGAAGAGGATTGGGATAGCAATAAAATCGCTTGCTTGTTGCACTTTTATGTTCATTATGTTAAAAAGAAGTAATAAAGCTTCCTAGTATATAGAGTGAATCACTTGGTGACAAATTATATAGGATTTTTGGATGAGTTTATGTTTATGTTCAAATAAATATATAAATATTGTTTTGGAAAGGGTAGAATTAATTAGCATGCGTTTTAAGGAATTAGGGAAACATTCTGTTCTTCATTTTAGCAGCACAATGAAAAGAAAACCATGATTAGTGTATATAGATATATACGCACATATGCATGTTGGTGTATGTTCATATATATATATATATATACATATATATGTATATATATAGTTTTATTTTAACAGTAACGAATTACAAAAGTAGCAGGAAACATATACTTGAAGGAACATATGAAGAAAAAAGATAGCAGTCAGTTAAGCTCAGATCCAAAAAATGCCAAGAGACTTGGAAGAATTCTCCTCGAATACTAAATGTGTTCTCTATGAAATATCTTAATCATATAGGATGGACATATGAATAATTTCTTAGAATTTCTTTTAATTTAATGTTATTTCTGAAGTGTCAATCCATGTCTAACAATGTTTGACTTCAGCTGAAATTAGGACTATAACCACATTGAGATATTTGCTGGCATTGCCCCATTTAGGAAAACCTGGGCCCCAGATGGAAGAACTCTTTCCTAACCCCTATCCACATACTCCTTTGTTAAATATCAAGAAATACAATAAGCAGCAGTCTTTCAGATAATATAATAGTGTCTGCTATTACTATGGGGTTATAAGAAAAGTGGTAACAGAATTTTTCCACTGAAACAATGGGATGAATTCAGAGCAGCATTTCTATATTCTCTACCACCAGTTTGCTGGGCTTTCAAGCAGCTTTAGGCCAGTAAGGAATCATTTAACTACCAATTAAAACCACCCACATTTTATCTGTTTCTAATTGAAAGTTCTATCATCTAGTGGCATCAGTGGAAATAAGGAATGAGAGTCTCTTTTTCCTAAAGTAAATTCTCATTTGGCAATAAGTTCTTCAGTTTACATCTTTATTATGGTATTGTGTGTGTGTTTAGTGTCTTTTCAGTTATAACCAACATGCTTTCCTTCACAGTCATAGGCAAGAGAAGTGGTGGGCCATGATTTCAGGGGATAGTTCATTTGGTACATTTTTCATCCCAGTGGTAAATAAAAGGTATTACAGCAAACTTAGTCAAGTCTTTCTTACTGGTAATGTGTTTTTTAACTGCTCTTCTGCCTTATGATTCCTTCACCAAGATTTCTACAAATCAAAGGGACTTTACAATATATATATTGCAGATATATGTAAGTATACATGTATATATACACATATATGTAGGTATATATGTGTATTGTGAATATATATGTATACATATTTCAGATATCCCCTGTTACTCACCAAAGTCTTCAAATGTTTCATTTCCCAGGAATTATTTGTAAGTGGAAAAATACATAGAACTTCTATCTTCTTTTTTTTATTTATTTTTTATTTTTTTTATAAGCAATTGGGGTTAAGTAACTTGCTCAAGGTTACACGGCTAGTCGTTATTTATGCGTGGGTGCTCATTTTCTGAGGCCGGATCTGATCTCGGGTCATCCCAACTCCGAGGCCAGCACTCTTACTCACTGCGCCACCTAGCCGCCCCTTTAGGGCAATTGGGGTTAAGTAACTTGCCCAAGGTTACACGGCTAGGTTTTTGTTTGTATGGATTAAGTGTTGGAGGCCGGCTCTGAACTCAGGTCCTTCTGATTCCAGGGCCGGCGCTCTATTCACTGTGCCACCTAGCCGCCCCGAACTTCTATCTTCTGATGGTAAATATTTATTTCTTTACTTTGCTCTTTCTGTGAATCTGTCATATAATTAATTTGATTACTGACTTTAACAGTAGAGATAACAACTATTCATGCTTTCTTGTTCACAACTCTATAAATCTTTCTCAAAATTGTGGCCCAGTGAACCTGGGGTCAAGAAATCTTGTTTGCAAATCTTCCCTCAGATACTTACCAGCTGTGTGGCCTTGGGAAAATTATTAAAACTGTGCCTCAGTTTCCTCATTTGTAAAATGCAATATTAATAGCACCCACCTCCTAGGTTTCTTGTGAATATCCAATGCAATGATATTTGTAAAGCATCTCCAAAGCCTTTAAGCACCATATAAATTAGCTAGATCTTATTTCCTCTTGATATTATGTAAATATTACAGAAGAAATCTACGTGATTATCCTACTCCCATATCTAGTCAAATAGTCATAGCTCTACGAAAATATACTTTGCATGTTTTCTCTTCCAGGATTAGAGGGTGGTGATATGTTGCAGCCTAATTGTGGCCAAAATTTTCCTCTCAATTGACTTTGATGAAGCAAAACTATTTCTTTAGAAAACATAGATAGTTTTCCCCCACTTGCAGCCATAAGTCATTGCAGTCTATGCAATATTTATAGCTCCTAGATCACTGTAAATATGCCGACCATGACTATAAATATTCTCGCATGGTGCTCAATTGCAAAATATAACAAACTCTACACACAGAGAATAGAAGCAAAACATTTATTCATACAACAGAAAACCAAATCTCAAAACCAGTAAGCTGATTCCATTATAGTAGCAAAGAAATTAATAAGCCATAACAACACAGATAATCATGCCATCCTTTAGCCTTCCCACAAACCAATAAAAGATCAATATTTTACTCACAAACCCTACTAACTCCTGTCCTGGGCATCCTCTCTCCCCCACATCCTTCAGTAAACTCTTCCCACCACAGGCTTCATGTGACTATATTCAGCCTAATAAGGGGCAGACTTTACTTTCAAAGCAGGGAAGGTCTTCAAATTCCCCTAGGTTTATTAAGGGCCAGGGAAGATCTTTAAATCCATTACCAGTACAGGCATGCACTAATTAAAAACATATTAAACATATAATTAAACATATTAAAAACTCTGATCTTATATTAAAGAAAGGCTTCTAGTCATGATAGAAGCATTACACAATTTTTGAAAGAAAGTGCAACATGCTCTCTTCTTCCTATTCATTCAGGGTTCTATGTCATTGTACATAGACAATATATATAAGTAAATTCACAAGTTTAGCTCAACTTGTTCAAATTAAATTAATTTTAATTAAGTTATTTTAATTTAATGTTAATTGATTAATTAATTTAAGATTAATGTTGGAAAATGGACAAAAGAATATATAAATACAGACTAATATAATTTTCCTAATGAAATTTAACCAGTATAAAATAAATTATCAAAATAGGATATCCAAAGGACCCCAAAACATCCAGTTAGCAACCATTACTGATTTTAACAAGGAGAGAGACTTGCCAACTTAGGAAAGCAGTGGTTTAACATGTGCATTTTAAAAATTATATATTTTTTCTGTTTTCATAAATTCTCCTCTTTGCCCCACCACAGCCCAACCACAGTGAGAACAAATTAAAAATAAAAATTTCCCATTTTAGAAAATGTAGAGTGTCCTTTTACAAGCTTATAGAGAGAGAAACAAAAACAAAAACAATACCCTCATTGGACATATATCTACATACCTATATCTATGTGACTGATGTTGCTCAGTCATGTCCCACTCAATGTGACCCATGGGCTTTTGTCCATTTTTTTTTTTTTGACGCAGCTACTGGAGTGGTTTGTCATTTCTTTTTCCAGTGTATCCTCATTTTTAAAGATGAGGAACTGAGGCAAATAGAGGTTAAGTGACTTTCTCAGGGTCATGCAGCTACTAAGTGGTGCCATATTTGAACTCAGATCTTCCTGACTCTCTGGTCTAGTGCTCTATGTACTGTACTAGAAGGAAAGATAGATAGCTAGATAGACAGACAGATCGATAGATATAGATATAATATAGATAAATACACACATTAACATGGGTGTACCTATATGTACAAACATAAACACACAGTCACACTTCAGAATTGCTGCTTCCTCAAGCCTTTGTCTTCTTGTGCCAAGCTGTCAATTCACTTTACAATTCTTGCTTCCAGAACTCTCATTTCTTTTTTAATGTTTTTCCTCTAACTCTCTTTTTTTCACCTGAAAACAAACAAGCAAATATTTAAAATATCTTTCTTCATCTCTTCCAGGAATTCTACTTGAATTTGTGCTAAAGCCCTGTTTTTCTTTGTGCCTTTGCTTATAGATATTTTGGAGTCATTCTCTTCTGGGTTTGTGTGCTGACTATCCCTGTCAATATAAATACATTTATAGAAACTTCTGGGCTTGCCATATTAGTGCTTTCTTGGGGTGCTAAGTTTTTTGTTATTCCATTATCTCTGGAATATTTCAAACTGAGAATCTGTTAACTATGAGTGCTCCAAAATCAAGGGCAAAGTCTGATTACTGAATATCATGGTCCTCTTATTCCTTGTTCCGGTAATCTTGTGTTCAGTTCTAGATGCCACATCTTTAAATAACCATTAATAATTTCAGGAGTGTCCAGAGGACAGTAAGCTGAACACACAGAAGCAGTGAGATCATGTTATAAATTGTCAGGTTGAATAAATTGAGATATTTAGTTTGAAGAACAGAAGGTGAGCTAAAAGGGAAATGATAACTCTTTAAGTACTGGAAGAGTTGCCACATGGAGAAGGGCTAGATTAATTCAATAACAGAATAAAACTAAAAGATATGGGTGGAAGTGGTGGAGAGGCAAATTTAAGTTTAAAGTAATGAAAAATTTCCTGAAAGTTAAAATAGTCAAAAAATGGAATGGGCTGTTATAGGAGGTGGTAGGTTCCTACTCATTAGATGTATTCAGGCAAAGACTGAATGACTTAATGGAGATGTTGTAGGGTGAATTTTTTACTAGATGGCCTCCAAGGTCCCTTTCCAACCTTAAGATTCTGTGATCATACATGTTGCTTACTTTCTTAGCAACTTTAAATGAACATTTTTACTTAATTTAGCATTTTCTTTAAGTTCCAAATCTCTGTGATGGTGAGGGGCATGGGAAAGGGGAAAAAGAGGAAGAAATGGATCCCTGACCTTATACCTGATGGGCTTGTGAAATCTTCTAAATTTTAGGACAAAAATAATAATCCTTAACAAAAAGTGACACTGCTTTATTAAGTCTTCTACAGTCAGGCAGATGTTTTTCTCCTTTGACTCACTTTTTCATGCTAGAAGTCATTACATTTTTAAAAAGCTGAATGTTATTTATAGTATTTTGATGACAGGCTACCAGAAAGTCTGTGGGGAGGTCTCAGTTTGAAGCCACTGAATGATGTCTCAGTCTTCTGCGGATAATCATCAGTACTGACACCTCTGACCCTAATGAGAAGCAAATCGAACTGAATTTCACTGTTCTTATATAATCAAATTGGAGCTTTGGGGAAAATTTTCAACATTAATCACTTACATTTGTCCTAAGAAGGAAAATCAAGGAGATGGGTTAATTTATTTCTCTTAGAGGCTTAAAAATGTTTCAGGAAAGTTATGACAGTTTTTTTTATGCTTATTTGAAAGCCACTCTTGATCTTCAGCCAGATGACAGTTGAATAACATTAGAAAACTGGTTTGGAAAGCAATCTAGGGAATCAGGAATTTAGAAGTAATTTTGAATACTAGAGAGAAACGCTCACTAGCCCAATAGATCCGTCTGAGTCAGGACTAGAATTCTGGAGATTTTCTTCAAGCATAAGTTTCATTCTCAATAAACTGAGGGGGTTGATTTGATTGAAGTGATTTCTACACTTTCACTGCAGTGTCAATATTCTGTCTCTTTAGCTAAATATTAATTGGATTTGTCTCAAGGTTAAATAAAGTCGAACACTAAGGAAGTACAGTTTGGAGTCAGGCAATTCTTAACATTTCTTTAAATATATATATTTTTAAAATTTTTAACATTCATTAAATTTTTTTCTAATTCTGAATTCTCTCCCTATCTCCTACCACTACTTGCACTGATTGTGAAGAGTAGAAATGTGTTATCAATTATACATATAAAATCACCCCAAGCATATTTCCATATTAGCCACATAATAAAACAAAAAGAAGAAAAACAAAGTGGAAAAAATCATGCTTCAATTTGTATTCAGACTCCATCAAATATTTATTTGGAGGAAGAAAGCATTTTTCATAATAAGTCCTTCAGAATTATATTAGATCATTGTATTACTCAGAACAACTAAGTCATTTATCATTGATTGGTATATTATTGTTATTTTGTAAAATATTATATTGGTTCTGCTTCCTTCATTTTGCAATATTTCATATAAGTCATCCAAGGTTTTTCTATAATCATTCTGCTCTTCATATCTTATAGCACAATAGAATTTCATTACAGTCATGTCATGATTTTAGAAAAACCTGGAAAGACTTATATGAATCTGATGTAAAGTAAAATTAGCAGAATCAAGAAAACATTGTACTCTGTATTAGCAACATTATATGAAAATCAATTGTGAAATGACTCAGTTCTTCCCAGCAACACAATGATTCAAGACAAATACAAAGGACTTATCGAGGAAAATGCTATCCACACCTAGATAAAAAAAAATTGATGGACTCTGAATGCAGATCAAAGTATACTTTTCTACCTAATCAATTATTTTTTGTGTTTTTTTTAACTGTTTCTCCTTTCACAACCATTACTGATATGGAAATATATTTTAAATGATAGCACACGCATAACCTATATCAAACTGTCTACCATTTTAGGAAGAGTAGAAAGAGGAAGGGAGTGAGAAAAATTCAAAACAGAAAATATTGTAAAAATAAATATTAAAAATTGTCTTGACATTTAATTGGGAAAAATAAAATGCTATTAAAAATAATAAAAATAACAATACCTATGTTGTGGTTATGTAATAGATCCTGAGTATGTATATGATTTTTATATATTCATGAAGATTTACTTAATTTGAAATAGTTTTCTTAATCCAAAATATATTCCATAAATTATTTTATAGAAAACTATATCTAAAGTATCTACTGTTCAGTTAATTACTTTAAGAGCAGGATTAAAAATAACTTTATTGACATTTTGGGGATGTTTTTTCCCTAAAGTTTCTCTCAGTATTGCACTTTCCTCCAATTTGTACCTGCATTCATACATATAAGGAAGACCATTTCAAACAAAAAAAGAACATGAGGAAAAAACTCAATAAATATATTTGAAAAAGTGCCCAAAGTATTCAGTGTTCCACACCAGTATTAGTCCCAGCTGTTCCAAGAATTGGGTTTAGGGTGCTTTCTCATATCTTTATTTACTTCTCTTTGTAATTTTGCAACATTCACTTTTGATTTCTTTTATGTGTCACTTTTCTCTTCATTTACACATTTGTAGTCATTATATAGGATTTTTTCCCCTAGGTTTTGCTTATTTCACTCTGCATCAGTCTATGTAAGTCTTTCCATGCTACTCCATATTAGTCATATTAATCACATTAGCATGTTAACTAATTGAGAACATAAACTGTATTTTACCTTTCTTCGTATCCCTAGTGCTTAATATAGTGTTTGTTCATGGTAGGTACTTAAATATTTGATGAATGATTGATTTAATTATTTTCCTTACAGGATAGTAATATTCCATTGGATTACAAAACCAAAATTTGCATAATCATTTCCTTTACTACCACAAATTTGCTCCTATAAATATTTTGGTGCATATATGAATTTTCTAATTATTAATTAACACCCCCCCCCCCGCAACCTGGTAATGATGGTGATAACTAACATTTATATAGCACTTACTTTGAACCATGTACTTAAATGTTATCTCATTTCAGCCTCACAAGAATCCTGAAATGTAAATTATTTTATTATCCCCATTTTAGATGTGAGGAAACTGAGGTAAACAAAGTTTAAGTGACTTGCCTAAAGTCACACAGCTAAGAAGTGTCAGAGGTTGGAATTGAACTCAGATTTTTCTTATTCTATGCCCAACACTTAACCCACTGCACTAAATATATATTCAAAGGATAAGAACATTTTCATATTTTGTTTTGCATTACTCTTAATTGCTTTCCAAAATATCCCATTAATTCACCACCCCACCAATAAGCCTATCTTCCCACAACCCCTCCAGGTTTAACTATTTTCACCTTTTGCATCTTTTCCAGTTTGTCCAGTGAGTCAAAATTGCTTTGATCTATATTTACCTAATTATTAGTAATTTGAAACACAGTATTTTGAGAAATGTACATTTCTATCCTTTGAACAATTACCTACTGGGTTATGGCTTTTGTTACACCTACATACATGTATGTGTGCATACATTGAGTTATTTATGTATCTAGATCTACATATGTTTTCTGTCTTGAACAACAAAAGCTTGAGCTAGAAACAATTACCAGGAAATCTGATTTAAGTAGGCCCAATAACACTTATACACAAATAATACAAATTATTATATGATAGATAAATTAATATTTTATTATTAAATTAGATTAAAAATATTCTTTTGTGGTGGGAGAAAAAGAGAAAACTTTATGGAACAGATGGCACTTCAAATGAATGTTGAAGTATGAAAAGGATTATAAACAGCTGGAGAGGGATAAAAATTTTCCAGATAGCTAAGGATTTAAATTGTCACAAAGTGAATCTTTCTTACTGTTATTTTAAATTCCAATTGATTTTTCTGGGAAAACATTCTAAATTACACTGTATGCTCTTCTATATTCTGAAATATAAAGTACTGAGCAAGATACAAATTATACTTCCTAATTGAATTCTTTGTGGCAAATATCTTTTATTCTAATACAACAGAAGTAAGGCAGGGTTAAATTATTAGTCATTTTTTTTTCATCCAAAAATCACCACAATGGAAGCCAGAAAAATAAAAAATGAATAGTCCTAATAACATTTTAGAAATTGGACTATTTCTTTACCAAAGGAAAAGCTGGGAAGTCATCTTAGGACCTGAGGCCATCAATAACCTAATTTTAGGGAACTAGACCATTATTACTTCAATACCTGGGAAGACCTGAGTAGAAATTCAGTTTCAGACACTTACTAGTGTGTGCCACTGGACATGTCACTTAGCCTTAGTCTACATAAGTTTCTTAAATTATAAAATAGGGTTAATAATTATAGCTATTTCCCAGGGTGTTGTGAAGATCAAATGATTTATAGCACATGTCACTGTGCTTGGCACATAGTGGATATGGATGAATTTCTCTCTGTCTCCCTTCCTTATTCCTCCTCCTCCTCATTTCCCACCCCCCTTCCTTCCTTCTTTCCTTCCTTCCTTCCTTTATTCCTCTCATACAGATAGTTCTCATTCAGATTGTCTCAGTAAGTAGTCCTAATTCAAATAGTTGTGCCATATAGCTGAATGAAAGGAAGGGTGGTACAATGACAAGAACACTGACTTTAGAGTCAGAGGATCTAGCTTCAAATATTACCTCTCTTTCTTGATAATTTTGTAATCTTGGGGAAATTATTCAACCTATCTTTACTTCTCCGTCAGGAAATTAAAGTTTTCATTTTATGAGCTCTAATGTCCTTTCCCATTCTAAGTTCATGATTTCATAACCCAATGACCTAACTTGATTGTATACAGTGTTTTAATAATTCTACTCATTTAACAATCCTTCAGAGTAATACTGTGATATTTGTATATCTGTGAAGATGAAACTGGTGATGTCTTCCCTTCCCACACTCAATGGACAATCCTTTGCTTTTAGGCTTTTAAAATTTAATTAATTTTAAATTTGTGGAGTAAAATAAGCATTTCCTCAATATAGTAAAATAAAGAAAAGATGAATGTACATGAAATAGCAATCTATTACCTAGAACTAGCTATTCTTTGTAAATATACAATGAAGTTATCATGCAAATTTTTTTTCTTGTTTTCTTCCCTGTTGGCCCTTGTCCTTGGGAGGGCCACCACCAGATACAAAAACGTGTGTGTGCACATACACACACATGTATGTGTGCATGTATATACACACATTATATGTATATGTGTATATATACACATATACATATATGTGTATGTATATACACATCATATATGCATATATGTGTGTATACACAGTTTATATATAGGTATATATACATATTATATAGATATACACACATATACATATATGTATATATGTGTATGTATATACACATTATATATGCATATATGTGTGTATACACACAGTTTATATATAGGTATATATACATATTATATATATTTAGATATGTGTTTGTGTGCATATATATACATACATATACACGTGTATATATATATATACACGTGTGTATATATATATATATATACACGTGTGTATATATATATATACATATATATATATATATATATATATATATATACATATGACACCTATGCATATGTATGTGAAATCATTCTATACATGCTTCTATTTATCAGGTTTTTTCCTCTGGATGCAGATAGCATTTTTATTCATCTTTTATAATTAATTTGGATATATATGTATGTATAATAGTCAAAATAGTTTACTTACTCAAAGTCATTCTAAAAACAATATCATATATACAATGTTCTCTTGGTTCTACTCATTTTCCTTTTCTTTTTTTCTTAATTATATTTTATTTTTTCCCAATGACAGGTAAAGATAGTTTTCAACTTTCATTTTTGTAAAAACTTCAATTCCACAAAAAAGTAATCTCATGTAGGTTATGCCTTTACAATGATGTTAAACATTTTTCAACATTAATCATGTTGTGAAAGAAGAATCAGAACCAAATGGGAAAACCACAAGAAAGAAAAAAAATCCAACAAACAAAATGAATGAAAAAAGAATGCTTTGATCTGCATTCACATTCTATTATTTTTTCTCTGTTGTTAGCATTTCCATCATGAATCTTTTGGAATTGTATTGGGTTTTTGTATTATTGAGATGAGCTATGTCTTTCATAGTTGATCATTGCATTTATTCTCTGATCTTTTCTTCAAGAATGCTTGAAAATTCTCTATTTCACTAAAAATCCATATCCTCTCCTGAAAGATTATGCTCAATTTTTTCCCAGGTAGTTGATTCTTGGTTGTAATCCAAGCTCCTTTGCCTTCTGTTATATCATATACCAAGCCCTCTGATCATTTAATGTAGAAGTTGCTAAATCCTATGTAATCTGGCCTCTGCCTTCTTCATATCTGATTTTCTTTTCTTTCTAGCAGTTTGCCATATTTCTTCCTTGAGCTGATAATTTTGGAAATTGGCTACAATATTCCTTGGACTTTTCATTTGGGGATCTCTCTCAGGAATTAATTGGTAGATTGCTTTAATTTCTATGTTACTTCCTGGTTCTAGGATATCAAGGCAATTTTCCTTAATAATTTCTTGAAAGATGCTGTCCAGGCATGCTCCCCTCCCCTCAATATCTCTCTCTCTTTTTCTCTCCCTCTCTCTCTCCCTTGATCAGGGCCTTCTGGTAATCCAATAATTTTTAAAATAATCTATCTTTGATCTGTTTTCCCGGTCAGTTTTTCCAATGAGGTATTTTTATTTTCTTCTATTTTTCATTCTTTTTATTTTATTACACATTTTTTCATATCTCATAGTTATTAGCTTCCACTTGTCAAATTCTAAATTTTAAGGAATTATTTCCTTCAGTTACCTTGTATACCTCCTTTTCCTACTGGCTAATTATATTTTTAAAGGACCTATTTTCTAAAGTGGATTTTTTCCCTATTTGACCAATTCTTTTTTTTTTTAAGTTTTTCTTTTGCCAATATTTGTGTTTATTTTTCCAAACTATTGACTCCTTCTTCATAATTCTCCTTCTTAACTTTCATTTCTTTCCCCAATTTTTCTTCAACTTCTCTTACTTTATTTTTAAGATTCTTTTTGAGCTCTTTCAAAAGAACTTTTTGTACTTGGGATCAATTCGTATTACCCTTTGAGGCTTCACATGTGGGTGTTTTGATGTTCTCTTCTGAATTAGGTTTTTTTTTTTTTTTTTATCTCCCCTATCACCATAGTAGTTTTCTTTGGTCAGAGTTCCTTTCTATTTCTTCCTCATGTTTAGCCTCATTCATAACTTTTACTTTTGAGTTTTGCTCCTGGGGCATTGGGGTCACTGTTTCAAGCCTCTTGTGTTGGAGTCCAGGTGCTCAGTTACTGGCTTTCCATGCCAGTGCTTGCATGAGGCTTGCCCACAGGGTTAGTGATGGCCATGTCTAGTCACACCTGTTAGCCTGGGGTTCTGGAACTGGCAATTTACTTTCTGAGTTTATCCAGGAGTCCTCACTATTGGCCTGCTAAGCCAGGAACTAATGGCCTTGGTTGCTGATCTGTGCTTTGTCTATGAGTTTCCTACTTGCTAGCCCAGACATTGTGCTGGGCTGTGCTCCCTTTTTACCCAAGTGCGATAGACTTTTCCTGAAGTCATCCTTAGTTATCTTAAGCTGGAGAATCATTTCACTGTCTTTTTTTCTGGAATTTGTGTCTGCAGAATCAATATAGAGGCTTGATTTAACATTGTTTCCAAGGGAAACCCGGCAGAGCTCAGGCAGCTTCCTGGCTTCTCTCCACCATCTTGGTTCCACCCCCTCATTTAATTTTCAACTATTTTATCCAAGTCATTCCATGTCCTCCTAAAATCACTGAGCTCTTCATTTCTTGCAACACAATAGTATTCCATGACAATCATATACCACAACTTGTTCAGCCATTCCCCAAGTGATGGGCATCCCTGCTATTTCCAGTTCTTTGCCACCACAAAGATTGCTGCTATAAACATTTTAAGAACATAAAGTTTCTTTTACCCTTTTCCAAAATCTTTAGAAATAGATCTAATAGAGACACTGGTATGTTTTTATCCTAAGGAGTTATTAGATGCAATAACTATTGCTTTCCCAGAATACAGAACTGTTCTCTTTTCTGGCCCTTTATTACATGATTTTGCTCTCTTAATTCAAGGTTTTACTGATCACTATCCATTATCACTTACATGGTCCACTGATACTTCCATGGGTCCAATATCATTTATTCTGATTCTTCTCTACACTTTCTTCTTTGCCTCTTTCATGTTTCTGGTCATGTCTCCTATTCTATGATTATGTAAAAACATCATATGTTACAAATATCATTAGGCAACCAATTTTTTTTCTTTCTGGAGGATTAAGAAACCAACCATAGTCCTTTGGGTATAATTGTGTATTTTTATTATTGCAAAGTGCTGAAGAGATATTTCTTTACTGTCAAAAAGTTTTATTTTTGATGGGTGAGAGAGATTGCTCTTTATTCGGAACCAGCTATCATGGTTGATGAATTTCTACTGTACCAACTACTGTTGGTAATGCTAATGAATAATATTTTATAATTCAATTAACTAATAACAATGATTAATGGTCAAGTGATTTATTTTTGTCAGACTTAAATGGAAAACATTTGCATATTATTCATTTTGCCAATGCTTAAATAAAGAATTCTTAAATTTGCCTCCATTTAGGGTGAATGAGTGAAAACAAAACAAAACAAAACAAAACAAAAAACATTAAGCCCTTACTATGTATAAAACACTAACCTAGTTATTGGGGATATGAATAGAAAAGTATCATAACCCCTGCCTTCATAGAGTTCGCATTCTATTGTGAGAGATGAGTGATAAGGAAGGCTTCAATTCAGAAGTCATTTGGAAATCTCCCATGGTCCTTAGGTATAGTATTAAAACAGATGGTAGTGCCTTTTCTTTAATGTCATTTCCACTGATAGAATCTGTTTCTAACATTGAATCAGTTGACAATACCAAGGACACTGGTAACAAGAACTTTTCATTTTTAGGTCATCAGTAGCTATGAGTATAGCAACTACAGGAGTAATTGTCATGGCTTCAACCCCATCATGTGTGCTTCCCTGGATGAGAACTTCAGGTACTAGATTAAAAGCATTTTCCTTCCCAAGGATCTTGGGTTAAGGATTCTGAGCTATCTCTATTAAAGTTAGAAGTGGAGATAGTGCACAAGGTGGGTAGTGAGTGATTTAACTTATCTGTTACATGCTATCTCTGGTCTCTTCTTCAGGGTGCCTTTCAGGATTACCTCCTTTGTGGGTGAAAATTGGTTTGTAATTCATGAGGATAGCTGAACCCTTTTCTATAATAATTATATGTCTAGATAAAGGCTATGAGGGCTGAGATGAAGCAGAGCCAGTGGTTTTGGGGTGCTGCCATTCTTGGTGCTCTTGCTACTTGCCTGTTGCTAGAAGTTGATCAGGAACTGTTGAAGATGGTAGTGAAGGGAATAGATATCTTCTCCATAATTATTTTTACCCTTAATCATGCCTGCAATGGTTGGATTAGTAGGAAGACTGGTGCTTTTAGGATCTTAGCTATTCTTAAGACTCTTGAGTTCTTCATCTTATCAAGTTTTGGAGAAAGTCATTATAGTGGTGGAAGTTTGACTTGCTTGACACACACACTACCTATTTCTCAGGGTGTCTTTGACTAGACTGGCTTTCCTTCCCCTGCTGACAGTTCATGAATGTTTTAGGGTTTCTAAATCTCTTCAACCCAAGTAAATGTGTACTAAACTAAAATTTAAAAAATATGTGAATTTGAGGCTTGTCAAATGCAGGGTGTTGCCTGGAATTTTTTTTTCCAAACCTAACAGAGTGTAACTACTGAAATGAATAAGGTCTCTGACTGGACTCTTGTTCAAGTATTGTTTAGATGACCTGGATTCTGATAGTTCTTCCAACTCAGATAGTTCTGTGATTTTGTGCTTCTGAGAATGGACCAAATACCATGACTTCTATGTATGAACACATTCCTCATTTTTGAGCCCCTGTTCAATCTTTAAACCTGATTTTTTTACAGAGTTCATATTGTTGAAAGGACTCTAATTAATGGCAAGGTAAAGTGACTCTATATACATGTTGCTTCTCAATTACTTACAGATAGAAGAGGGTTAAGTCAGAATGATTACAATGATTTATCAAAGCCATGCCATATATAGGTATTCTTTACCTCCTTCTTAAAAGAAAGGTTACCTTTCCATTGATAATTTCATAATAAACATGGTTTTCTCTAGCTCTAGGAGACCTTTTTAACATCTTTCACAACTTCCACAAGTCCTGCATATATATATATATGTATATATATATATATATATATATATATATATATATATACACACACATACACACACACACACACACATATATATATATGCATATGTACATATATTAGAAATTATATTTGTGGGATTTGCTATGTAGGCATATATTGCATATTATAATATTTGCCAGTCATCCTGAAATATTAATAAAATTAATATGATGTTAAGCAAAATATGAAATTCTAATGAAAACAATATATAGAGTACATAAAATGGTTAAAATAGTAAATGGATGAATTCTAAATAATAAAATAAAATGTTCTTAAATAATAATTAAAGTGAACCATTCAATTAATTTGTGCATTTATTTTTGCTAGGTATCACATGAATAAGTAATTATTGAGTGAAGAAAATGCTTGCAATAGCATAATTAGTATTTAGAATGCAATTCCACTGGTACAGATTAGGAAAAGAAGTGAGACATTCTATTTTGTGTTTTATCATTTTATTCAAGCATTTAGTACATCTTGTAATCAGTTTACATAGCAATTAGAATAGGGGCTTGCTGAACCCATCTATAGTCAACAGTCCTCTGACAATCTTATAGTCTACATGTAGAAGACAGTATGTGTAGATGAATGGATAGATAGATGGAAAATAAACTTAAAATCTATACAACGTGATTTGTGGGAGAAGACACTAGTAGCTTTGAGAATCAGGAAATGTTTCATATAGAAGATGGTATTTCAGAAAAAGGAAGCAGTAACCTCGCTGAGATCCTCAGTCACTAAGTCTCAAAGGGTGAATCTGAGCGGATTCTGGATTGATGGAGGCCACTGGAAGACAGAGCGTGGCGGAGTCCAGCCCAGGAGGTTGCCCAGTGTGTCCAGATAGGACGAGCGCAGAGCTAGTGGGGTCTGCACAGCACAGACCTAAGAGCAGACAAGCAGACTACACCAGAGAGAAAAAGCCCCAGCCTGCAGACTTACCAAGGATGAATGCAGACTTACCTTCATCTTAGGAAGGGATGGGAAGGGTTATTGGAGCCAGGTAGGAGAGTTGGGCCCCCAGTGGAGAAAGTAGCTTCTCTGGCTGCATTCGGCCCACAGCCTGGAAGGTTAGAAACTGCCTGTCCATATAATACAGGGGCTGGAATGGCAATGTAAATTCTAGCTGCTCAGATCCTCCCATCCCTCCTTCATGAAGCAGTCTCCCACCCAGATCGAAATCCCAAGTCAATGGAAATAGCCTCAGGCTTGAGAGTCTCCAAGAAGGGGTGTGACTGAGACAGCCAGGAGTCTGAAGAGAAAAGAGGGAGGGACACCAACAAGCCCCACCTCACCTCAGCAACAAAAGCCTAGTTATAGCCCAGGGGTATAGAGGCAGAAATCTGAAGTGGTCAGACTCACCCCCACCTATGCATCTACATTCCTCACTGATTTCCCTGACTTAGCAAAAACTAGCCACCCAAAGGTATTCAAAGTCAAGGATCAGGCCCAAAACCCATAGCCTGAGAAACTAAGAAACAGGAAATCACAATGGGAAAGAAGGAAGCTGAGAAGGAGAAGGGGAAGGCAAGAAAGTCTATATGAGCCTACTATGCAGGGCAAGAACAACCAAATACATAGGACAATATAGACTCTCTGCCCACACCAGAGACCACAGAAGGAAACATGATCTGGTCTCAAGCCCAAATAGCATTCCTGGAGGAGCTTAAGAAAAATATTAAAGACCAAATCAGGGAGGCAGTGACCAACTTGGAAAAAGAAAATACCTCCCTAAAAAAGGAACTTCAAAAACTAACTGAAGACCATAATTCACTAAAAATTAGAAACAATCAAACTGAAACTCAGAACTCTATGATGCAGCAAGAGTCAATCAAACAAAACATGATGATTGAAAAATTGGAAGAAAATGTAAAATATCTCACTGGAAAAATAATTGACCTAGAGAACGGATCCAGGAGAGACAACTTAAGAATTATTGGTCTACCAGAAAGCCATGATGAAAAAAGCAGCCTAGAAAACATCCTCCAAGAGGTTGCAAGATCCTCCAAATTGTCCTGAGGTCCTGGAATCAGAAGATAAAATAGCTATCAACAGAACTCACCGGACTCCTCCTGAGAGCAATCCCAAATTGAAAACTCCAAGTAATATAGTAGCCAAATTCCAGAATTACAAAATTAAAGAAAAAATTCTACAAGCAGCCAGAAAGAAACAATTCAAATATCAAGGAACTACAGTTAGGATCACACAGGACCTAGCAGCTTTTACATTAAAATACTGGAGGGACTGGAATTTGATATTTCATAGGGAAAGAGAGCTAGGACTACAAGCAAGGATTAACTACCTGACAAAACTGCTCATAATCTTTCAGGCAAGGAGATGTTCGTTTAATGAAATAAGGGACTTTCAGACTTTCCTGATGAAAAAGCCAGAGCTCAATGGAAAAAGACTCAAGAAAGACATAAAAAGGTAAACAATGGAAATACAGACTCACACATATATAAGTGCACACACCCACACCCACAAACACATGCTCATTACTTGGGATGCAACATGAGCAAAATGTTCACATCCCTATAGTGGAGCTGATAACTGTCAATATTCGAAATCTTTATGATTATCATGACCTTCAAAAGGGTTATACTTAGATAGAGGGTGTGGGTAGGAATGCACTAACATGAAGTTAAAAAAAAAAAACTATTAAGGGTATCAAAGGGACTGTAATGGGAAAAAGGAAAGGATGAGCTAGGAAAAGGTAAAATATGCCATCTGAAGAGGTATCAAAACACACTACAGAAGAGGGGAAAGAGAAGGAGTGGAACATCATTTAAACACTATTCTCTCTGCTTCTGGTCCAAAGAGGGATCAACTTAATCAATGAAGTTTAAGATTCCAATGTGAATCGACACATAAATTCATTAAATAGAGGAAAAGGAGGGAGGGAGAGGAGCACTGTTTGAAATTTACTCTCATTGGTTTGGAATCAAACGGGGAGTAATTTACTCTAAGTATAAAAATTTATTGAGTCCTATAGATAGTGGAAGGGTAAGGGGGGGGGTGAAAATGAGGAGACTAAAGGGGGGATTAGAAGGGAGGGAAAGAGTAGTAAGGGGAGAGGGCAGGTTAAGAAGGGGGGTCACTGGGTGGGAACACTGAGGGAGGGGGCAGTCAAAAGGGACAACTTCAAGGAGGGGAAGGGAGAAGGAAGAAACAAAAACATAAACAGGAGAGGGAATAGGATGGAAGGGAAGAGACAGATAGTCATCATTTATGTGAATGTGAATGGGATGAACTCTCCTATAAAACAGAGGCAGATAGCAGAATGGATTAAAAACCATAATCCTACAATATGCTGTCTACAAGAAACACATTTGAAACAAAGGGATACCCATAGGGTAAAGGTAAAAGGTTGGAGTAAAATTTATTATACCTCAGCTAAAGTAAAAAAAAAGCAGGGGTAGCAATACTTATCTCAGATAAAGCAAAAGCAAAAATAGATCTAATTAAAAGAGGTAAGGAAGGAAACTATATCCTACTAAAAGGCACCATTGAGAATGAAGCAATATCACTACTTAATATATATGCACCAAGTGGTACAGCATCCAGATTCCTAGAGGAGAAGTTAAAGGAATTAGAGGAAGAAATAGACCGCAAAACTATACTAGTGGGGGACCTTAATCGCCCCCTCTGTGAACTCGATAAATCTAACCTCAAAATAAAGAAGAAAAAAGTTAAGGAAGTGAATAGAATCTTAGAGAGACTAGATATGATTGATCTCTGGAGAAAACTGAATGGGTATAAAAAGGAATTTACTTTCTTCTCAGCAGTTCATGGCACATACTGAAAAATAGACCATGTACTAGGTCACAACAACCTCAGTTTCCAGTGCAAAAAGGCAGAAATATTAAATGCATCATTCCCAGATCATGATGCAAGAAAAATTATATGCAATAAAGGGCCAGGGAAAGATAGACTAAAAACTAATTGGAAATTAAAAAATTTAACCATAAAGAATGGATGGGTCAAACAACAAATTATAGAAACAATCACTCATTTCATTCAAGAGAATGATAATAATGAGACAACATACCAAAATTTGTGGGATGCACTAAAGGCAATTCTCCGGGGAAGATTTATATCCCTGAGTGCATACTTAATTAAAGCAGAGAGAAGGGAGGTCAATTAATTGGACGAGCAATTGAAAAAGCTAGAAAAAGAACAAATTGAAAATCCCCAATTTAGAACTAAATTAGAAATATTGAAAACCAAAGGAGAGATTAATAAGATTGAAATTAAGAAAACTATTGAATTAATAAATAAAACTAAGAGCTGGTTTTATGAAAAAATCAAAAAAATTGATAGACCCTTAGTCAATATGATAAAAAAAAGAAAGAAGAAAACCAAATTATGAGTATCAAAAATAAAAAGGGTGAATCTACCTCTAATGAAGAGGAAATCAAAAAATAATGAGGAACTATTTTTCCCAATTTTATGCACATAAGCATGACAATCTTAGTGAAATGGAGGAATATTTACAAAATCACAAGTTGCCCAGATTAACTGAAGAGGAAGTGAATTACCTAAATAACCCCATCTCAGAAAAAGAAATCAAACAAGCCATCATTGAACTCCCTAGGAAAATATCTCCAGGACCAGATGGGTTCACGAGTGAATTCTATCAAACATTTAAAGAACAATTGATTCCAAAACTCTACAAACTATTTGGGAAAATTAGTGAAGAAGGAGTCCTACCAAACTCTTTTTTTGACACAAATATGGTACTGACTCCTAAATCAGGAAGAGATAAAACAGAGAAAGAAAATTATAGACCAATTTCCCTCATGAATTTAGACGCAAAAATTCTAAATAAAATATTAGCCAAAAGACTCCAACAACTTATCACAAAAATAATACACTCTGATCAGGTAGGATTCATTCCAGGAATACAAGGATGGTTTAATGTTAGGAAAACCATCAGTATAATTGAGCATATCAACAATAAAACTAGCAGAAACCACATGATCATCTCAATAGATGCAGAAAAGGCTTTTGACAAAGTACAACATCCATTCCTATTAAAAACACCAGAAAGTATAGGAATAAATGGAGCCTTCCTTAAGATAGTTGATAGCATCTATTTAAAACTGTCAGCAAGTATTAGATGCAATGGGGATAAACTAGAAGCCTTTCCAATAAGATCAGGAGTGAAACAAGGGTGTGCACTATCACCCCTCTTATTCAATCTGGTACTAGAAACACTAGCAGTAGCAATTAGAGAAGAAAAAGAAATCAAAGGAATCAAATTAGGCAAAGAAGTGACCAAGCTATCACTCTTTGCAGATGATATGATGATATACTTAGAGCATCCTAGAGAATCAAGTAAAAAACTACTTGAGACAATAAATAAATTTGTCAAAGTTGCAGGATATAAAATAAACCCACATAAATCCTCAGCACTCCTGTACATCTCTAATGAAACTCAACAGCAAGAGATAGAAAGAGAAATCCCATTTAAAGTCACTGTAGACATTATAAAATATTTGGGAATCTACTTGCCAAAACAAACCCAGAATCTATATGATCACAACTACAAAACACTTCTCACACAAATAAAATCAGATCTAAATAGTTGGAAAAATATCAATTGCTCATGGCTGGGTAGAGCTAATATAATAAAAATGACAATTTTATGCAAACTAAACTATATATTTAGTGCCATACCAATCAATTTACCAAAACACTACTTTTTAGAGTTGGACAAAATAATAACGAAATTTACTTGGAAAAACAAACGGTCTAGAATATCAAGGGAATTAATGAAAAGAAATGCTAGGGAAGGTGGACTAGCTATGCCTGATCCTAACCTGTATTATACAGCAGCAGTCATCAAAACTGCTTGGTACTGGCAGAAGTGCAAAGTAGTAGATTAATGGAATAGATCGGGCGCAGGAAACCCAGCAGTTAATGAATATAGTAATCTATTGTTCGATAAACCCAAAGAACCCAGCTTTTGGGGTGGGAATGCACTATTTGACAAAAACTGCTGGGAAAACTGGAATAAGGTGTGGCAGAGACTGGGCATAGATCATTATCTAACACTATATACTAAAATCAAGTCTAAAAGGGTGCATGATATAGGGGTAAAGGATGATACTGTAAGCAATATGGGAAAGCAAGGAATAGTTTACCTGACAGATTTGTGGAGAGGAGAAGGCTTTAGGACCAAACAAGAATTAGAGAGCATTATAAAATGCAAAATGGATAATTTTGATTACATTAAATTGAAAAGCTTCTGTACAAACAAAGCCAATGTAACCAAGATCAAGTGGGAGGTGGGAAACTGGGAAACGATCTTTACAACTTGTGTCTCTGATAAAGGATTCATTTCTAAAACATCTAGAGAATTGAGTCAAATCTATATGAATACAAGTCATTCCCCAATTGATAAATGGCCAAAGGATATGAACAGGCAGTTTTCAGAGAAAGAAATTAAAGATATCTATAAGCATATGAAGAAATGCTCTAAATCACTATTGATTAGTGAAATGCAAATCAGAACAACTCTGAGGTACCACATCTCTCCAGTCAGATTGGCTAAGATGACAAAACAAGAAAGTGACAAATGCTGGAGAGGATGTGGACAAATTGGAACACTAATGCATTGCTGGTAGAGTTGTGAACTTATCCAACCATTCTGGAGAGCAATCTGGAATTATGCCCAAAAGACTAAATAATTTCATGCCCTTTGACCCAAAAATACCACTTCTAGGGTTATATCTCAAAGAGGTCATAGACGTGGGGAAAAGACCCATATGTACAAAATATTTATAGCAGCCATTTTTGTGGTTGCAAAGAATTGGAAACTAAAGGGGTGCCCAACAATTGGGGAATGGCTAAACATGTTGTGGTATATGAATGGAATGGAATATTATTGTGCTATAAGAAACGAGGAGGTGACGGATTTCATAATTACCTGGAGAGGCTTATACAAACTGAAGCTGAGCGAGAAGAGTAGAATCAGAAGAAATTTGTATACAATTACAGTCATTATATCTGTGATGACCAACTATGACAGACTGGACTCTTTTCAGCAATGCAGTGATATGTCAATCCCGAAAGACTCAAGAAAGAGAGAAATGCACCATCCAGAGATAAAACTAGAAAGAATTGAGCCTGAAAACTGATGGAAGCAAACCAAATGATCTTTTTCTTTTCATTGTTTGGTTTTATTTCTTCCTTACCATCTTTCATCCCACCTAGTACAATACACCTTTGTAATTGGAATAATGTGTAATATGAATGTATTTGGAGATCTTATACTGGACTATATGCTGTTGTGGGGGGAGGGGGAGGGAAGTAAAGGAAATTTGAAAATCAAGGAACTATGGAATTGAATCTTGTTAACTGAAACTAAACTAATAAATTAATTTAAAAAAGAAGGTGGTATTTCAACTGAGCTCTAAAAAAACTCTGGAAACTTTGAGAAATGGTGGTGAAGTGGGAGGATACATTAGGTATGAGAGATATGCAGTTAAGAATTTCATTTTAGAAGAAAAATTGTACTTATGAACTGAATAATCCAAACCTAATTGACTATTGATAGGCGACTTAGTTAACATTTATTAAATCTTAAATATATAGGTACCATTGACCAAAGCTAAAGCAGTGATGTTGGTCTCATTTCCAGTAATAAGAAAAAAACCATTGTTTATTTTCTTGACCAAATGTATATAGTTTTATTGAAACCTAAGGATGTAGTCCATGAGAATTTAATTACTTCATTTCTCTGCATCTCAGTTTTCTCAGCTGTAAAATAATAGATTTGTGATTTCTCAGGTTTTCCACTTCTCAAATAAAATGATCCTATGATTTTTTTTAACTCAGTGACACATTCTACCAGAATCATTTACTTGTCAGACATCACTGTTTTCCAAGCACAAGTTGGCACTTCTAAGACACATACTTGATACATTTCATCTAGCCTTTAGTGCTTTACAATGGTAATTTATAAATGTGACCATCAGGTTTTAGAAAGGCACCATGTAAATTTGTCCTGAAGAAAATCAAATGGAGAAAATGTCGTATTATTGGGTAGGGAGAATGGTTCTAAATGTAAAATAATATTTATAACAGGACTTTTTGTTGTGATGAAGAACCTGACAAAAAGGGAAACTTTCCCATCCATTAGGAAATTTGTCAATGCAAAGGAAATTTATTGCATGAGTAAAGAGTCTTGCTACTGGACAATCACTCCTAATTCTCCACCCTTCAGTCTGCTATTTGCTTTACTGATTTTATTCCTTGGTTTTAGATTTAGAGATATGTGGAATAGCTTGTATAGAATAAAGTAGAATCAGAAGCAGAGTTTGTGAGATGACAAAGGGGGACAGCAATTGTGAAAGACATTAGAAATTTGAATAAAGCAGTGACCTTTCATTATTTCAAAAGTCTCATGATTTATCATATCCTGCACTTCTGGCTAAACAGGCAATGGGCTACAGGTATACAACCAAACTGTTATGTTTTAGATATGACTAATATATTTATTTGGCTTTGTTCACTGTACATATTTGTTATAAAGGGACTTTTTATTAAATTGGGAAAAGAGGCAGTTCAATTGGTGAGCAGTGACAGAGAAAGAAAAAGATGAGTATTTTAAAACTTCAAAAAAAATTACTTTGGCTCAGCACTTTTGAAAAATCGTTATTAAAATAAAACTCTTCAGTAAAGATTGAATAACATCAAGATTGAATAACATCAGAAATATAGAAAGCCTGTTGAACGCACATATATAATTATTTCATTTAATTATAAAAATTACAAAACATGTTCAATTAATTGTATTGCTGTGTAATATTAAATTTTTAATAAATTGTTTTGATAAAAGAAAAAAATAACATACAAATGTCAGCTGTGCTGTAAGTTTAGAAAGAAGACTGATATTTTTCCAGTTCTATATAAAAGGAACAAGAGAACTTAAGCTTTCATTCTCCCAAAATTCTAGGATGCTTTGGTAGCATTGGTTTCAGAGTTTACTACCCCATGGATTGTCTATGTGGTTGTAGTCTCTACTGGACAACCAATCCTAATCCCCCACCCCTTAGTCTGCTACTTGATTCATAATCTTACTGATTCTATTCCTGGGTTCTACAGTGAGCAAATAAAAAATTTTTGGAAGTGTTTGTTTATCTCTGTATCTCCCATGATGCTTAGTATAAAGCTCAGAACAGAGTAGGCTCACCAAAAATGTTCCTTTAATAAACAAGAAATACAAGGTGTCTTAGGGGACTGAGGGGAGGGAATGAAAGTTAGACCATGATATTGAGATTGTATGAACATATGAGTGGATGATCTGAGTTACTATGTAAGAAGTAAGAAGGAAAAGTATTTGCTTTTCTAGTAAGAAGATATAGATTCAAACTAGAAGATAGAGAAGATGTCAATACTACATTAAATTAGAATTGACATTTATATAGCAATTTAATGTTACAAAGCATTTTCCTCATGCAGCAATCCTTTAAGATGTACAGTATAGCCAGAATAGTTATATATAATTTGGGGATGATTAAAAACCTATTTTGTGAAATGTGTCTCATAGCTACACAGAATTGAAATTTGAATGCAGGTTGCTATATCAGTACTCTTTCCATACAGTGCTCCTACAATTGCCTGCTTTTCAGGTTTGGAAGCATATTTTATGTAAGAGCTTTAATATTTATTAGACATTTATGTACTGGAAATTAACAGTTTAATGATATCCATGCTAAGTCCAATAAAATTAGTAATGTTATTGATAGTTATTAGTGATAATTCTAATAAAATTCAGTATCAGTAACAATGGGATATATCTAATTTCAAACTGTTCTTATACTTCTTGCCTAATACCTTATTTCTTTTAATCCTTGTTGAGTTTTTCTCCATCTTAGGATGTAAGTACTTGGGGAGAAAAATTGATCTCACTGATCAAAGGATATTGTTCTGCTATATAATTCACAATCTACTTTTTGGAATCCAATCTAAAAATATCCCCACTTAAATTATCTCTGCTTTCTCAAGCAAAATCACAAAGGCATTTATAATTACCCATTTAAAGCTAAGAAAAACACAATTAACACAACAATCCATGTACTTAGGATAAAGAAGGTTTGAATGAAGAATTCACTAAACAATGATTGTAGTCAAGAGGACCTGAGTTCAAATCCAACCTTAGACACTTAATACTTAATAGCCATGTGATCTTGGGCAAGCAACTTAATCCCAACTGCCCTCCAAAAATAAAAAAAAAGAACAGAAAACCCAATGATTGTAAGGAAGGCATATTCTCCATTTGAAATTGTGAAAATAATCCTAAAAATAAAACAAAAGAGAAACAACAAAAATAACTTAGCCAGTCCATGTAAGAGCCGTTTAGAAGAAAACATCCACATGACCAAATTATATTAAAATATGCTGAGAACATATTTATAATATGAAGTTAAATATTTTAATAGTTGTCATTGTATTTATTAAAGTAAGGGAGTTGCCTCTTTTTCTTTTTTTCCATAGAGTATTACGGGAAAGATATTAAAATTACTGGAATCCTCATGAAATCAAAGATCACTGGGAAAGACTATATTGAAAAACATTATTTCATAGCTACTAAGTCTGCTGTGTGTAAAATCAGGTTGGGGATTTGAAATTAGTCCTAAGGTTTAGCAAATTCTTAAACTCTTCAAAATTTAAGTAGAACTTAATTAGAACGAGACAGACAAATTTTAGTCTCAGCTATGAAAGTGCTAGGTAACAACCTGATGAATATGAAAATATGTAATAAAAAGCGAACTTATGGTAATAAAATATGTTTGAAAGCATATCTAATAGGCATAAAACAAAAAGAATGGATTATTATATGTACAATAATAATTTTATGGTGGGCTCTTACTTTCTCCCCACCCACTATGGTGATTCTTATTAAAATGATAGCATTTTGTAGGAAAACTTCAATTAGTCAAATGGTAAGTAGGCTTAACATATGTAATAATTAAGTTGTCTATTTTAATCATTATAAAATTTAGTAAGTCATACTTAGATCAGAGAATATGGCAAATGAAATATAAGGACAAGGACATTAGGTCAAACAAAATAGTTTTATTTCCCATAATTTGACGAGATTTTAGTGGACAATAGTTAGTTTTCCTGTTTCAATCTTTCACATCTGTTATCCAATGAGAAATGTTTTATAATCATCGCCATAGCTAGTGTGTAGACTTTAACCCATGATAATCACATGAGGATTTCATAAATACAAAGGAGATAATGGATGTAAAGAATTTTGCTAAATTTAAAATCTTATATAACTGTCAGTTATTATTATTATCTAAATTTTTAACTTACAGTCAACAGGTCTCCAGCCTAGTAATGACTTCATTCCTTGAGCCTTCTACTAAACTCCTCCTGAGCTCAAAAAATGCTTATATAACAATGGGGTGTGTGTATGTGATTGTAAATGGCTAACAACCAGACTTTCCTGAGTGGGGAGGGGATATATACATATCCACTTTAAAGCTTAATCTACATTATCAACTCTTTCTTAAGTCTAGATAATCATTGAAACAGTAAATAAAGCCTGAATTTGTAGTTATTGTCTACTTCTAACATTTCATCTGATACTAAAAATTTAATAATTCCTACATGGGAACCACTTCAAACTCACACCAGAACAGCCATTCCATCTCATTTGAGGAGCACACTGGTTACTCTGGGGAACGTATTTCCTTCTTACCTTCCAATCTCCAACATCCCAGTCCCTGTACTTGTCTTCATTGTTCTCAGAAAGTATGGGGCCTAGTCTCTCCTATTCCAGGGTCAGCCTGCTTCCAAACTCTTCAGTGGCTAAGAGCAGAATACTGTGGGGGAATAAGCTGTATCTTCCTGCTGCACTTTGCTTGCTGCCCTAGAATTGTCATCTTTGTCCTCACCTCCCCTAACTATTATAATACTAAAACACCATCAAGCTCCTTACCATCACCACCAGCTGAATTTTTTCCCAGACATAATTTTGACTAGTTGCATTACTGTTTACAATTAACTATTGCAAGGCAATTTATTTCAAGCAAACATTGTTTGCTGCTGAAATCTTATAATATAACAGAAAGAATCTTATATGTAGAGTTATGACAGCCTATGTATTAATCTTGCTTCTGATACTTATTAGTATGAGCAAGTCACTTAATCTTTCTGATCCTCAATCTATACATTTATTGTGGGAAGAATTTTACTTGTAATAATCAACTCTCATAGTTGTAAGATTCAAATGGGATAAAATTTTAAATCACTATGTATAATTCAGCTACTATGAACATAGAAGACTTAGTTTTATTGAATGCCACCAAGGCCTTATTGAATATAATTTTCATCACATTCTATACCAATTTTAGATCTTAACCCATTTTAAGATAGTACACTTCCCTAGTTGAGGTTTTAAAAGTATTTTCCTTATTACAATCCCATAAGTTAAGTAGTTT
This sequence comes from Gymnobelideus leadbeateri, assembly GCA_011680675.1. Classification (NCBI taxonomy): domain Eukaryota; kingdom Metazoa; phylum Chordata; class Mammalia; order Diprotodontia; family Petauridae; genus Gymnobelideus; species Gymnobelideus leadbeateri. The sequence goes on along the minus strand of WOXC01000002.1, from coordinate 31,887 downwards.
AAGTTACAAATGATGAAAATTAGTCTTAAATTACTGTAGTGGCTTCAATGATAATGACAGAATCAAAACTTGAACTGTCCTGACTCTATTGTTTTTTTTTTTTTCTACTGTACCCAGAACATGGTAGTAGACACATTAAACAAAACAAAACATTTTGTCATAAGGAAGTTATAAGGTAACATAACATCAGATTTCTAATCAGTGGTGTGCTGATAAATATTTTAAAACTACCTCTTTAGAAATTCACAATACATTTTAAAGTTTAACCTGCATTAACATTTTTATTTCTTATTTATTAAAAGTTAATGAAGCAATAAATCTAACCTTTATTTTTACATTTCCCAATTTCAGAAGGAAAAATATTCACCCTGAAAAATTAACAGTTAGGTCAGACCTGATATGAGCAAGCTCCAGAACACCCTTTGCTTCTTTTAATTTGCTAAGAAAACCATGAAGGCCAAATAACGCTGTCCCTTTCTTTAACTCTGCCAGTATAAGCAGAATTAGTTTATTCTTGGTGGACATGAAGAGTAGATTCTAGAATATCACTTATTAGATAAGATATAAGGCCTGTGGGAACTGAGAGTGAGGGAACCAATGAATCCCATTTCCACTCATAATTCATACTGCACATATGGTGAGTGTAATGACATTTCAATTGCTTATTCTATCTCTTATTCTGTTTTTTTTCTCTGCATGTATAGTTTAATTCTGTAAGTTACATGCATGTATGATTCAATTTCCTTGGCAGAAATTTGAATTTTGCTTGCTTTTAAACACAAATTTTGGTATTTCAGCAAATCTTTTGTCTCACTATTATAGGTATCACCTCCATTAGGGCAGCATGCAGCCCCATCCATGCCTTTGCATGCCTTGGGATTGTTTCAAATATCTTCTTCCGGACATTCTCTACCTTATCAACATCTTTCCTCAAGTGTAATGCCCAGAACTGAATAGAATACATCATATATGATCAGATCAGATATAAGTAGAATGGTATTACTGTCATCCTAGTGTTTTGGAAAACACTACTAATTGTCTTCGTAAGATTGCATTGATTTTCCTGGTTGCCTCATTATATTCCTCTCTTCATAGACCAAAACAATTGTGTTTGTTAATTAATCAGATAATAAAAAGCACTTATTAAACACCTTCCATGTTCTAATAAAGGGGCTAGGTTATTAATATTCAAATAGATAATATTTAGTTGACTTTTAAAAATATTTCTAGAAATACACTGACAAATTCTTATCCTTAATCTCTATCTCTCCATCTGTCTCTGTTTTTCTGCCTCTGTCTCTCTCTCCTTCAACATAACCAAGCTATATTCCCTTAGATTTATACCCACTCACATATTTATTTTATCTTTTGTATATCTGAGATTGTCTCTGAGATGTACAGAGTGATGGCTTATTTCTTGAAACATTTCTGTCAGGCAGATAATCTTATCCAGGAAATTATTTTTGAGTTAGTGCCAGTCATTCTATCATAGGAATCAATTCTCCCCTTGAAATTCAACTATAACTACATTCCCAGAGAAAAACTGGGCTCTGTCACTTCTAAACCCATGCAGTCAAGGCAAATATATTGTCAACAGTATGGTGTGGTGGCAAACTTCACATTATCATATTTATATCAGTTTATTGTTTATTAAAAACTTCACATATATTCCTTCAGTTGATCTTTAAGTTAGGTATTTTTGCTTCCACTTTATAAATGAGGAAGCTAAGGATCGGAAAAGGTGAGTGACTTACCTTAGACTACACAATTTGTGACTGGCAGGGTCTGTATTTGATTACAGGTCCTTCCCTATAATTCTTCCACTAAGTCCTTCCCTTATGCTCTTTCATCAAACAGAATTTTAGTCAAAGGAGATTATCTAGAAAGCGGAATGAGACAGTCAACATTTCTCTAACCTTTCTCCTTTGTGAGGATACTTCTTAATTATCCTCCAAACGTAAAAAGATAATTCAAAATAGGCTGATTTCTTTAGTTATTTTTGTTGCTGTAAGTGAATTCAATATTCAGATTAATTCAGTTCCCTAAGCTATGTTATTTGGCATTCTTCTGTTAGGACAGATCTGTTATTTGCCATACTTTTTGTATTGAAACAGATGGTACACCGCAGAAGTGCACCGCATTTTCTCCCCAACAAAACCATTGGATGGGATATAAGTAGCTTAGTGTACTCTTCATAGGGATTTAATGTCTAAGATCACCCTGATTGTTTGTTTTGGAAATCCAAGCTTTATTCTGGATTCCAAAATAATATGTGCAGCTGATTTTATACTTTCTAAAATTTAATGGTATAGTAGAACTCCAATTAGAAATCCTTCAGTGTAATTATTCATGGCTTTACATAATTATAACAGATTCTCTAAATAAAAAAAGAAACATCATGGGATCAATGAAATTACCTGAGAAATACAGACTTTTCCACAGCTCTGCTCCAACTTCATGCCATATGTAAATTATGCATATTGTAAGGATTTAATCTTAGATTTAGTTCCTAAAAAATATTCCAAAGAAAGCAAATATAGAGTAGTCTTCACAAGATCAGAATCAATTAATATAACCAGTGGAAGAGATCCCTGAGGTCATCTAATTTAACCTTCAAATGAATAAAAGAATCCCAGGTAAAATATATCTGACAAGCACTCAATTCAAGCTTTATTTTAACACCTTTAGTGACAGAGAATTTACCAGTCCAGATGCAGCCAATTCCACTTAGGGAAAGATCTAATTGTAAGAAAGATTTTTTTTCTGATACCAAATATGAATTTTCTTTTTTTACAAACATCAATCTATTAAAATTCCTTGTACCTAGTTCCATACTCTGCATAGAAGCAGAAGTCTAACTCTCTCTTCGTGTGAGAGGTATTTAATTACTTCAGGTTAGCTATTTTGCTGCCATTGTCTTATCTTTTCTCCACAAAAGATTATTCAGTTATTATAAGTCTCATAAAAGAATGATCATAAGGTCCTTCAAAACAATGATTACTTTCTTGGCATGTGTTACAGAGTATCAGTGTCCTAACTAAAATTCAATATCCAGAACAGAAGACTTTAGAGGTGGATTAACTACATTTAAAGAGGCTATCATCTCTTTGCTTTGAGATACCATTCCTCTCAATCTAGCCTAAGGTTACATTAGCATTTTTGTCTTCCATCATAACATTGCTAAATCATAGATATTGTTCTACACTACAACCCTGAGATCACTCTGCAACAAACTGATTTTAGCCATGCTCCATCCCATGTATTTGTGAAGTTGATTTTCTTAAAATGACTCTAAACGTTTACTGTATCCTTATTAAATTTCTTCCCACATCCTACTTTATTTTCATGACTGTAAACATCTGTCATATCCTGTCATTTAATATGTTATCTATCTCTCCTAGCTTTGTGTTGTCTATAAATTTGATAAGCATTATATTTATGCTTCACTTTATCCAAGACATGTATAAAAATATAAAACACTGAAAGCAAAGAACAGATGCCTGAGACTCCCCCATAGTGGCTTCTTTCCAAGTTGTCATGTAGCCACCGAATTCCTCTAATCTACCAAATTAGTAAACCTATCAAAAATGGAAATGGGGTTAGGTTGGCATGATCTGTCCCAAATCAAGTCATAATTAAAGTGTATGATTAAAAATTCCTTTTTTCTCAAGGTATTTATTAACTACCACTATAATATTGTGTTGTAGAATGCTGTGCAGACTCTACATCTGGCACACTGAACTAATTTTCAGATTCTGGTTTTTTTCCCCTTTTTTTCCCAATTGTGAAAGTATTTATCCTTTCCCTGTCCTGTAATATTATTCCTACTCTTCACTATCTTTAAAGAGAAATCCCCATCAATCACATCTATCAGTTCTGTGAGCTAGACTGTGTGAAGCATTCAAAAACGACAACTAATTCTCATAATAAATTCCTATTTAACTTGGGTATTATCTCCTTATAAACAATTTTTGCTCTGCCCTTTCCAAATGAAAAATGATTTTACACTCCCTGGGGGCGGAGCCAAGATGGTGGAGTAGGAACAGCATGTCCAAGGTGCTCTCCCCCCAGATCACCTCCAAACCATGTAAAAGGGGACTCTGAACAACTTCTGGAGCCCCAACACCCACAGAAAGACACAGAGAAGCTAAGCTCCAGCTGAGGACAGCCCAGCACCCCTGCAGGGAGGGGCCAGCACAGCACTCTGGGAGCCGATGGCACTCTGGGAGCTGAGCACAGGCCCATTTGGGCCGCAGTTTTAGCCCCAGGTTGGCCTGGCCAGCACCCGGCTAGAGGGACCCCAGAACACCAGTAGCTGTGGCGATTCCAGAATTATCAACTGACATGCTTAGGACAAAGTGAGAGGTTAGTGCCCTATGGACTTTGGGACCAGTATTTGGGGAACTCGTCGGCTTCCTCCCTTCAGGGCTAGAAGCCACTCAGTAGACACGCCATTTTGCAGTTTCAGTGGCAGCTCTAGCCCCTGGCCTGCAAACTGTAGGGAGATCCAGCGATCAGTATTGGGGGTTAATTGCATTTGCTTTAACTTGCATGGATCTGGATTGTGATCTGGGCGGGGGGGGGAGGTCTGGGGTGGGCATCCAACTTGCCAGAACCAGAAGTTGTGAAGACCCCAACATTCGGGATGGAATTTCCCCTGTCTGGTGGCAGAGTACTACTGTGGCAAAAAGCCCAAAAGTCAAGTAATTAAGTGCCAACATGCCTAGGTAAAGGAAACAAAATAAACAGAAAAACATAATATTATACTCCTTTTTGGGGGAAAAGAGTATGGAAGCATGGAACAGGAGGAAGACTGTGAGGTCAGAAATCCTTCTCCAAAAGCCCCAAAGGAAAATATGAGCGGGTTACAGGCCATAGAGGACCTTAACAAGGATTTTAAAAATCAAATAAGAGAAGTGGAGGAAAAATTGGGAAGAGAAATAAGAAGGATGCAGGAAAAGTATGAAAGAGGGTCAACAGCCTTACTGAAGAAAATAACACCTTAAAAATAGACTGGCAAAGGAGGCCCAAAAGGGCAATGAGGAGAAGAATGCCTTAAAAAGCCAAATTTGCCAGATGGAAAAAGAATCTCAAAAGCTCACTGAGGAGATTCATTCCTTCAGAGTTAGACTGGAGCAAATGGAAGCTAATGACTTTATTAGAAATCAAGATGCTGTTAAGCAGATCCAAACAAATGAAAGAATAGAAGGCAATGTGAAATATCTCATAGGAAAAACCACTGATCTGGAAAATAGATCCAGGAGGGATAATTTAAAAATTATTCGACTACCTGAAAGCCATGATCAAAGAAAGCACAGAGACTCACCTTGCTCCAAAGGAAAAGTCAAAGGGGGTATGGGAGAAGATATGGGAGAGAGCAGATTGGATGAGGGGATATCTTGTGGAACTGCTATTCTAGGGTGGTGGGTAGGGGAAAATGGGGGGGAAATTATACCTCAAATTCTGGTGGAAATGAATAATGTAAACCAGAAGTTAATAAAGCATTTGTTTAAAAAAGAAAATTTATTTTATATGGGAGAAATTAAAACAAAAGAGAATAGGTCTATGTTCTCTCTTTTGCACATTATATTTTATTGAGATGTTGGACCTATTGAAGGGTCTGTTGGTAAATATTTAAAACCTGGGTCACTGAAAAAAATGTACATAGAACACATGTTTAAATTTAATTTGCATCATCAACATTTTACCCATTATGTTCCTAATTTCAGACCATCAAAAAGAAAATCCCACATATCAAACCTGGATATGTATTGTTTGATGATTTCTGAAGTGTGAGTGCTTACTCTGGAAAGTTTAATAATCACCACAATTATTTTAATGACCCCAAACCTGAATCTAAATCCCCAGATTTTTTTTTTGGAGGGGGAAGGTAGAGCAATTGGGATTAAGTGACTTGCCCAAGGTCACACAGCTACTTTTTTTTTTTTTTTTTTTTTTTTTTAGCGTTGAGTGTCTGCGGCCAAATTTAAACACAGGTCCTCCTGACTCCAGGGCCAGTGCTCTATTCACTATGCCACCTAGCCACCCCCAGATTTTTAACTTGTCATGAAATACAGCAGCCTACAAATGATTCAAACTAAGAAATTCCTAAAATGTAATTAAAAACATTTGGTGGGAATGAGAAGGTTTGGACACACTGAAATGAGAAAATGAACAGGATAAGTGGCTAAAGGATATCTGAAATATCTATAATAGGAATAAAATAGACTGTTTACATCCTGAGACCCGACAGACTGTTTTCTCCAATATTATAAAAGCAATGTCAAGAATCTAGAGGAAGTAACCTAACCAATTAGGTCATCCTAATAACCTGGATTTATTAGCGGTACATCAGCAAGTGTCACAGAAACAGGAAAAGTTATTTTGCAATTTTTATTTCAGAAGGTGTGTGGAACAAAAGACCCTTGCCCAAAATAAAATGCATAACTCAGAGCTTTCTTCAGAGAAACAAAATGATCTTTATTACCTCCCGCAGAGAGGGGGGAGTCATCATTACCAAAAGCCATCTGGTGAATAAGGCTCAAAATACAGAATGTAAAGCTTGGTTATATATCCAAAAGACCACCCTTTGCCACCCTTTCAACTCTCATATGTTCCCATTAATTAGGAACTTAGGTGCACAGTCTGACAACAAAAATCTTGCTGAAATTTCAATATGGATGTGAAAAGAGACAAAATATGTCATCAATATCAACTTAGATATGAAAGCAGAAGATAAATGTCTAACAATATGAATATAGATATGAGAGCAGACAACATTTCATGAATCTTAGGTGGTAATGACCTGCCAGAGTTTTGCAACAGGATTTCCAATTTTATATTTGTACAGGTCAGATGTGGTTAGTGGAAACAAGTCTGGGACAGCTAAGCCTGTGGTTAGATATGAAGGGTCTGAACTTTCCCCTCCTACACATTAACTAAGCTTAGAAAAAATCTTCAACTTATGACCAGAGAAGTAAAGAAAGGTCCCTGGCTGCTAGACCAGGCTGTTACGTCTTTGGTAACTTACTACAAATCTGTCTAGATTTTAGAATACTACTTGAGAATTTTCTACCTCACACTCCAACACACACATCTAGTTAAGAGAAACTTAAGTCTGGGGTCCAGGCAATCAATTATTAAATCTTTAAGAAGTCATCACTTTTATCCCACTCAAAGGTAATTATTATAGACCAAATCAAAATGTTAGTGTAGTTATTTTAACGTAATTGCTCTTTGTCTCCTTTTGGTTTTTGTTATGACAAAAAATAAATGCTAATAGTTTCCTTGATTTGTTTTTAAACTCTTCTACTTTTCTGAAGCTATCATAATTAGATTCTTCACTGATTCTCTGTGGTTTTCTAAGCAAAATATTGTACCATCATCAAATGGAGATGGCTGTGTAACCTGTTGATGTTGCTTTATTATCACTAATACTTCTAGGACTAGGTAAGATAATAGGATATAGAAGGGATTTTATTTTATTTATTTTTTTTATTTTGGGGCCAGTTCTCTTTTGTTACACATTAGAATGGCTGTTCTTTCATTAATCAGAATTTATTTTTTGTGAACTTTTTATACCATCAGGGCTGACTTTCTGTTATGGTTTTATGCTATAAAATTCTATATATCCTCTCTATAAACTCTGAAATCTACTTTAAAAAAGATATGGTATGCCTCTATGGACAATTTCCAAGTTTCATCTCTTTTTGTATCACAAATTCTAATATGGGATGTTCAATTTTCCTTTCCAATCTTTTTCCAAGATTCCTGTCTCTTTTACTCTAGAAACCAACTTCTACTTTTTGGTGAGAAGATTAAGAACAGAGTTTTATACTAAAGTTTAAAGCATGAGGTTAAGGTAGCATTAAGAAAAATTAAAGAAAAGTTAATTACTAAGGGTTGATCAGAAAAAATAAAACAACAAATAGCAGAAGTCTGAATTGTCAGAATTACATTTAAAAAAAATTACCTTGGCAGGTTAGAGAAAGGAGGATTAAAGTAGGGGCAGGAAAATAAGTATGCTGGATATTGGATGGCTAACCCATAGAGATAGTTCATAAATACATGTATCTTGGACTTTCTGCACTAATAGTCAATAAAATTGTTCTAAGAATTAATGGGGGAAAGTGAGTTGGCTTTTATTACATTGTGCTGTAATCCAAGCAAGAGGTGACAAGGGACTAAATAAGGTTTATGCTTGTATGAGCTGAGAGGACACAAAAGAAAGTGATGTTGATAAGACAAGAATTAGCATTTGATTAGATATGTGCGGTAAATGAGTGTAAAGCCATGTTACTCATGAGCATCTTGCCAGAGGACTGCTGCTGTGAACAGCTTTCAAGGTTCTGGTTACACAGTATAGTGAACTCTCTATTTATTCAATAACAAACCAGAGCAAAACATTCACAGAAAAGGTACAGCATTCACATTGTTGCAACTTATCACAGAAAATCAAAATGCAGCATTCACAATAGCATAATAACTCAACAACTTATCACTAAAATGGCCACATAGTTTTCACCAAAGTGGTCACATATTTTGAACAAAGTATAGTCATTTAGTCAATCAATTACTCAGTAACTCAATCATTCAATCATAAAGTGCAAAAGTTAAAAGTTCACCACCCATGGGGCACACTAAGCTACAAATCAGTAACTATTCAATCATCAGTCAACACTTAGTCACCAGTCACTACTCAGTACACTCTTAAGGGACAGTGGAAAATACACAGGCCATTCACCCGTCTGTCACAAGTAAATCACAATTTCATCATTGCTCAGTACCCATGGGCAGGTCTTTTCATCTTGACTTGAGGCATATGGTCACAACTCCTACCCAAATCTAACAAACTTGCCACCTGAGTTCAAAGGTAGACAGCTCCTAATTTATTGTCCAGCTCTCCATGTAGTTCTTGCTCCATATTGAAGCTCAAAGTGTCCAGTCCATCCCAAATCCCCCACAGTCTCTGTACTTGGGAAGACAAGGCCCAACAAAGCCAAAAGAACATTCATACATATTAACAAAGCAACAACAATATTTGTACAAAATACCAGCACCACAGTCATGCTTCCTCAGTCTTCTGCAGCTCCAGCTGGCCCTCAGAAGTCCTCAGCAGCTCCAGCTGGCCTTCAGAAGTCTTCATGAGTGGGGGGGCTGAGCCAAGATGGCACAGTAGAAACAGGCCTTCTGCGCAGCTCTGGCTCCCACCACTTGGAATTTATGTAGAAGGGGACTCTGAACCAACTTTGGAGCTACAGAACCCACAAAATGACACAGAGAAGCTAACCTCCCCTGAGGAAATCCTGGCAGCCCTGTAGGGAGCAGCCAGCACAGTGCTCTGGGAGCAGATCCCAGGCCAGTGTGAGCCAGAGGTTTTAGCCCCAGGGTAGCATGACCAGCAGTTAGCTGGGGAGACTACAGAACACCAATAGCTGTGAGGTTTCCAGAATTACCAACACACAGATTCCAAGGACAAAGTGAGACGTTAATGAAGTATGGACTTTGGGACCCACTAGTTGTGAGAGAGTGTTGGCTGTTGTCCCCAGGGTGAGAAGCCACTGAAACCCTTAGGCACAGCAGACACCACATTACGTCTTCAGCTCATGGCCTCCAAACTGTAGGGGGACCAGTGACCAGTCTAGGGGGTATTTGCTCATGCTTTAATCTTCTTGGATCTGGATTGCAGCCTGGGGTGGAGGTCTTGGGGTGTGTCACCAGCTTGCCAGTGTGTGTGAATGCTTCAGAGAGGGCATCCAACTAATACCTCTAGCAGCTAAGAAAACCCCAGAGTTTGGAGGAGAAGCTCCCATGGCTGGTGGCAGAGTCCTACTGTGGCAACAAGCCAACAAGTTGAGTAACTGAGTGGCAACATGCCTAGACAAAGGAAACAAAATAAACAAAAAAATTCAACATCACACTCCTATTTTGGGGGCAAAGAGGATAAAAAACATGGAACAGGAGGAGGACAGGGAGGTCAGAACACCTGTACAAAAAGCTTCCAATTAAAATACAACCTGATTATAGGCCACAGAGGGCCTTAAGAAGCAGATAAGAGAAGAGGAGGAAAAATTGGAAAGGGAAATGAGAACAATGCAAGAAAATTATGAAATGAGAGGCAACAGCCTGACTGAAGAAAATAACACAATAAAAATAGACTAACTCAAATGGCAAAAGAGGCTCAAAAAATCAATGAGGAAAAAAACGCCTTAAAAAGCTGAATTTGCCAGATGGAAAAAAGAATTTCAAAAGCTCACTGAGGAGATTCATTCCTTCAGAATTAGACTGGAGCTAATGGAAGCTAGTGACTTTGTGGGAATTCAAGATGCTATTAAACAAATGAAAGAATAGAAGGCAATGTGAAATATCTCATGGAAAATACCATTGACGTGGAAAATAGATCCAGGAGAGATAATCTAAAAATTATTGGACTACCTGAAAGCCATGATCAAAGAAAGAACCTAGAAGTCATCTTTCAAGAAATTCTCAAGGAAAATTGCCTTGATGTTTTGGAACCAGAGGGCAAAATAGAGGTTTAAAGATTCTACTGATCACCTCCTGAAAAAGATACCAAAAAGAAAACTCTTAGGAATATTATAGCCAGGATCAGGAATTCCCAGATTAAGGAGATAATATTACAAGCAGCCAGGAAGAAACAATTTCCATATTGTGGAAACACAATCAGGATAGCATAGGATCTGGCAGCTTCTACACTTAGGGATCAAAGGGCTTGGAATATGGTATTCCAGGAGGAAAAGGAGCTTGGATTAAAACCAAGAATCACCAATCCAGACAAACTGAGTATCATGATTCAGGGAAAAATATGGTCATTCTGTGGAATAGAGGAATTTCAAGCATTTTTGATGAAAAAACCAGAATTGAATAGAAAATTTGACATTTGGATACAAGAAGCAATAGAAGCTTGAAAAGGTAAACAGGAAAAGAAATCATAAGGAACTTAGAAAAGTTGAACTATTTACATCCCTATATGGACAGATGATAACTGCAACTGATGAAACTTTTCTCAGTATGCAAATAGCTGATGAAGGGTATATGGGCATGTGAATACATATGTGAATGTGTGTATATATGTTTACAGGTATACATAGATAGAGGGCACAGATAGAATTTAATGGGAAGGGATGACACTTAAAAGGTGAAATTAAGAGGTGAGAGAGGGATATAACAAGAGGATATGGGGAGAGACAGAATGGAGTAAACTATCTCATATAGAAGAGTCAAGAGGAAATGGTTACAAGGGAGAGGAAGAACAGGAAGCCAAAAATTATTCTCATTAAATTTGGATAAGGGAGGGGGCAGAGCCAAGATGGCGGAGTAGAAACAGCTCCTCCAAGCCTCTCTGCCCCCAGATTCCCCCCAAACTATGTAAAAGGGGACTCTGAACAACTTCTGGAGCCCCAGCACCCACAGAACGACACAGAGAAGCTAATCTCCCGCTGAGGACAGCCCAGCAGCCCTGCAGGAAGGACCAGTGCAGAGGTCTGTGGCCTGGCAGAGCGCAGGAACTGAGCCGAGCCCAGGTCCACATGAGCCAAGGTTTTAGGCCCAGGGCGGCAGGGCCAGCAGCTGGCTGGAGAAACCACAGAACACCAGGAGCTGTGGCGACTCCAGAATTATCAACATAGACATGCCTAGGACAAAGTAAGAGGTTAGTGTCCTATGGACTTTGGGACCTGTGTTTGGGAATGTGTCAGCTCCCTCCTCTGGGGGCTAGAAGCCGCTGAGGAGACATGCCATTTTGTAGTTTTCAGAGGCAGCTCCGGCTCCCAGCCTACAAATCGTGGGGAGATCCAGCGATCAGTCTTGGGGGATAATCGCTCTTGCTTTAACCTCCCTGGATCTGGATTGTGATCTAGGGTGGAAGTTGTGGGTGGGTTTACAGCTTGCCAGAAATGGAAATTGCCCCATACACATTCGAGACGAAAATTCTTCTATCTGGCCTTAAAGCCATAGTGTGGCAACAAGCCCAAAAGTCAAGCAATTAAGTGGCAACATGCCAAGGCAAAGGAAACAGAAAAATGCAACCCTAGACTCCTATTTTGGGGACATAGAGTAGGAAAAGGACTGTGAGGTCAGAAGTCCTGCTCCAAAAGCCCCAGGGGAAAACATGAGCGGGTTGCAGGCCATAGAGGACCTTAAGAAGGACTTTAAAAATCAAATAAGAGAAGTGGAGGAAAAATTGGAAAGAGAAATGAGAAGGATGCAGGAAAAGTATGAAATGAGGGTCACCAGCCTGACTGAGGAAAACAACACCTTAAAAAATAGACTAACTCAAATGGCAAAGGAGGCCCAAAAGGGAAATGAGGAGAAGAAGGCCTTAAAAAAGACGAATTTGCCAGATGGAAAAAGAATCTCAAAAGTTTACTGAGGAGATTCATTCCTTCAGAGTTAGACTGGAGCAAATGGAAGCCAGTGACTTTATGAGAAATCAAGATGCTGTTAAGCAGATCCAAACAAATGAAAGATTAGAAGGCAATGTGGAATATCTCATGGGAAAAACCACTGACCTGGAAAATAGATCCAGGAGAGACAATTTAAAAATTATTGGACTACCTGAAAGCCATGATCAAAGAAAGAACCTAGAAATCACAGTTTAAGAAGGGAAGGGATCTGAAATTCGAGGTCGTAACATTAAATGTTTCAAATATATATAAATACTATTATTAATACTCTTTTGCTTGTAATAGGGTGATAAGATGTGCAGGCATTGGGACACAAAAATTCACCTTCCTCTAATGGAAAAGTCGATGGGGGTATGGGAGAAGGTATGGGAGAGAGCAGATTGGAGGAAGTGATATCTTGTGGGACTACTATTCTGGGAGGTTGGGTAGGGGAATAATGGGGGGAAAATGATTGTTACTCAAAATCTGGCGGAAATGAATGATGTAAAACAGAAGTTAATAAAGCATTAGTTTAAAAAAAATTTTGGATAAGGGAAAGAATGACATGCATACTAAATAGCATATCTCACCCTACAGAAGAGTAGGGGGGAAGGGGTTGAGAGGGAGGATGATGGAAAGGAGGGCAGGCTAGTGTGAGGGAAGTTAGAAGTACCCACTTTTGAAAAGGGACAGGATCAAAGTAGAGAACAGAACAAGTGGGTGATGGGACAGGAGGGAGTGAAATATAGTCAGACTTTTATAATATATCTACTCTGTTAATGTTTTGCATAGCTACACATGTACAACATATCCTGAATTGCTTATCTTCCCAGAAAGGGTGGGTGATGAGGAAGGAAGTGAAGAAATCTGGAATTCAAAGTTTTAAAATCAAATGTTTAAAAATATAAATACTGGCAGAGCCAAAATGGCAGGGTAGAAACAGCACTTCCAAGGTGCTCTTCCCCACATCACTTCCAAACTATGTAAAAGGGGACACTGAACAACTTCTGGAACCCCAGCACCCACATAATGACACAGAGAAGCTAACCTCCCACTGAGGACAGCCCAGCAGCCCTGCAGGGAGGGCCAGTGCAGTGCTCTGGCAGCCAAGAGCCCAGTGCGCAGAGAGCCGAGCCCATGTCCAAGTGAGCAGCGGTTTTAGCCCCAGGGAAGCCAGGCCAGCAGCCAGCTGGAGGGACCCCAGAACACCAGCAGCTGTGGCGATTCCAGAATTGTCAACACAGACATGCCTAGGACAAAGTAAGTGGTTAGTGCCCTATGGACTTTGGGAGCAGTATTTCGGGAACGCATTGGCTTCCTCCCCTGGGGTCTAGAAACCACTGAGGAGACACTCACCAATTTTGCAGCTTCAGTGGCAGCATTAGCTCCTGGTCTTCGAACTATAGGGAGATCCAGTAATCAGTCCTGGAGGTTAATCGCTCTTGCTTTAACCTGCTTGGATCTGGATTGCAATCTGGGGGATGGTTTGGGATAGGTATCCAACTTGCCAGAACTGGAAGTTATGAAGGCCCCAACGTTCAGGACAGAAGTTCCCCCGTCTGGTGGCAGAATCCTACTGTGGCAACAAGCTAAAAAATCAAGTAACTAAGTGGCAGCATGCCTAGGAAAAGGAAAGAAAATAAACAGAAAAATGCAACATTAGACTCCTATATTGGGGGCAAAGAAGATAGAAGCAGGGAACAGGAAGAGGACTGAGAGGTCAGAAATCTTGCACCAAAAGCCCCAAAGGAAAATATGAGCAGGCTACAGGCCATAGAGGACCTTAAGATGGATTTCAAAAACCAAATAAGAGAAGTGAAGGAAAAATTGGGAAGAGAAATGAGAAGGATGCAGGAAAAGTATGAAATGAGAGTCAACAGACTGACTGAGGAAAATAACACCCTAAAAATAGACTAACTCAAATGGGAAAGGAGACCCAAAAGGGCAACGAGGAGAAGAATGTCTTAAAAAGCCAAATTTGCCAGATGGAAAAAGAATCTCAAAAGTTCATTGAGGAGATTCATTCCTTCAGAGTTAGACTGGAGCAAATGGAAGCTAGTGACTTTATGAGAAATCAAGATGCTGTTAAGCAAATCCAAACAAATGAAAGAATAGAAGGCAATGTGAAATATCTCATGGGAAAAACCACTGACCTGGAAAATAGATCCAGGAGAGACAATTTAAAAATTATTGGACTACCTGAAAGCCACGATCAAAGAAAGAACCTAGAAATCATCCTTCAAGAAATTCTCAAGGAAAATTGCCCTGATGTTTTAGATCCAGAGGGCAAAATAGAGGTTGAAAGAATCCACAGATCACCTCCTGAAAAAGATCCCAAAAAGAAAACTCCCAGGAATATTATAGCCAGGTTCCAGAATCCCCAGATCAAGGAGAAAATACTACAAGCAGCCAGGAAGAAACAATTTCAATATTGTGGAAACACAATCAGAATAGCCCAGGACCTGGCAGCTTCTACACTGAGGGTTCGAAGGGCATGGAATATGATATTCCAGAGGGCAAAAGAACTGGGAATGAACCCAAGGGTCACCTACCCAGCAAAACTGAGTATTTTGTTTCAGGGGAAAATATGGTCATTCAGTGGAATAGAGGACTTTCAAGCATTCTTGAGGAAAAAACCAGAATTGAATAGAAATTTTGTCATCCAGACACAGGAAGGAAGAGATGCCTGAGAAGGTAATCGGGGAAGAGAGATCAAGGGGAACTTATCAAAGTTGAACTATTTTCATTCCTATATGGAAAAGCAATAACTGTGACTGATGATATCTTTCTCACTATGAAAATAATGGAAGAAGGGAGTGTGGTCATATGAATACATATGTGAATGTGTGTGTAGATGGTTACAATTATACATGGATAGAGGGCACAGGTTGAATTTGGTGGGAAGGGATGATACTTAAGGGGTGAACTTCTGAGGTGAGAGGAAAATGGGAAGAGGAGATGGGGAGAGACAGGGTAGGGTAAAGTATCTCATGTAGAAGAAGCAAGGGGAAGTGGCTGCAAGGGAGGGGAAGAATAGGAAGGCAAAAAGGCAAAACCACATTCTCACTGAATTTGGTTCAGGGAGAGAATGACATACATACTAAGTGGGATATCTCAACCTGCAGCAGAATAGGGGGAAGGGGGATGATAGATAGGCGAACATGATTGGGGGGCGGGGTGGGGGGGGGTTGGAAGTACTCACTATAGAAGAGGGACAGGATCGAGTAGGGAATGGACCAGATGGGGGGTGGGTTGAGTGGGAGGGAATTACAAGCAGCCTTGTCCAATATATCTACTATGGTAATGTTTTGCATAGCTAAACATGTACAACATATACTGAATTACTTATCTTCCCAGAGGGAATGGGTGACAAGGGAGGAACGGAATGGATCTGAAATTTGAGGTCTTAAAATTAAATGTTTCAAATATATATAAATACTATCATTAATACTCTTTTGCTTGTAATTGGGAGATAAGATATGCAGGCTTTGGGGTACAAAGATTCACCTTCCTCTAATGGAAAAGTCGAAGGGGGTATGGGAGAAGGCATGGGAGAGAGCAGATTGGAGGAAGCAATATCTTGTGGGACTGCTCTTCTGGGAGGGTGGTAGGGGAAAAACAGGGGGAGACATAATTGTAACTCAAAATCTGTCGAAATGAATGATGTAACACAGAAGTTAATAAAGCATTTGTTTTTTAAAAAAAGAAATTCAGACTTTTTAATTTCTATCTTCTTAGCCCAATCAATTCTTAACATGGTAATTTTCTACTATAATTCTCAGTCCTTGTTAAGCAGTTGTCACTATCATTGTTCTACATGTGGCTCATCTGTCAACTAACATGTTGCCATTGTTTCTACAATTCCTGTGGGAATTAACTTCATTTTCTAAATAGCCCTTTGCCTGTTAAGTGGTCATATGTTATGCACTTAATGGAATATGCACCTTTAAATGTAATAATAGTCCTTTTCCTTTTTATTCCTTATCGACTCTGGCCTTAATGTAGTTTAAAAAGCACTACGTGCAATGTTAAAAGACCTACTTTTGAGTCACAACTATGCCAATACAACCTTTGAATTTGAATACAACATTTCTGAGTCTAAGAGTAGTTGACCTTAAAATATAGGTGAAATATTTATATATTTTTTACTACTTACCTCATAGATTTGTTGTGAGGAAAATATTTGTAGCGTATAAACTTTTATGTAAATAGAGGTATAATGTAGTGACAACAATGACAACATCACAACATCAACAGTTTCAGCAAATCCATTGCTACCATTAGTGTTATTATCTAATTTCTCACATAGTTTTTCCATGAAATTCTAATTGGAAAGGTCTAAAGAAGAGTTGCTATCTTGATATTATTATCATTATTATTATTATTATATATTTGGTATTCTATGGTATATTTTGATTTTTTGGAATTAATTAAGAGTATTGATAAACAAGTTTATCTTTTGTGGACTTATTAAAAACATCTTCAAATAACTCCAATAGCCCATAGAATAGGAATGAAATTTATCTTATCCTTTTTCTATCTAATTTTCTCCCCACTAAGATTCTATATGCTGAATGCTTTTCCTTTTATATAGTTTGGACTATAGAAGTACATGATATGACAAAAGCTATCAAAGTATTCTTTCTTAGTTAATGCTTTATCTAGGCAGTAATGGATAATTTAATATTTTGAATTTGTATCTCCAGGGTTTAGTGTAGTCACCATCATACCATAAGTATTCAATATATACTTGACAGTTCCTGAAACAGTCACTCAAGAAGTGTTTCTTTCAACTGATCAATTAATTAACAAACATTTATTAGCACTTAGTATACTTCAGGGAATGTGCTAGGTGCTGAATACACATAGAAAAAAAAAACATGAAACTTTCTCTGTTTTTAAGGAACTTGAATTGGGGAGGGACAACAAGTACATACACACACATAATAAATAGAAAAAAATAGAAGTTAGGGAGGGATGGTACTTCTCATTGTTTATGGGGTGATTGATAAGGTTTTCTTTTGACTTATTGTTGATTGCATTGAAGTATACATTTTTCAAGGTGAGGTCTTTACCTTTATTTATTTGTTTGTTTTATTTGTTGCAAAATTACATCTGTGAATGCTGTTTTATCTTATCTATAGCGAACTATCAGTACTGTTTATCTTGATAATAATACAACTATAGCCTGGGAAAATGAAATCTATATTTTGTTGACATTTTTCAAATTTTTGTTTAGACAATTATTATTAGTATTATCTCTTCACTTTCCTTTTTTTTTTCTTTTGGGTTCAGATATAAATGATCTTGGGACAAATTATCTTGCCATTATTTTTAATATTCATTGTTTGAAGAACTATTACACAAGTTTAGAGAGGTTTTTGTATTTGATTAATAGTATTAGAATTTAAAATTATCTACTTTAGGATCACTAAAAGCATTCTTGTTACAGTTCTTTTAGCAGACAGAATAAGAGGGCTAATATACACCTTATTCTGTTCCCTCATGATTTATGTCTTTTCAGTCTAGTTTCTATGTTTTGTTTCCATCATTTCCTTGAATAATTTACAATGATAAATACATTTTGACTCCTTTGGGATAGTCCTTCTTTAGTTGTCAGTAGCAGTGACCTATTTCTGAAATACCAACAGAAATTTGAATGACTCAGGAAATTGTTTGATCCTTAATTGTTCACAATATGGGCTAAGTACATACATCTATCACCCATGGAGGGCCTTTTGGTTATACTATTCAATTTTGGATTTTTCATAAGCTCCATATGAAGCTAAGTTACACATTGTTGCTTAGATATTACAGATTCAATGGCATATACCTGTCCCTAAGTGTTAGCATTGCCCAGTGAAATGATTTCTGCTCATTCAATGAGAAAATTCTCAAAGGTTTTTATTCATTTGTCATGTGATGATGATGAGGAAGACGATAAAGATGATAGTAGAATATAGGACATTAGGTTCTACCACTGTACATTACACTTTAAACATAGTGTTCTCAATGGTAGCCCATCTGAAATTTCTCTTTAACAAAACCAAGACTTTACTTTGCCTTTTACACCTGTCTCACCTAATTGAACTTTTCACTGGCTTTTTAAAAATTTCCACTAATGTTTTCAAGGTGCTAGAGAAAGAGACAGAACAAAGTAAATGTGACCTACCATGCTTTGATAATGTCAACCTGCAACTAATTTTTTGACCACACTCTTTACTTTTTTTTCCTGCAAGTCTGCATCTGACCCTTTTTTAGCCTTATTATATGTAACACCTCTTTAACAACTCAAGTGCTACTTTTTTGGACCACTTTTACTTCCTAACATGTGGCCCATCATCTCCTCTTTCCATACCTTTTCACAGCTGTCTCCCATTCCCAAACTGGTCTCCCTCTTTACCTCTACCTCTTTAAATACTGGTTTATTCTAAGATTTGGCTTTTGGAATACATTCTGCGAAAGGGCCTTTTCTGGTCTTTCCAGATATTAATACCATTTATCCCAGTGTTATTTTGAAATCTGATACATTCATATTTTACAGATAATATGTGCATATTGTCTCTCTCATTATAATATGAGCCCCTTGAGTGTTGTGAATTTATTTTTGTATTCCATATCCTCATTATCTTCCATAGAGGCTGGCACTGAATAATTATTTAGAGAATTTGTATTGATTATTTCAATGGTGACTGTTTTAGTCCTCTTCTCTCCTCAAACTACAATTCTAATCCATTTGCCTTGAATTCAAAGCAAGTGTCCTTGGTTAATATCTTATTGAAAATATTTATATTATCTAACATTAAACATGAGTTTATGTTTTTAGACATATCAGCATATCTATTCCATTTTTTTAGGCTTTCCTATGTTATCAAAGGGAGAAGTATGCACTTTTATAAAGTTAATCCTTAGTTTGAGGCCTTGGTAGCATCTCTTCCTGATTAAGGTGTTTTTTTTTTAATCTCACATTAATCAGTAACCTTTCCACTTTTTTAAATTTATCACTCAACTAATTTATTCCATTTTTGCCTCTAAATATGTATGTCTCAGATATATTTCTTTAAGACTGATAACCACCATGTTATATTTAATTCTTTCCCATCATACCCAAATTTCTCAAATTATAAGTTTACACAGTATATTTTATCTGCTCTACTCTACTGGAATTACCTTATCAAATGCCTATGGACATACCCAGTCCCTCAATCAATTAGTATTTGTTAAGGGACTACTTAGAGCAAGGATGAATCCAAGCTTCCCCGAACAATTTTCTTTTTAATAAAAGGGTTTATTCTGTAAAACTTGTACTCAGTCAAAAGGTTGCCACAAACGATCTCGAAGGCTATATATATCCTTGAGGTTGCAGGTTTTCCATCCCTGATTCAGAGCATATCCTTTGCTAAATGTTGAAGATAAAATGAAAGGCAAAAAACATCCCCTGCTCTCAAGCAGCTTACAACATAATGGTAGAGACAACATGTAAATATCTATGTAGAAAATAAGATATATACTTGTAATGATAATGGAAACCTGAAGATATTCTCTGCCCCTTGTCCCTTTGATAGGCTTAAGTGAATCTGAGAACCCTCCCTGATTTGAGAATATACTCTTCCCTCTAATAATAGGCTGAATGTGGTCATATGGAGCCAGTGGCAGGAAGCTTGTTTTTTTGTTTGTTTGTTTGTTTTGTTTTGTTTTGTTTTTTTAGGAGTACCCATACCTTGTTACTTTGGGATTGGGCAGTGGGTCAAGAGGGTTGTGACATTCTCTGACTCAGGAGAAGTCTCTCTGTTTCTCTGTCTCTCTCTGTCTCTGTCTCTTTCTGTCTCTGTCTCTGTCTTTCTCTCTATCTCTCTGTCTCTCTCTCTGTCTCTCTCTCTCTGTCTCTGTCTCTCTCTGTCTCTGTGTCTCTCTGTCTCTGTCTCTCTGTCTCTGTCTCTCTCTGTCTCTGTCTCTCTGTCTCTCTCTGTCTCTCTCTGTCTCTCTCTCTCTGTCTCTCTCTGTCTCTCTCTGTCTCTGTCTCTGTCTCTGTCTCTGTCTCTCTCTCTCTCTCTATATATATATGTGTATATATACATATATATACATATATATATGTATATATATATATATACATATATATATATATATATATATATATATATATATATATCCTCATGTGATGTCTTGTTTTGGCACTCACTTTGGGAAGAGTTGTGTGATTTGGCCAGATGAGATTCTGGGCAGCCATTGAAACCCTTGGTTTTGAAAACCCAGATGTTGGTGCTTCCTTCTCTGTTAACTAACTAGTTATGGATGTAATGGTCAGACAGCTAGAAGCCCTGTCTGCTGAATTGTGTTATTTTCTATTGTGACTTCTTTTTGTATTCTCTGAAGTTCAAGGTGCTGACTTTTCCCCCTGAACTAGGTAAATGATATATGTTTGATTGATTAAAGTAAGATTGTTAACCCATTTTGAGTTGCTTTCCTTTAGAAAAGCAGATCTAAGGAACTGTGCTAGTAGCCATCCTGGGTATGCTAGTGTGCTTGCTTCTATAATACTAGAATAATGGCAGATGATAAATAAGTAAAGGCATTAGCATGGATTGATCAGGTTGAAAAGGAAAAAAAAATCCACTTGCTTCCATGAAGCATTCAGTGACTAATCATAACTGATTTTTTGATTCTCCAGATTAGTGTAGCTTTTATGATTTAGAGCAGTCAGTAGAACACAATTTTTTTCATAACAATGCTAAGATGTTATTTGCCTTTTATTACTCTCATTCTCTCACATATTCGTAGTTCAGTTTTCCAGAGGCTACATAAATTATAATTTAAAGATGTAGCAGCAATCAAGCAGACTGAGTTACTATCTCATTTGAAGAATTATATTTTTACCCTATAAAACTATAGATGTGGCTGGACAAATTATTTTACTTGCATCCAGCAAGTATTAATATCAACCATTCAATTATATGAATGTTTAATAATAAATGTAACTGATGCTGGATTATTAAATGTCTTGATTATTTTTTTTATTAGTCATGGTTTCTCCTAGAATAATTGTGTTGTCATTTGCTTTGATGGTTTAAAACCTAGGGTGAATAAAACTGCTGCTACTGAAGCATGAGAAAAATCAACAGAACCAAACTGTACTAGAAAACTTTTTATTCTTCACCACCATATACCAGCAGTAAATTAAAAAAATACATGTTTCACTTAAAAATGCCATTTATAAATTAAGGGAAAAATGATTAATTTTAGCAAATCTCAGCTCTTAAATAACCATCTTTTTAATATTTTATGAAATGAAATGAAAAGTATGATAAAGTACTTTTGTAGGATACTCAAATTTATTATTAATTTGAGGGAAAGTTCTCATGCAATTGAACTGAGAAGAACTAGATGCTTTTTTTCATGGAACACCATTTTTACTTAAAAGAAAGACTGATGACAAACTATGGTTATTCAGACTTGGGTATGCAGCAGATATATTCTTGACAATAAAAGAAGTGGGTCTGTTACTTCAAGGAAAACAACAAATTGTATTTGTGGTCAAAGATAACAATTGAGATGAGATTTAAAGTTAAAATTAATATTTTGGAATACATGTATTTGCCACTGTGAGCTTAACAGATTTCTTATACTTAAGTTTTTTTTTAATGATATAAGTGATTAGATTAAATGTGATTTTTAAATATTTTATTATGAGATCATGATCTGCATAACTTAATTGAAAACTATTTTACAAATGAACATGCATGACGTTATAAAGCCATGCATGTGTAAAATATTAGTTCAAAGTATAAGTCAATGGAGGGGCAGAGCCAATACGGCAGAGTAAAAGCAGGGCCATGCTTGAGTTCTCCCCCAACATCTACAAATACCTTTAAAAATGAGTCTAAACAAATTCTAGAGCTACAGACTTCACAAAATGACAGACTGAAGCAAATTGACAGTTCGAGATAGCCTGGAAGGCCAATAGTCTGACTATCATGCTGGGCTGTCAGTGGGGTGCAGTCTGGCACAGGCTGTGCCAGCACAGACATGACCAGAGAACGTCTCACCTGACTGAATCACTGCAGCTGTGATAGTTTCAAGGCTTCTCAACTCACAAACACCAAAGAAAGCATAGAATGTCAGTGCAAAAACTCTGTGAGACCTGGATGAACGAATGCCACAGGGATCTGACCTCAGTCCCAGGGTAGCATAGGTGGTACTGGTGGCAGCAGCAGCAGAGCTCTGGGCCCACAGACAGTATATGATAAGTGACTGATAAAAAAAAAAAAAAAAAACAACAAACACTGAACTTGGGATAATAGCTCCCACCCCCCTGAAAGAAGAATACTACATTGATAAAGAGCTAGAAAGTCAAGTATTTGTCTGGGAAGATGAGCAAACATTGTAAAAAAATAGTCTGACTATAGAATCTTACTTTGGTGACAAAGAAGATGAAAACATACAATAAGAAGAAGACAACAAAGTCAAAGGTCCTGCATCAAAAGCCTCCAAGAGAAATATGAATTGGTCAAAGGTCAGGGAAGAACTCAAAAAAGATGTTGAAAATCAATTAAGAGAAGCAGAGAAAAAATTGGGAAGAGAAATGAGAGTGCTGCAGGAAAAAAAATGAAAAATGAGTCAACAGCTTGCTAAAGGAGAACCCAAAAAATATTGAAGAAAATAACACCTTAAAAAATAGACTAAACCAAATGGCAAAAGAGGTCCACAAAGCCAATGAGGAAAAAAAAAAGGCTTAAAAAGCAGTTGTGGCCAAATGGAAAAAGGAAGCTCAAAAGGTCACTGAAGAAAATAATTCCTTAAAAATTAAAATGAAGCAAACGGAAGCGAGTGAGTTTATAAAACAGATCCAAATGAATGAAAAAAAAAATAGAAGGCAATGTGAAGTGTTTCATTGGAAAAACCACTGACGTTATTTAATAATTTAAAAATTATTGGAGTAGCTGAAAGCCATGATCAAAAAAAATCTTAGACATCGTCTTTCAAGAAATTATCGAGAAAACCTGCCCTGATGTTCTAGAACCAGAAGGCAAAATAGAAATTGAAAGAAACCAAAGATTGCCTCTTGAAAAAGATCCCCAAAAGAAAACTCCTAGGAATATTATAGACAAATCCCAGAGTTCCCAGGTCAAAGAGAAAATATTACAGGCAGTCAAGAAGAAATAATTTGAATATTGTGGAAACAAAATCAGGATCACACAAGATCTAGCAGCCTCTACATTAAGGGATTGAAGGGCCTGGTATATGATATTATGGAGGTCAAAGGAGCTAGTATTAAAACCAAGAATCACCTACCCAGTAAAACTGAGTATAATACTTCAGGCGAATGTGGTCATTCAATGAAATAGAGCACTTTCAAGCATCATTGATGAAAAGACCATAGCTTAACAGAAAATCTGACTTTTAAAAACAAGAGTCAAGAGAAGCTTGAAAAGGTAAACAGGAAAATCATAGGGGACTAGTTAAAGGTGAACTGTTTACATTCCTGCATGGAAAGATGATATTTGTAAGTCATAAGACCTTTTTCAATATTATGGTAGTTGGAGGAAATGTATCTATCTATCTATCTACCTACCTTTCTCTCTCTCTCTCTCTCTCTCTCTCTCTCTCTCTCTCTCTCTCTATATATATATATATATATATATATATATATATATATATATATATATATATATACATAGAGATAAATAGATAGATAGATACATATATAGATACAAAGCTGGTTGGCAGCATAGGGTGAGTTGAATAGGAAGGGATGATATCTAAAACATAAAGTTAAGGAGTGAGAGAGGAATATAATGGGAGAAGGAGAAAGGGAGGAACAGAATGGGGTAAATTATCTCACATAAAAGAGTTAAGAAAAAGTTTTCCCAATAGAGGGGAAGGGAAGATGAGAAGGAATGAGTGAACCTTACTTTCATTGGATTTGGTTTAAGGAGGGAACAACACACTTGAGATTTTTGCCATATGGGAAAGAAAGCGGAGTGCAACAATACAAGGGGAGGGCAGATTATCAGAGAGGGTATTCAGATACTAATATTTTTGAAAAGCAACAGGGTCAAAGGGAAAAAATAGAATAAGTAAGGTGACGGATAGGATGGAGGAAAATATAGTAAGTCTTTCACAAAACAATTATTATGGAAGTATTTTTCATAACTGTTCATTTATAAGCTATATTGAATTGCTTGCCTTCTCAGTGATGGTGGGTTGGGAGAGAAGAAGGGAGGGAATTCGTAATTTGAAGTTTTAAAGCAAAGGTTATTTTTTTTTTTACATGCAACTGGGAAATAATATGTACAGGCAATTAGGTAAAGAAATGTATCTTGCCCTACTAGAAATTAAGGGGGAAGGGGTCAAGAGGGGGGCATGGTAGTGTAGCAGCAATGCACCCCAACATCCCCAGAGTGGCTGCCAACACAGGTTCTTAGATCTGCTTTTCTAAAGGAAAGCAACTCAAAATGGGTTAACAAGCATACTTTAATCAATCAAGCATATATCATTTACCTAGTTCAGGGGAAAAAGGTCAGCACACCGAACTTCAAAGTATACAGACAGAACTTACAAGACAGAGAAACAAACAGATCAAGCAGACAGGCTTCGAAACTGTCTGATCATTACATCAATACCAAATCACAGTTACCAGAGAGGGAACCATTAACATCTGGGTTTTCAAAGCTTGGGGCCTCTCAATGGCTGCCCAGAGTCTCATCTGGTCAAATCACACAACACTTCTCAAAGTGAGCCCCAAAGCAAAGCCTCAAATCAGGGATTATATAGGCTTCTCCTGGATCAGAGAATGTGATCACCCTCTTGACCCACTGCCCAATCGCACAGCATCAAGGTGTGGGCATTCCTGAAATCCAAGCCTCCTTCCACAGGCTCCATGTGACCACATTCAGCCTATTAGGGGACAGAGTATATTTTCAAATCAAGGAAGGTTCTCAGAGTCTCTTAAGCCAATCAAAGGGCCTAGGGGCAGGGAAGATCTTTACATTTGCATTTCCATTACAGGTAGAAGGGAGGGTAGACTGGTAGAAGGGGTAAACAGAATGCATGCCATCTTGGGGTGGGTGTGAAGGGAGAAATGGGGAAAAAAATCTGGAAATCAAAATCTTGTGGAAATGGATGTTGAAAACTAAAAAGAAAATAATTAACTTAAAAATAAGATAAATACATGGAATTTAAAATAATGGTATGGGGGCAGCTAGGTGTCCCAATGAATAGAGTTCTGACCCTGGAGTCAGGAGCACCTTAGTTCAAATCCAGCCTCAGACATATAACACTCAATAGCCATGCAACCTTGGGTAAGTTACTTAACTCCAATTGCCCTGCACTCCCCCTCCAAAAAGCAAAATAATAATAATAATAATAATAATAATAATAATAATAATAATAATAATAATAATGATAATAATGGTACAATAATTTCATATATATATATATATATATATATATATATATATATATATATATATATATTAGGTTCCACATTGCATAGACTTATGAAACAAGTATTTGTCAAGTGTTTATATATTAGAGAAGTATATTGATAAATATCAGAAAAGGCTATTAAAATACTCCTATTTTCAACTACATAGTTCTGTTTAATGGTAATAGGAATTTGAAGATTGTCCCTGTCCCTTAATAGGCTTAAGTGAATTTAAGGACCTTTCCTGATTTGAAAATAAAGTCTGCTCCCTAATAGACTGAATGTGGTCACATAGAACCTGTAGTGGGAGGCTTGTTTTTCAGGAAGGCACAACTTTTAGTACTTTGTAGTTAAGTGGGTTACAAGGTGATGTTCTCTAACCCCAGAAAAGGCCATATAAACCTCTGAGATGAGGTTTTGCTTTGGGGCTCACTTTGGCAAGAGTTGTATGATTTGACCAGAGACTCTGGGCAGTCATTGAGTCCCCTCAATTTGAAAACCCAGATGCCGGTGCTTCTCTTTCTGGTGACTAATTGTATGTATGTGATGGTCAGACAGCTAGAAGCCCTGTTTTTTGGTCTTATGGCTTGTGTTATTTTCTCTGTCTGTATTTTTGTCTGTTTTTAACTCCTGTTTCTATTTTCTCTGAAATTCAGGGCGCTGCCTTTATCTCCTGAACTAGACTAATGATATATGTTTCATTAAAGTAAAACGCAGATCAAAGAACTTGTGCTAACAGCCATCCTGAGTATGCTAGGGTGCTTGCTGCTACACTTTGTAAGATGGAATTTCTTCATATACTTCAACAAAGAAAACATATTGCAACAAATTGATTGTAGAAGATTTTCTGATTGAGCCACCTTCTATACATTAAAGAAATTTGTAAAAATAGAAAAAAATGCCTCTGTTCTTACTATGTTTTTTTGGAAAATACAGTTGTAGATTTTTCTTTTTTCTTTTTTTTTCCCCACATCCCCTCCAACATTGGTTATTTCCCTTTTCTGTCTTATTAGCCAATCTGAGGAGTGTAGTGGTACCTGAGAGTTGTTTTAATTTCCATGTGTCTAATTAATGATAAATCCATAATGATTTCTCTTTCCTGTTTACCTTTTTATGCTTCCCTTGAGTTTTGAATTAGAAAGTCAAATTTTTTATTCTACTCTGGTCTTTTCATCAGGAGTGCTTGAAAGTCCTCCATTTTCTTAAAGATGCATTTTTTACATTTAAAGATTATAATCAGTTTTGTGGGGCATGTGATGCTTAGTTGTAAAAATCGACGATGCACTAAAAATTAAAAACCTCACAATTCAGTGCAAAAAGGAAGAAATATTAAATGCATCCTTCTCAGATCATGATGCAATAAAAATAATATGCAGTAAAGGGCCATGGAAAGATAAACTAAAAACTAATTGGAAACTAAATGATTTAATCCTAAAGAATGAGTGGGTCAAACAAGAAATTATAGAAACAATCAGTAACTTCATTCAAGAAAATTACAATAATGAGACAACATACAAAAATTTCTGGGATGCAGCAAAGGAGGATCTTAAGGGAAGTTTTATATCACTTAGTGCATACAGAAATAAATTAGAGAAAAGGGAGGTCAATGAATTGGCATGCAATTGAAAAAGCTAGAAAAAAAGGTCAAATTGAAAATCTGCATTTAAACACAGAATTAGAAATAATGAAAACCAAAGGAGATATTAATAAAATTTTAATTAAGAAAAGTATTGAATTAATAAATAAAATTAAGAGATGGTTTTGTGAAAAAAAAACAATAAAATTGATAGACCCTTAGTCAATATGATAAAAAAAGAAAGAAGAAAACTAAATTATGAGTATCAAAAATGAAAAGGGAGAACCTGCCTCCAATGAAGAGGAAATTAAAACAATAATTAGGAATTATTTTGCCCAATTTTATGCATATAAATTTGACAATCTTAGTGAAATGGATGAATATTTACAAAAGTACAAGTTGCCCACATTAACTGAAGAGGAAGTATATTGCTTAAATAACCCCATCTCAGAAACAGAAATTGAACAAGGCATCAGTGAACTCCCTAGGAAAAAAACTCCAGGGCCAAACAGATGTATGAGCAAATTCTATCAAACTTTTAAAGAACAATTGATTCTAATAATCTAGAAACTATTTGGGAAATTAGTGGAGTCCTACAAAATTCTTTTTAAGACACAAACATGGTACTGATACCTAAATCAGAAAGAGATAAAACAGAAAAAGAAAATTATAGACCAATTTCCCTCATGAATATAGATGCCAAAATTTTAAATAAAATATTAGCAAAAAGACTACAGCAACTAATCACAAGAATAATACACTTTGATCAGGTAGGATTTATTCCAGGAATGCAAGGATAGTTTAATATTAGGAAAACCATCAGTATAATTGATCATATCATCAATAAAACTAGCAGAAAACACATGATTATCTCAATAGATGCAGAAAAGGCTTTTGGCAAAATACAATATCCATTCCTATTAAAACACTAGAAAATATAGGAATAAATGGAAGCTTCCTTAAAATAATAATTAGCATCTATTTAAAGACATCAGCAAGTATTATATGTAATGGGGATAAACTAGAAGCATTTCCAATAAGATCAGGGGTGAAACAAGGGTGTCCAATATCACCTTTCTTATACAATCTGGAATTAGAAATGCTAGCAGTAGCAATTAGAGAATAAAAAAGAAATCTAAGGAATCAAATTAGGCAAATAAGAGACCAAGCCATCACTTTTTGCAGATGATATGATGATATACTTAGAGAATCCTAGAGAATCAAGTAAAAGACTACTTGATACAATAAATAAATTTAGGAAAGTTGCAGGATATAAAATAAACCCACATAAATCCTTAGCATTCCTATATATTGCTAAAAAAAAATCCCACAGAAGAGGTAGAAAGAGAAATCCCATTTAAAGTTACTGTAGACATTATAAAATATTTGGAAATCTACCTGCCAAGACAAACCCAGGACCTATATGAAGAGAACTATGAATCACTTTTCACAAAAATAAAGTCAGATTTGATTAATTGGAAAAATCATCACTTACTCATGGCTGGGTAGAGCTAATATAATAAAAATTACAATTTTACCTAAATTAAATTACATATTTAGTGCCATAGCAATCAATTTACCAAATAATTACTTTATAGAACAAGAAAAAATAGTAACAAAATTCATTTGAATGAACAAAAGTCCAGATTATCAAGACAATTAATTAAAAGAAATGCTAGGGAAGGTAGATAGCTATACCAGATTTTAATCTGTATTATAAAGTAGCAGTCATTAAAACTACTTGGTACTGGCTTAGGAATAAAGCAGTGGATCAATGGAATAGATTGGGTACAGAAGACTTAGCAGTCAATGACTATAATAATCTACTCTTTGATAAACCCAAAGACCCCAGTTTTTGGTATGAGACTCACTATTTGACAAAAAATGCTGGGAAAACTTGTATATAGTATGGCAAAAACTGATCATAGACCATTATCTAACACTGTATAACAAAATTAAGTCTAAATGGGTTCATGATCTAGGTACAAAGGATAATAATGCAAGTAATCTGGGAAAAGAAAGGAATAGTTTCCCTGTCAGATTTTTGGAGAGAGGAAGGCATCATGACTAAACAATAATTAGAGAGCATTATAAAATGCAAAATGGATAACTGATTACATGAAATTGAAAACCTCTGTACAAACAAAGCTAATGTAACCAAGATTAAGAGGGAGGAGGAAAATTGGGAAAGAATTTTTACAACCTATGTCTCTGATAAAGGCCTCATTTCTAAAATATACAGAGAACTGGGTCAAATCTATAAGAATACAATTCATTCCCCAATAGATAAATGGTCAAAGGATATGAACAGGCAGTTCTCAGAAGAAATTAAAGATATCTATAAGCATATGAAGTGGGAGGAAGTCCCATATGTACAAAAATATTTATAGCACCTCTTTTTGTGGTGGCAAAGAATTGGAAATTAAGGGGATGTCCATCATTTGGAGAATGCATAAATGAGTTATGGTATATGAATGTAATGGAATACTATTGTGCCATAAAAAATGAGGAGCAGATGGACTTCATATTACCTGGAGAGCCTTATATAAACTGATGCTGAGTGAGAAGAGCAAAACCAGGAGAAATTTGTACACAATTACAGACACAACTTACGTGTGACAACCAACTTTGATAAACTGGACTCTTCTCATCAGTGCAGGACTATAAGTCAACTCCAAAAGACTCATCATGGAGAGAAATGTCTACATTCAGAGAAAGAAGTAGAAAGAACAGAATTTGAATGCCCAATGAAACAAATTACCTGCTTTTTTTTCTTTTTCATGTTTTGGTTTTGTTTCCTCTTTCCCATTGCTCCTTCCATCTGATACTATCCTTTATAACCTGACTAATTTCTAATGTGAAAGTATCTGCAGATCCTGTACTTGAATGTATGCCACCATGGGTGGAGGAGGGGATGGAGGGAAAGAAAATTTGAAACTCAAAGAAAACTTAATAAAGACCAAATTAAAAAAAAAAAGTTTAAAAATACTTTTTGAGTCCCTCCATGTCCTGTAACCAGCTCATATTTTTCTTGGAGACTTTTGATGCAGGAGTGGTGACTTTGCTGTCTTCCTCCTCCTCCATGCCTTCATTCTTCTTGCCTCCCAAAAAGGATACTATTGTCTCTTTGTGCTTCCTGTGCTTGCTCATATTGCCAGCCAATTACTTGACCCTTCAGCTCTTAGCCATAGTATAACTCTGCTTCCAGAATGGAGAGAAGTTTGTCCGAAATTGCTGGTGTTTTTGTAGCTACTGGAGATATTGGGAAGGAGCCATCTCTACAGCCTCCACAAGCTCTGGCTCACTGTTCACACACCCTAGGATCTCCATCCAAGACTGGGATCCAGATGCAAGCAGGTTAAAGCAAGAGTGATTACTGTCTGAATGGTTGCTTGGTCCCCCTACAATCTTAAGTCCAGGAGCTACTGAGGTAGTTACATTGGGCAGCTGCCATGTCTCTGCTGCTTCTTTCTCCAGTAGCAGCAGCCAGACCTCATGCTTCAGTCCCCACCTTTCCAACAAAGTTCTACACTGTCCTTTTGCTTTGTCTTTGGCATTTACGTTTTGCAAAGTCTGGAAGCCACCACAGCTGCTGGTTATTCACTCTCCTGAACTCTGCTCTGGCTGCTGGTTTGGGGCCTCCCTGGGACTGGAACCATGTGGCTCCCATGGGACTGTGCTCAACTCCCAGCATGCTATGATAGATTTTTCCTGTTGTCCTGCCAGCTGTCTTCAGTGGGAGATTTGTTTCTCTCTCTCACTTTGTGTGTTCTGTAGCATTTAAATTTGTTTAGAGTCATTATTTTTACAGGTATTGGAATTGTTTGGAGCTGGAGCCCACTCCAAGTTTGTGTTTCTACTTTGCTATTTTGGCTTAGCCCCCCTATGGTACTACTTTTTAAGGAGTGCTTATCTTCACTGGATTTTTGCACCATTTTATGATTTGGCCTATAACATTTCGTTATTTTATATGTTGTTTTCTGCAATATTTGGGGGGCTTATTTTACCAACAGGTTGATGTTTTTTCCCCAATATTTTCTTGCCTCACTCTCATGTCTTTTACCAGTTCTTTCTTTTCCACTTAATTGATTTTTAAAATTCTTTACGAGTTTTTTTTCAATGTAAATCCAAGCATGAGTAACTTTTCAGAGGACTGCTGCTATAAACAGCTTCAAGGCTCTAATCTCATACCATTTATTCAGCAGTAAATTAAAGCAAAATATTCACAGAAAACAAAGTAGAGCATTTGCAATGTTATAACATAACTTATCACTAAAGTGACCACATAGTTTTCACCAAAGTGGCCACATTGTTTTAAACAAAAGATATAATTCAATAAGTCCTTAACTCAGTCATCCTTAAGGAGCAAGCCTCCTCAAGGGACAGAAATTACAAAGATCAATGTTCTCCACCCCAGATCACACTGTCTCAATCCCTCAGTCAAAAAGTCTTCTTTCTTCTTGATTTGGAGATTCGTTTCCAAT
>WOXC01000001.1:0-30149 GCA_011680675.1 Gymnobelideus leadbeateri | reverse complement strand
CATGACTAATGTGAAAATATGTTTTTACATGATTGCACATATATAATCTATATCAGATTATTTGTCATCTTCGGAAGGGAGGCAGGTAAAAAATATCAGAACTCAAAATCTTTCAAAAATGAATGTTAAAATTGTCTCTACATGTAACTGGAAAAAATAAAATACAATTAAATTTTTAAAAATAAAGTTCTTCACAAAAATTAAAAGTCTGGACTCCTTATGAATAACTCAACTGGCAATAGCCTGGTCCTGAATTGTCAGCATAAAATTCTTCATGTCTGTAAACAAATCCATATGACCCAAGCATTCAATGATTCTTGTTAGTCATATTGTTGGTTGGGTTTATGTGGCTCTCACCCAATGAGGGCCTTTTGATTCTATTCTTAGATCTTAGACATTTCATAGGCTTTATCCAGAGGAAGACCACTTTTAGGTACATTTAACCAAGCTGCTAGTGTTTACTTATTGTCATTCTTTAAGTGATGTCTGCTTGTTCCAAAAGAAATTCTTTAAGTTTTTAAGTTATTTATAATATTCTCTGAGAACATCTATCAAGTCTTTCTCTCTTTTTTAAGAACAAAGGTGTGAGCTGTAGTAGAGTGATGCACCTGATGATTTGTTAATAATACTTACATCTTTTTTTTTTTTTTTTTTAAGCAATTGGGGTTAAGTAACTTGCTCAAGGTTACACGGCTAGTCATTATTTATGCATGGGTGCTCATTTTCTGAGGCCGGATTCTATCTCGGGTCATCCAAACTCCGAGGCCGGCGCTCTTACTCACTGCGCCACCTAGCCGCCCCTTTAGGGCAATTGGGGTTAAGTAACTTGCCCAAGGTGACACGGCTAGGTTTTTGTT
This sequence comes from Gymnobelideus leadbeateri, assembly GCA_011680675.1. NCBI lineage: Eukaryota > Metazoa > Chordata > Mammalia > Diprotodontia > Petauridae > Gymnobelideus > Gymnobelideus leadbeateri. The sequence continues at coordinate 29,292 of WOXC01000001.1, read as the reverse complement.
TGTGCGGATTAAGTGTCGGAGGCCGGCTCCGAACTCAGGTCCTTCTGATTCCAGGGCCGGCGCTCTATTCACTGCGCCACCTAGCCGCCCCTACTTACATCTTTTAAAAAGTATACTTTTAAAATCCATCATGGTTCGTTTTACATTTCCAAAATTGTATGTTGACATTAGTATCATATACATGTCAATTTCTTCAGACATGTTCTTCTCATTGATCTTTGATTTCAGAATGCCAGTAAGTACCATGATTTACAAAGTCACAGTTTTCTCCTTGGTAGCTTCATATTTTTGCTCAATGTATCTTTCCTGGAGAAAATCAAGGTATTTGTAGATGCCCTTTTTTCAATGGTTCAATTTGATATCTAGATTCAAGTTCAAAGCATTCAGTCTCTTCCTTTTTTTGGCATAATTGAGAATTTCACATTTATTGAGTTCAAATGACATTATCATGCCACTGGGGAGGGGAGGGAGATTCCACAAGATGGGGGAACTGTTTAATGTGTTTTTCAATGGCATCATTTAATTTGATGACATTCACATACAACAAGTACATTACCAAAATATTTTTGGTATGACTTCCTTTCAAATTTTGAAGACTAACAGTTCTATTTAGATGAGAAGATCATGGGTTTGAGGCTTTGGTAGAACCATAAAAGGCTTAAACTATCTTCTTTAAAGATTCTACATTTTAGGGGGCAGCTAGGTGGCGCAGTGAGTAGAGCGCCAGCCCTGGAATCAGAAGGACCTGAGTTCGGAGCCGGCCCCCGACACTTAATCCACACAAACAAAAACCTAGCCCTGTAACCTTGGGCAAGTTACTTAACCCCAACTGCCCTAAAGGGGTGGCTAGGTGGTGCAGTGAGTAAGAGTGCCGGCCAGAGTTGGGATGACCCGGGATCAAAACTGGCCTCAGAAAATGAGCCCCCACACATAAATAATGACTAGCCGTGTAACCTTGAGCAAGCTACTTAACCCCAATTGCTTTAAAAAAAAAGATTCTACATTTTATATGAATCATTTTGACATCATCTTGTTAGTGGAATGTTCTAAATAGAGAACAGTTTTCCATGTGGACATCAAGTACTCTAGAGCCCTCATTCACAGCACAGGACAATGATTTTTATATGTCTGAGGTATATGAATAATTCCCTAAGAGTAGAATTGAACCAAAGGCTTTGTATAAATGAATAAAGGCAATAGACATGTTATGACATTTCAGGGGAGTTGGTTCAAAAATCAGTAAATCACTAATACACTGCTTCGTACTTCCTTGGGTATGTTAGGCACACTTTTCTTTCTCTTTAGCCAATAAGTCACTTTCTTTTAAGTGTTTATAGATTGCTTTGGTGATCCAAGCTATGAATGTTTTACACAAATTACATAAATACATAATTGACACATAGAAAAATCAGTTCCAGCAAATATGTGATGCTTCTGTTAAAAAAAAAAAGGTGGGCTCAAGCTTCTGTTTTAGAGGAAACTGATATGAAAATAAGTAATCTTGAAACATTTGGGAGTTCTTATTTGGCCTTGCTGCTTTCCAATTTTGCAGAGAAACTAGCCATACATAACCATTCTGTTGTTCATCACATCATAGGTATGATAAAAGTTTTCTGTTTTACCTTTGACACAACTTGCATTTTGTTTTGTAGGACTTATTGTAACTACACAGAAATTTTCTTTACCAATTTTTTTACCAAAAAACTTCTCTATCCTCCTTCAGAGGTACTATCTTCTGCTTACTCATATTTCCAGCCTCAGTTTCCACACTGAGATTTTGAGGTAGGGTCAGACTCTGCTCCCTTCTTCACTCTTGGATGTATGAGCAGGAACTATTTTTGTCCTGTTCCCTCTATAATCTTGATGCTGCTGCCATTGTAGTTCTAAATTAGATGACTAGGAATAAGTCCTGACTTCTGCTGGAATCTCTGACTTCTGAGTCTATCTTCTGACTATTCAACATGGATTTTGACTTTAGCCTTTCTTTGTTTTTTTCTCCTTAAACAAACACCTAAGAAGAATTGTGTTCCTCTCTTACTACAGACTTGACTCCATTTAGATGTAGCAGTCTCTGGTCACAGATCCCCTTAAAGACCTCTGGGTGCACTCATGATGGAAAATGCCTTCCACATTCAGAAAAAAGAACTATGGAGTCTTAATGCAGAGTGAAGCAGACTGTTTTCTTTCTTTTGTTGTTGTTGTTTTTTTCTTTCTTGTGGTTCATCCTATTCATTTTGGTTCTTCTATACAACATGACTAATGTGAAAGTATGTTTAATGGGAATATATGTGTAGAGCCTATTGAAGGCTTGCATGCCGTCTTGGAGAGGGAAGGAGGGAAGGGGCAGAAAATTTAAATCTGATGGAAGTGAATGTTGAAAACTAAAAATGAATAAATTAACTTTTTAAAAAAAGACCTCTCTGCACTTGGACTGCCCAGTTGCTATGGTGGCTTTTATAGGATCATTGATTTCAGGCCTCCTATAAGGTTCTCTGATGTTGGGGCTGCTTAAACAACATACTGATCCAATCACCTGTGGTTTCCAGAGGGATTGCCTGGGCCCTAAGATAACCCGGTCTCTTATAATGGCCCTCATTTGGGTAATGTCAGCATCAAAGTTTGGAGAACTTGGCTTCAGAATTCTAGGTGGTTTACACAGAATACCTGGGCATTGGGCCGCCCTTGTCTCTTTCATTCCTATTGTGACTGTCTGGGAACTAGAGTTACCCTGTCTCCTGCTGGGGCTACAGTAGGGGTTGTCTGGGTGCTGACTTCAGGCATCTTGAAGGAGTGTGCAGCTGGCCCTGTATCCCTGTGCAATGAGATATAGGGACAGGCTCTGTCTGCTAAGGTTCTCACCATCCAGAGCCAAGAGCCTGCTGGCTTTAGATTCCTCTTAAAGGGACTAGTTTCCCCCTCCTTTGCCTTGTCTCTGACCAGAACTTCTGCAGACCTCTGTCTGTCTTCTATATTTTAGTCCTGGAGTGAATGGAGGAGCTTACTGGCATTTTATTTGGGTTTTCTTTATCATCATCTTTCTGGTATATTTTTAGAACTTTGATGGATTGGTTATGAGGGAGTTGGTATCCCCTGTCAAGAGGCCATAGTTATCCAATTTCCATAGCAGAAAAGAATGGGCTAGAACAGCTGCTCTGGGCAGATACATTGGTGAAAGGGAAACCTGCTGTACTGGCAGTAAGGGAAAAGGGCAGAAAAGCTATAAAAAGCAAACAAACATATGAATACCAAAGCAAAGAATCCTGAACCATCTAGTTTAAGGACTAATGGCTTTAGACAGATGGGAACTTTGAGACATAACTACAAGACACTAAGTGTAGTATATAATGATGACCCTGAGTCAGAAAGAAGAGGTTGAATTAATTTAATTTTCTCTTGCTTAGAAGGCATAGAAGCAAGCAATACATTTTAGAAAGATTGTTATCTGGAATAATTCAATTAAAAAAAACAATTTTGTCACATAAAGAGGATATAATACTGTAATGGAAATGCAAATTTAAAGATCTTCCCTGCCCCTAGCTTAAGTGCACCTGGAGCCTGTGGTAGGAGGCTTGTTTTTCAGGAAAGCCCATACCTTGATACTTTGTGATTGGGCAGTGGGTCCAGAAGGTTGTTACATTCTCTGAGCCAAGAGAAGGCTATATAAGCCCTGAGGAGAGGCTTTGCTTTGGGGCTCACTTTGAGAAGTGTTGTTTGATTTGACCAGATGAGACTCTGGGAAGCCGTTGTTGAGAGCCCCCCGGCTTTGAAAACCCAGATGTTGATGCTTCCCTCTCTGGTAACTGTGATTTGGTATTGATGTAATGGTTGGACAGTTTGGGAGCCTGTCTGTTTGATCTGTAAGTTCTGTAACTCTGAAGTTTGGGGTGCTGACCTTTTTCCCATGAACTAGGTAATGTGTGTTTGTTTGATTAAAGTAAGCTTGTTAACCCATTTTGAGTTGCTTTCCTTTTGAAGAGCAGATCTAAGAACCTGTGTTGGCAGTCACCCTGGGGATATTGGGGTGCTTGCCGCTGCAAATACCCTCAGCAATCTTGAAAACTTAGCTAGCTAAAAGAAAGAAGTGTCCAAAGACTCTGGAGACCCAAGATATTATTTTACCAAAACAAAAATAAAAAAATACATTTAAAACATGGGTATGGTCTCCAGTTAGGAATTTTGCTCTTGTATTTTATCTTCCCAAAAAGTGACTCTGTAGTGTGGCATAGAATGAGGGGAGAACCATGGGTTCAAATACTGCCTCTGATATTAGTGACTCTGTGTCTGTGGATAAGTCAACTTCTCAATGCAACCTAGCAGCTCCCTAAGACTGTAATGAGTAGAATACTTGCCAGTTTGCTGTGGTATAAAAAGTCTGATTACTCGGAAACTCCTTATACTAGTGAAACCACAGGTCAGGTGGTAGGGGGGCAATGACTTAATTCTATATATTTATGTAGAATAGAGATACATTTTTATTTCTTTCAATCTAAAAGAATTTGCCAAATTAAAATACTTAATATTTTCAGTGTACTAATATTACAGAATCGCAGATATGAACAAGGCCAGAAACTGGCTGAGGTTGGTTGGCTTGGATAGGATCCAGCAGCTGGCACTGAAATGCAACCAGACAAAATGAGGGCAGCTATGCAGGCATCATGGGTGGAAGTAAATATGGAGAATAATACTTATTGATTATCTCATAGGGTTGTTGGAAGGGAAGCATTTTGTAAACCTTGAAGCACTAGTATAAATTTAAGTCATTGTTGCTGAAGGCAGGAGTCTGAATCTACAGGCTCTGGGTTCTATTGCCATCTGTTGGTTAGCATAAGCCTTACATGATGGCATCTCTGCTAAGCCTCTGCTCCTGTGACCATGAAGGGGGTGGGGGTGGGGGTGGGGGGAGAATTGGAACCCAATGTAATTTCTATAGCCTCCATGACTCTATACTTTAATACAGATGATTCCACAATATTAATAATACAGTTGACTCCCCAATAATAGTAATAATACTAATAATAATTGGGTAATTGAAATTGTGTTATATGTATATATATATATGTATATGTCATATCTGGATTTGCAGAATAAAGGAGGAAAAAAGAACATTTTTCCAGATATTATCCAGACATTTTATCTTTGTTTTAATTAGACCACTCAGGAAATAGTGTTTACATGATTTGAATTATCCTGACAATTGACTCAATTATTGACTATATTGTTGTTCATCCTTCTTCTCAAAGGGGACCAATGATATCATGAGGGTAGTGTCTTAACTGTTGTGTGAATTGGATATGAGTGGGGTAGAGCTGTGCAAAGTCATCAGCCTTACTTTGTTCTTCAGAGTCACAAAAATTCAGTGGTAAGACAAAGGTCAAGACATCTGGTGATGGCCCAGGATTCAGTGGGTGTGCTTGGCCTTTCCTACTGCCTTTATACAACTTTTGGATGAACGGAAAAAATGGACACCATTGATGATAAATTTAAGCGATGTATCATTAGATTTAGAGGCTTACAGTCCCTTCAGAGCAAATTTGAACTGGTCCTACAGAAGTTCCCCAGAATCAGGTGTGACTAATTTACTGGTTGAGTATAATCTACTGTGGTTCATTAATATATCCTTGAAACCCTTAGCAACCCTAAGGCAAATTAGCCTGAGGCTTCTAATTGAGTCTAGCTCACCAGCTCTTGTGTGGGCTCCTTGTGTGAACCAGCTCTAGTAACGTCACCAATTAACTTCGCAAACAGTGTGGTTGCATTTGGTTTCCCAAGTTTTAAAAGATAACAGATGAGCTGCAGCTTTCTTTCCAAAATGATTTTAAGATGTTTGAGGCAGATGAGGTCATCCCATCAGAATAATCTTTGTAAACCATAAACTAACACACATAAAAGTAAGCTGTGATTATCTTTGCATCAGTCCTTAAAATATTTGTATTATTGGTGTTTCTATTAGAAGATTTTGCTAGTAATAGCCATGTTGCTTATTTAAACAGCAACTTTTGAAAAAAAGATATTTGTTGATGTTGACCTTAGTTTGCTTGGAGTCAATTTTTGATGACAGTGCCCTCATTTTTTTATTCTAATCTTCCTATGAGTGGACCCTAATGCCACAAGCCCAACCAGACTTGTTAGGACATTAAATAATGGAAAAGTAGTAGATTGGTTTTGGAGCTAGGAAGATCTGACTTCAAGCTCTGACTTATGTATGCTGGCTATGTGACCCTGGCTTTTTAAGGCATTCTCCTCATTGCCTTTTTGAGCCTCTTTTGCCATTTGAATTAGTCTATTTTTAAGGTGTTATTTTCCTCAGTCAGGCTGTTGATTCTCGTTTTATACTTTTCTTGCATCTTTCTCATTTCTTTTCCCAATTTTCCCCCACTTCTCTTATCTGCTTCTTAAAGTCCTCTATGGCCTGTAACCAGCTCATATTTTCATTTGGGGCTTTTGGTGTAGGAGTTCTGACCTCCTCCTTTTCCATGCTTTGATCCTCTTTGCCACCAAAATAGGAGTCTAATGTTGATTTTTTCTGTTTATTTTGTTTCCTTTGCCTGGGCATGTTGCCACTTAATTACTTGACTTTTGGACTTGTTGCCACAGTAGGACTCTTCGACCAGCCAAGGGAACTTCTATCCCAAACGCTGGGGTTTTCTCAATTGCCAGAGGTATTAGTTTGGTGGACTCTGTGAAGCCTCCACACACTCTGGCAAGCTGGTCACACACCCCAAGACCTCCACCCCAGACTGCAATCCAGATCCAAGAAGGGCAAAGCAAAAGCGATTACCCCCCTCAGACTGATCACCGGATCCCCCTATAGTTCCCAGGCCAGGAGCTAAAGCTGCAACATGGCAACGTGGCACAAGCTGCACCAGCTCATCATGGCTTCTCATCCCCAGGGGAAGAAGAAGACATGCTCTCCCAACCAGTCCCAAAGTCCATAGGGCACTGACCTCTCACTTTGTCCTAGGCATCTATGTGTTGGTAATTCTGGAAATGCCACAGTTGCTGGTGTTCTGGGGTCCCTCCAGCAGGCTGCTGGTTTGGCCGCCCTGGGGCTAAAACCGCCGACTCATGCGGGCCTGGGTTTGGCTCCCAGAGTGCTGCACTGGCCATTCTCTCCTGGGCTGCCAGGCTATCCTCAGTGGGAGGTTAGCTCCTCTGTGTCATTTTGTGGGTTCTGGAGCTCCAGAGATTGTTCAGATTACCCCTTTTACATAATTTTGAAGTGGTGTGGGCTGGAGCTCAGCAGAAGTGCTGTTTCTACTCCACCATCTTGACTCTGCCCCCCAATAAATTTTTTTAATTAGAATAAAAACCTTGTGGAACTAAACTTTATAAACTAAAAGTAAAGAATTTTTTTAAATTAAAATTAATTCACTGTGGCTAGGTGGCTCAGTGAATATATCACTGGTGCTGGAGTCAAGAGGACCTGAGTTCAAATACGGCCTCAGACACATAACACAAAAAACTAGCCATATGACCTTGGGCAAGTCACTTAACCCCAATTGCTCTACCTTCCCCCCTTCAAAAAGCAAAAACAAACAAACAAACTTATGGAATCCAATGTTAGAAACTAAAAGTAAATAAATTTTTTGAAAACTTTAAAAAAAAATTTTTTTTTTTTGCTTTTTGGAGGGCAATTGGGGTTAAGTAACTTGCCCAAGGTCATGTGGCTAGGTTTTTGTTTGTGTGTGCGTTAAGTATCTGAGGCCGGATCCAAACTCAGTTCCTTCTGAATCCAGGGCCAGCACTCTACTTACTGTACCACCTAGCTACCCCTAAAAACTTAAAAATTTTTAAATAGTTTTAACTAAACTCCTGAAATTTGTCACATCAGTGTCACATCAGTGTTCATATGACGAAACTGTTTTAATGAAAGGAAATATTATCTAACATATATGTATGGAACAAGAAATTTTTTTTAATTTCTGATGTTGCTATTCTGTTGATGATACTTATATTTTACATTTTACAAAGTGTATCTCTTATATAAAGTCCTAGATCCTTAAAACAATTCAGTGAGATAGGAAGGACAAGCCACATCCATTATTTCCATTTGTTAGATAAGATAATAAGTTCAGAAAGGTTAAGTTGTCTAACATCACACAAACACAGCTGGTGTATGTGGAAGTTAATTGGAGCTCAGCCAGAAGGTAAGAGCAATGGCTATTTGATTTTTGTCTTTATATACCCTTACAATGCTTTGCACATAGTAGGTGCTTCTAAATATTTGTTAAATAGAATAAAACCCAACCAACTTCCAGGCCAGTCCTTTTTTTCTCTGTTGGTGCAACCTTTCACAGAACTATTTTAAAATATGTCTGACAGGGGGGCAGAGCCAAGATGGCGGAGTAGAAACAGCTCATCCAAGCCACTCAGCCCCCAGATTCCCCCCAAACTATGTAAAAGGGGACTCTGAACAACTTCTGGAGCCCCAGCACCCACAGAACGACAAAGAGAAGCTAACCTCCCGCTGAGGACAGCCCAGCAGCCCTGCAGGAAGGACCAGTGCATCGGTCTGGGACCTGGCAGCATGCAGCACGCAGCGTGCAGAGCGCAGGAGCCGAGGTTTTAGCCCCAGGGCAGCAGGGCCAGCAACCAGCTGAAGGAACCCCAGAACAGCAGCAGCCCTGGCGACTCCAGAATTATCAACATAGACATGCCTAGGACAAAGTAAGAGGTTAGTGTCCTATGGACTTTGGGACCTGTTTTGGGGGGAATGCGTTGGCTCCCTCCCCTGGGGGCTAGAAGCCACTGAGGAGACACGCCATTTTGTAGTTTTCAGAGGCAGCTCCAGCTCTTGGCCTGCAATTAATTGTAGGGAGATCCAGGGATCAGTCTTGGGGGGTAATCGCTCTTACTTTAACCTCCCTGGATCTGGATTGTGATCTAGGGTGGAAGTCGTGGGTGGGTTTACAGCTTGCCAGAAACGGAAGTTGCCCCCCACACGTTCGGGATGAAAATTCCTCTATCTGGCCTTAAAGCCATAGTGTGGCAACAAGCCCAAAAGTCAAGTAATCAAGTGGCAACATGCCAAGGCAAAGGAAACAGAAAAATGCAACCCTAGACTCCTATTTTGGGGGCATAGAGCGGGAAAAGGACTGTGAGATCAGAAGTCCTGCTCCAAAAGCCCCAGGGGAAAACATGAGTGGGTTGCAGGCCATAGAGGACCTTAAGAAGGACTTTAAAAATCAAATAAGAGACGTGGAAGAAAAATTGGAAAGAGAAATGAGAAGGATGCAGGAAAAGTATGAAATGAGGGTCAACAGCCTGACTGAGGAAAACAACACCTTAAAAAAATAGACTGACTCAAATGGCAAAGGAGGCCCAAAAGGGCAATGAGGAGAAGAATGCCTTAAAAAGTCGAATTTGCCAGATGGAAAAAGAATCTCTAAAGTTCACTGAGGAGATTCATTCCTTCAGAGTTAGACTGGAGCAAATGGAGAATTATGAGAAATCAAGATGCTGTTAAGCAGATCCAAACAAATGAAAGATTAGAAGGCAATGTGAAATATCTCATGGGAAAAACCACTGACCTGGAAAATAGATCCAGGAGAGACAATTTTAAAATTATTGGACTACCTGAAAGCCATGATCAAAGAAAGAACCTAGAAATCACCCTTCAAGAAATTCTCAAGGAAAATTGCCCTGATGTTTTAGATCCAGAGGGCAAAATAGAGGTTGAAAGAATCCACAGATCACCTCCTGAAAAAGATCCCAAAAAGAAAACTCCCAGGAATATTATAGACAGGTTCCAGAATCCCCAGATCAAGGAGAAAATACTACAAGCAGCCAGGAAGAAACAATTTCAATATTGTGGAAACACAATCAGAATAACCCAGGACCTGGCAGCTTCTACACTGAGGGATCAAAGGGCATGGAATATGATATTCCAGAGGGCAAAAGAACTGGGAATGAACCCAAGGGTCACCTACCCAGCAAAACTGAGTCTTTTGTTTCAGGGGAAAATATGGTCATTCAGTGGAATAGAGGACTTTCAAGCATTCTTGAGGAAAAAACCAGAATTGAATAGAAAATTTGACATCCAGACACAAGAAGCAAGAGATGCCTGAGAAGGTAATCAGGGAAAAGAAATCAAAAGGAACTTATCAAAGTTGAACTATTTACATTCCTATATGGAAAAGCAATAACTGTGACTGATGATATCTTTCTCACTATGAAAATAATGGAAGAAGGGGGTGTGGTCATATGAATACATATGTGAATGTGTGTGTATATGGTTACAGTTATATATGGATAGAGGGCATAGGTTGAATTTGTTGGGAAGGGAGAATACTCAAGGGATGAAATTATGAGGTGAGAGAGGAAAGTGGCAAGAGGAGATGGGGAGAGACAGGGTAGGGTAAACTATCTCATGTAGAAGAAGCAAGGGGAAGTGGTTGCAAGGGAGGGGGAGAATAGGAAGGGCAAAAAAGGCAAAACCACATTCTCATTGAATTTGGTTCAGGGAGAGAATGACATACATACTAAATGGGATATCTCAACCTGCAGCAGAATAGGGGGAAGGGGGATGAGAGGAGGGATGATGGATGGGAGGGCATCCTTGGGGGGAGGGGAGGTTGGAAGTACCCACTATAGAAGAGGGACAGGATCAAGTAGGGAATGGACCAGGTGGGGGTGGGATGAGTGGGAGGGAATTATAAGCAGCCTTGTACAATATATCTACTATGATAATGTTTTGCATAGCTAGACATGTACAACATATACTGAATTACTTATCTCCCCAGAGGGAATGGGTGACAAGGGAGGAAGGAAATGGATCTGAAATTCGAGGTCTTAAGATTAAATGTTTCAAATATATATATAAATACTATTATTAATACTCTTTTGCTTATTATTGGGAGATAAGATGTGCAGGCATTGGGACACAAAGATTCACCTTCCTCTAATGGAAAAGTCGTAGGGGGTATGGGAGAAGGTATGGGAGAGAGCAGATTGGAGGAAGCGATATCTTGTGGGACTGCTATTCTGGGACGTTGGGTAGGGGAATAACGGGGGGAAAATGATTGTAACACAAAATCTGGTGGAAATGAATGATGTAAAACAGAAGTTAATAAAGCATTTGTTTAAAAAAAAATAAAATAAAATATGTCTGACCCAGTTGAAAATTAATTAAAACCACTTGAAAACTTCAATTCTGTTCTCTGACTAGAGATTTTGGTAATTAAATTTTTCATGCTTAAAACAAGAATTTGCATATTCAAATACATTTTTCCCCACTATATCTGTGATTTCATTGGTATGGGCAGCTGTCTGTGAAGGAAACCTTTTTTACCAATGCATATTGGCACCTTCTTTGCAGCTTACAGTATTAGAGAGTTGTTTGGAGACACTAAGAAAGGGGAAGTTACTTGTCCAGGGCAGTATACCCACTTTGCATCAGAAGTCACTTGAAGCTAAGCCTTCTTGATTCTAGACCAACTCTATCCAACATGCCAGGTTGCCTTTGGGTTATATATCCATGCAAAGCTAAGCCTTAGTTGTAAACAGTTATGTGTTAAGATGTACAAATAGCAACTATATTCACAAATTTAGAAATCTTTATGGAAAATTCAGCCTTGAAATTAGGTAAAGACATCTTCCAGCTGGTTTTCATGTTTAGTTCAATGTAATATAATGTAACACCTCTAGGAGAAATCATACACTCAATTCCAAGCCAATATAGCAAACTAGGTCCCAGAGGAAAGTAGTTTTAAGATAGCTGTTTTGTTCATAAAAATGCACTATTTTGACATATTCTATTGAAAAAGTAATTTGGGGGGCGGCTAGGTGGCGCAGTGAATAGAGCGCCGGCCCTGGAATCAGAAGGACCTGAGTTCGGAGCCGGCCTCTGACACCTAATCCGCACAAACAAAAACTTAGCCGTGTAACCTTGAGCAAGTTACTTAACCCCAATTGCTTTAAAAAAAAAAAAGTAATTTTAAGTTCAGCAGTTCTTTAAACAAGTAATTCTAAATTCATCCCACCAATTTTGTGTTGGATGATTTCCCCTCCCTAGAATGCCACCCTCCCATGCAGTTCATAACCAGAAATTCAGATTTATCAAATCAATTTTGTGAGCTTTCATTGGTAAATAAAGTCCTTCCTCATCATATTTTGTGAGCCAATAATGACAGCAAGCATCCAAGGCACATCAATCTCATTGACCATCCAGCCCAATCTGAAAATGTCAGAAATAGCAAGGACACTTGTAGCCCTTTCCTTTTATTGGTCCATTTCACCAGGAACTCTATTTTAAAGAAAGGTTCAAGACCAGCCATGTTCACTCCTTCATTGCTTTCTGACCATGGTCCTGACTTTCAGAACTATTATTTTCCCTTTTTGGAGGGGACGGTAAGGCAGTTGGGGTTAATTGACTTGCCCAAGGTCACACAGCTAGTTGTGTTAAATGTCTGAGGCCAGATTTGAACTCAGGTCCTCCATACATCTGTGTGTATGCATACATTATATATGTACATGTGTATATGCACACTTGTACATAAATACTTATGAACTAAATCAAGAGCTTAAAATAAACAATAAGACATTGTTTTATGAAAAAAAATGCAGATATACCAATATGGTAAATGGTGAACTGAAAGCAAAAGAAGGAAAACAAAAACACACTTGATGTTTTCAAGCAAAAAGCCTTCATTTCTCAAAACAAACATTGCTCAGCAGGTGCAAAGTGCTAATACATTCACCATCCAATGCTTGTTGATGAAGCTGCCAAGTAAAAACATGCATAAGTTATTAACTAAGGATAGAAGCAAAAACTTAAGTTTGCCAACAAATTAAACTCTTCAATTTTTTCCCTTTTAGATATTTTATCAAATGCTTTATTAACTTCTAGGTTACATCATTCATTTCCACAAGATGTTGTTACAAATTTCCTCCCCATTTTTCCCCCTACCCACCACCCCAAAATACCAATCCTACTGGATATCCCCTCCTCCAATCTGCTCTCTCCCATGTCTTCTCCCATACCCCCTGTGACTTTCCAGTAGGGCATGGTGGATCTCTATGCCTCAGTACCTGTATATCTTATTTCCCAGTTACATATAAAATAATATTAATAATAATAGTGTATGTATATATATATATATTTAAACATTTGATTTTAAAATTTTGAATCCCAGATTCATTCCCTTCTTCCTTTGTCACCCACACTTATTGGGAAGATAAGCAATTCAGTATAGGTTGTACATGTGAAGCTACGCAAAACATTTACATAGTGGATATATAGTAAAAGACTGACTATATTTCCCTCCCTCCTATCCCACCTCCCAATTATTCTATTCTCTAGTTTGATCCTGTCCCTTTTCAAAAGTGGATGCTTCCAACTTCCCTCCCTCCTACCTTGCCCTACTTTCCATCATCCCCCCTCTCATTCCCTTCCCCTCTACTCTCCTGTAGGGTGAGATACCCTATTTAGTGTGTATGTCATTCTCTCCCTAAGCCAAATTCAATGAGAATAAGGTTGGCCCATTCCCTTTTGCCTTCCTATTCTTCTCCTCCCTTGTAACAATTTTCCCTTGCCTCTTCTTTATGAGATAGTTTGCCCCATTCTGTCTCTCCCCATCTCCTCTCATAAAATTCCTCTCTCACCTCTTAATATTACCTTTTAAATATTATCCCTTCCTATTAAGTTGGTCTTGTGCCTTCTATCTATGTATACCTTTATACATATATACATACATTCACATATGTATTCATATGTCCATATACCCTCCTATATAGACATATATGTATGTGTGTATGTGTGTTCTGGTGCTATAAGAAATTATGAAGAGAACGGTTTCAGAAAAACCTGGGAAGACCCATATAAACTGGTGCAAAGTGAAGTGAACAGAGCTGAGCCAAGAGAACAATATTCACAGTAACAGCAACATTGTAATGATGATCAACTGTGAAAGACTTACTAACTCTGATCAATACATGAGCCACTACAACTCCAAAGGACTAATGATATAAAATGCTATCTACCTCCAGATGAAGAACTGATTAACTCAGTACAGATTGAAATATATTTCTCTCCTTTACTTTTCTTCCTTTTTTTAGAACATGACTAATGTGGAAATGTGTTTTGCATGACTGTGTATGTATAATGGACATCATATTTCTTGCCTTCTCAATGGATGAAGGAAGAGTGGATGGAGGGAGAGAATTTGGAACTCAAAAAAAAATTTTCTACTGGTTAATGTTGCCTAAGAATGGGAATAGGCTGCCTCAGGTAGAACAAGTTATCTTTATTGGAAGTCTTCAGGTGAAGATTATACTAGATGACCTCTGAAGTCATACAGCTTATAAGTGGTAGGGAAAGGAACTCATACTTAAGTTTCCAAGTCCAGTGCTACCAAGAGAGTCTACTGCCATCTTGAATCTACTCCAGCTCTTAAATTACATGATTGTACTTAATGAGGATTGTACTATCCTCAGTGTCAAGGCAGGAAACACCTTCACTCCAAGCCAGGAAAGCATTCATTCCCCTAGGAAGCATAATCTTTGCCAAAGAGGCTGACAAGTGGGTCTACTAATTCAATTCAATTCACCATGACAAAAATTTATCAAATATCAACTACACGCAAAGTATAGTGTATTCTCAACATAAATCAGAGCATCCTCCTCTCCCAATCTCTGTCTCACGAGCAGGCATTCAATGCTTCTGCTTTGCCCTAAGAGTTTTAGAGTAAAGGTCAAGAAAGGATAAGAAAAAGGAGGAAAGAAATATGCATTTTTTTAAAGCAACTACTACGTGCCAGGTACAATGCTAAGTATTTTACAAATATGATCTCATTTTATCCTCACAATAACTCTGGGAGTTAAAGGGTATTATGATTTCCATTTTACAGTTGTAGAAAGTGAGGCAGACAGCGGTTAAGTGACTTTCCTTTGGCCACACAGCTAATAAATGTCTATGGATTTGGATTTGGACACAGGTGTCCATGACTCCAGTCCTATCACGCTATCCTCAGTACCACTAGCTGCCTCTGAATCAGGACAGCAACAATGGCAAAATGATATTGATCCAATTAGTATGGGAGGCATCAGTAGGTTCAAGGGTTTCTAGAATGCCTGATATTAGAGATCCTATACACTTCTATATCAGTTAGGAATAGGATACAGGTCAAGAAGTTACATATTAGACCTCTTGATAAAGAAATGATGACTTTAAGTTGAAGAAGAATATATTAATTTTCTTTTTTTTTTGGAGGGCAATTGGGGTTAAGTAACTTGCCCAAGGTCACACGGCTAGGTTTTTGTTTGTGTGTGTGTTAAGTGTCTGAGGCCGGATCCGAACTCAGGTCCTTCTGACTCCAGGGCCGGCGCTCTACTCACTGAGCCACCTAGCCACCCCTAAGAATACATTAATTTTCAGGCACAGTCAGTGTAAGAATTTGTTTTGCTCAACTATTCGTATTTGTTACAAGGACATAGTATTTTTTTTTTCTCATTGGGGATAGAGTGAGAGGTAAAGAGGGTGCAGATAGTGTAGCAAAAAGAAAGAAAATGGTCTCTGTTGGAAAAGAGAAAGCATTTGCTGTTGGCACCCTCTGGTGGTCAAATTGTATCAGAGCACAGAATGGCTTTTTTTTCCCTTAGTGAAAACAGAGGGAGCTTCTGATCTAACCATCTCAGTGGATCAAATGAAAATAGCAACTATCGTTCTCAAGCCTAGCCAAAGTAAAAGTTGTAATGTGAAAGATGGATCCATTTTTTTGTGGTCGACCCCATAGTAATAGAAATTTCAGTGGCAGATTTAGGCTCAATTATAACCATTTGAAGTATTAATTCATTGGAATGGACTACCTTTGGGAAGGAGTGGTTTCCCTGTTCTTGCAGGACTTTAAGAGGAGGTTGAATAACCACTTCTTGAGAATTCATTCATTTGATTCAGGCTTACAAGGAGGGATAGAAATTCCACATGTGAAGCATTTGGATGACAGTTTGTAGCATATTGGAGGTGAGAAAGCAAAAAGAACATTCAAAGGACAGAGTAGTCCCAGGACTTCTCATGGAAAGAAACACAGCCAAAGAGTCAGTGTTTGGAAACTCCAGTATGTCTTAACAACTGTCTCTTTGCTTCCTGGTTTTACCTTCTTAAGGTTCAATTCAATTTTCTCATATAGCAGGTTGGAAGTTGAAGTATTAAGGTCCAAATGGAGTGGTTCTACTATCACTAGTAATGAATATATATATGTATATATATATATATATATATATATACACACACACACATATACACGTATATGTATGTATATGTGCATGATATATATTTTATATATACACATATACACATGTGTATGTGTGTTATGTATATTTACATATATACACATATATGTATGTACTATGTATTGTGATATATTTTATATGTGTGTGTGTGTGTGTGTGTGTGTGTGTGTATGAAGGGGGCAGCTAGGTAGTGCAGCAGATAGAGTACCAGCCCTGGACTTTGGAGGACCTGAGTTCAAATGTGACCTCAGACACTTACTGGCTATGTGACCCTGGACAAGTCGCTTAATCCCAATTGCTGGGAAGAAAAAAAAGTTCTATTTTTCTATTGCAAAATATAATTTTTTAAATGCTTCATTTTTGCTTCATGGGTTACCAAGGCCAATAAATTTTGGTACATTACCCTGAGCTATTTGTTGCCACCAGTTTTAGATATGAAAATGTGCAGCATGACACATCTCAGTTGGGTCCCACTAGAATTATTTGACAATGGCATTCTGTGACACAAACAAAAGAAAAAAGACCCTCAGTCCTGTGCAGCCCATTTCTGTTTTCACTGTGACAGTTGTAGAATGATAGAAGCGGGGATAGAGGATACGAAGAATCTCACAGTTCTTGGAACATTAATAAACATTAACAACTCGTGGTTTACTAAATGCCCTTTGTCTAATGTTAAAATAATCCACATGTCAGAAGATTCAGTGTCCTGATATTATTAGCACCATGTCACCTGCTGACAGGAGTATCAGAAAACCTTATTAAACACAGGGAGCTAAGCCACGTTGATATTGATACAGCAATACTTTGACAGAATAATAACAACAACTATAACCAGCATTTCTGTAGTGCTTTAAAGTTTCACTCAGTACTTTATAGTCACTGCCTCATTGGATTCTCATAATAATCCTGTGAAGTAGGTATTATTATTATTATACTTATTTTGCAGCTGAGGAAACTGAGGCAGACAGCAGTTAAGTGACTTGCCTAAGACCACATAGCTAATAAATGACTGAGGCTAGATATGGATGCAGGTGGTTCAGCAGATTGAGTGCCAGGCCCTCAGACACTTACTAGCTGTGTGACCCTGAGCAAGTCATTAACATGGTTTGCCTTGGTTTCCTCAGCTGTAAAATGAGCTGGAGAAGGAAGCAGCAAACCACTCCAGTATCTTTTCCATATAAACCCCAAATGGGGTCACAAAGAGTTAGACACATCTAAAAAACAACTGAACAACTTCCTCACTCCTCTGTTTACCGTACCACCAAGTGCCATAATCTCACTAATGTGTTTGCTTCATCAAGTCTCACCTTGTTAATACCTTCTGTTTCTAAGTAATGCTTATCTATGTACTCCCATTTATCATACACTGGACCACTCTCATGTGTTGCGGTCCTTCCTCTGAGATGCCTTCCTATTACATAGATACCAATAGGCTTTTCGGGCTAGTTGACAGTTCTTCACACTCACTGCCTCATGACTCCTCCTTTTCTGGTTATGCCTCTTGATAATAATTTCTAGGGCACTTCTGCACAATTCTTTCTTGGTATTATGTTGCAATCTATTCATGTCCACAAATTACCTCCCTATAGACCTCTAGGTGATGTACAATTTAAATTCTTTGGAAGTTGACATCATTATTAGTAGGCACCCAGCTTTACTGTGTTTTCAGTTATGAAAGTGACACATTCCCTGAAAGCAATGAGCGATTATTTTATATAAGACTTTTCAATAAGGATGATACCTAAACAGAAGGAAAAATTATAGATCATACAGTTACCCAAAAGGGGAAATTGAGTAGAATGGCAACAACTACCCAACTGTACACCTACTTCCTCATCTTTATGAAATGTTTCTCAAAAATACCTATACATATATTAAAGGAGTCATTGAGAAATAAAGAGGCAAGGTTTTGCAAAAAATTTTCTCTGGCAAACCACATCCTTATAGTCAAACATATGAGTGAAAGGTACAGAGATATGAACACCATATTCGTGAATCTTTGGTAAACAGCCATAGAGACAACTCTGCTACAATGACAGTTGGATGACTGACTATCTGTAGCAGCAAGCACCCCAACATCCCCAGGGTGGCTGCCAACACAGGTTCTTAGATCTGCTTTTCTAAAGGAAAGCAACTCAAAATGGGTTAACAAGCTTACTTTAATCAATCAATTATATCATTTACCTAGTTCAGGGAAAAAAGGTCAGCACCCTGAACTTCAAAATATACAGACAGAACTTACAAAACAGAGAAACCAACAGATCAAGCAGACAGGCTTCCAAACTGCCCAAACATTACATCAATACCAAATCACAGTTACTAGAGAGGGAAGCATCAACATCTGGGTTTTCAAAGCCCAGGGGCTCTCAACAGCTGCCCAGAGTCTCAAATCACACAACACTTCTCAAAGTGAGCCCCCAAACCAAAGCCTCACATCAGGGATTATATAGCCTCCTGGATCAGAGAATGTAACCACCCTCTTGACCCACTGCCCAATCACACAGCATTAAGTTGTGGGCATTCCTGAAAACCAAGCCTACTACAACAGGTTCCATGTGACCACATTCAGCCTATTAGGGGGCAGAGTATATTTCCAAATCAAGGAAGGTTCTCAGAGTCTCTTAAGCCAATCAAAGGGCCTAGGGGCAGGGAAGATCTTTAAATTTGCATTGCCATTACACTATCCAATAATAAACAAATAGGCAAGTGGATGCTTTCCAAAGATGGTCACCAAACTCATTGTAGATGTCCTCAGCAAGATCCAAATACAAACCAAATTCCTCATAGATAGTGAGGTCCTCTACATGATCCTAGTTGTGGAAGATACTGAGCTGATTACATCATACCTCAGAACATTACATTTCTGAGCCTCTTCAAAGAGATCCCTAATCTAATCAAGCACTAAGCATCTATTAAGTGCCTCGTAAGTGCTAATGTTATTGCATCAATTTTCCTTCTGGTTTTGATCTCTATCAGACCATATAGGTCTTTGAATATCTTATTGAAATAATCTATGTCTTTCTCTTTTTTTTACTTTGCTTTTTTGGAGAGGGGAAGGCAGGGCAATTGTGGTTGAATGACTTGCCCAAGGTAACACAGCTAGTAAGTGTTAAGTGTCTGTGGGTGGATTTGAACTCAGGTCCTCCTGACTCCAGGGCTAGTGCTCTATTCACTGCACCACCTAGCTGCCCCTACATGTCATTTCTTACAGCATAATAGTATCATCATCCCTTCCATATTGTGATTTTCCCCATAGCAGGTTCAGTATATCATGGATCAGCATAAGACAAAAATAAGAATTTTGTGGGACTTTTGCAGAAGTTGCAGATGGAGGCTAGCAGATGACACAGAAAACATTTAGAAACTCAGAAATGCACAACATATATTATAGTATTGTGTAATATGATCTAATATAATACCAAAGATACTGCAAACACTCCATAAAAGAAAATGGAAAAAATTCAGTCTTCTCTGGTTCAAAGGGAGGGACGCCTAGCCGCCCCTTAAACTTATTGGACTACCTGGAAGCCATGATCAAAGAAAGAACCTAGAAATCACCCTTCAAGAAATTCTCAAGGAAAATTGCCCTGATATTTTAGACCCAGAGGGGGAAATAGAGGTTGAAAGAACCCACAGATCACCTCCTGAAAAAGATCCCAAAAAGAAAACTCCTAGGAATATTATAGCCAGGTTCCAGAATCCCCAGATCAAGGAGAAAATACTCCAAGCAGCCAGGAAGAAACAATTTCAATATTGTGGAAACACAGTCAGAATAGCACAGGACCTGGCAGCTTCTACACTGAGGGATTGAAGGGCATGGAATATGATAGTCCAGAGGGCAAAAGAGCTGGGATTGAACCCAAGGGTCACCTACCCAGCAAAACTGAGTATTTTGTTTCAGGGGGAAATATGGGCATTCAGTGGACTAGAGGACTTTCAAGCATTCTTGAGGAAAAAACCAGAGTTGAATAGAAAATTTGACATTCAGACACAAGAAGCAAGAGATGCCTGAGAAGGTAATCAAGGAAAAGAAATCAAAAGGAACCTATCAAAATTGAACTATTTACATTCCTACATGGAAAAACAATAACTGTGACTGATGGAACTTTTCTCACTATGAAAATAATGGAAGAAGGGTATATGGGCATATGAATACATATGTGAATGTGTGTATATATGTTTACAGTTATACATGGATAGAGGGCACAGGTTGAATTTGGTGGGAAGGGATGATAAGGGGTGAAGTTAAGAGGTGAGAGAAGAAAGTGACAAGAAGAGATGGGGAGAGACAGGGTAGGGTAAACTATCTCATGTAGAAGAAGCAAGGGGAAGTTTTTGCAGGGAAATAGAACAACAGGA
Organism: Gymnobelideus leadbeateri; assembly: GCA_011680675.1. Taxonomy (NCBI): domain Eukaryota; kingdom Metazoa; phylum Chordata; class Mammalia; order Diprotodontia; family Petauridae; genus Gymnobelideus; species Gymnobelideus leadbeateri. The sequence continues at coordinate 8,706 of WOXC01000001.1, read as the reverse complement.
AGGCAAAAAGGCAAAACCATATTCTCATTGAATTTGGCTCATGGAGAGAATGACATACATACTAAACGGGATATCTCACCCTGCTGGAGAGTAGGGGGAAGGGGGATGAGAGGGAGGAGGATGGAAGGGAGGGCATTCTGGGGGGAGGGGAGGTTGGAAGTACCCACTTTCGAAGAGGGACAGGATCAAAGTAGGGAATGGACCAGGTGGGGGGTGGGGTGGTTGGGAGGGAATTATAAGCAGCCTTTTACAATATATCTACTATGGTAATGTTCTGCATAGCTATACATGTACAACACATACTGAATTATTTATCTTCCCAGAGGGAATGGGTGACAGGCGAGGAAAGGAATGGATCTGAATTTCGAAGTTTTAAAATTAAATGTTTCAAATATATATAAATACTATTATTAATACTATTTTGCATGTAATCGGGAGATAAGATGTTCAGGTATTGGGGCACAGAGATTCAAAGTTGAAGGGGGTATGGGAGAAGATATGGGAGAGAGCAGATTGGATGAGGGGATATCTTGTGGGACTGCTATTCTGGGATGGTGGGTAGAGGAAAAATGGGGAAAAAATTGTAACTCAAAATCTGGTAGAAATGAATGATGTAAACCAGAAGTTAATAAAGCATTTGCTTAATAAAAAAAAAAACCTTCACTAGAGTGTTGTCCTTTTCCATTAGAATGTAAGCTCTTTGAGGGCACAAACTGTCTAGTTTGCTTGTACTCATATTTATTACAGAGCTTGTCACAGAGAGGGCACAGTAAAATCTGGTTGAGTTGAAAATTAAGCAAATTGTAAAGAAAACAGTATTTCAGCTACCTCCCAATTCATTAACTCCTCAGGTAGAAGGGTCACTTAAACAGCAGAAAAATTCCCTCCCCTACCCTTTCTTTGTTAAGCAGGGTTGGGGGAGGGTTATATTTGAAAAAGAAGGTGTTCTAAAAAACAAAAGGTATAGCTTTAAAAAAACAATAACAACAAGAACAAAAAAGCCAGAGATCAGGAACTGTCTCTTCTTTGTTTTGGGGTTTTTCTCAAACAATCCAGAGATCTGGGAATAATGAAGGTTTGTGCAGTCAAGTGACTTATCTTTAGCAAAATATTAGCTTTAATCTATTTAGAGCCAAAGAGCACATTGTTTGTGAAGGTAGTGTTGATGAGGGAAGCGTAATAGGTTCTACCAGGGACCCTGATCACTATCAGTGACCAGAAACCCTGCAATTCAGTCTGGAAAGAATTCACCAGGCTCAAGCAAACTTGGAAGCTGAGAATGTAAAAGTTTATTGTTACGCTGCACAGCACAGTGGGCAAGGATTCTTATGGAATCTGCAAACTTACAGAAATCACAGGTATAGTTTTAAGGAGTCAAAACAGTAAATCAAGTGTCAATTATTCTAATTAGATGAATAAAGGTGGGATCAGGGAGGAGTTAAGGAGTGGTCAGTGTTTAAAGGAACATGCACTTTTAATATCAACTGCACAGGAGTATTACCTTTAATTCACTGGGAAATAGCCCAAGGTGGGGACTACCTGGAGGTGTGGTTTTAGGCCTGAAACGTCACTAAGTCAACCAGCAGTCATGGCCAACTGAGGAGTGCCCAGTGTGCCATCCATCAATGTCAAGTTTGACAAGATGGATGATGGGAACCAAGGCTAACAGAGACTCAGTATGGGTATAATTGGCTAAGGAGTTAACCTATAGATAGGGTATTGAAGGATTCATGGTGCAGCTGGCCACTCGACTAAGGGAGAGAACATTTGCCTAAGGTAAAATGTTCAGGACGGCTAGGTGGCGCAGTAAGAGCCCGGCCTCAGAGTTGGGATGACCCGAGATCAAATCCGACCTCAGAAAATGAACACCCCCACACAAATAATGACTAGCCGTGTAACCTTGAGCAAGTTACTTAACCCCAATTGCTTAAAAAGAAAAAAAATGTTTATAGATAGTTTAGTGAAGTACCTTGCTATTGTTCCAAGCAGAGATAAACAGTTCATGAGTTATTGCTGGGCAGAGTGCTGGCAGGGAGAAGGGGCAGAGTTAACGCTTTGAGACTGAGGAGGTGAAATGTGATTTTACAGACTGGTTTTACAAATTGATTTTACAGACATAGATCCCAAGCACCCCTTTTACAAACTGATGTTACAAACTGATATTACAAACATAGACTGATGTTACAAATATATATATCCCAAGAACCCCATCAGTGTTTTTTGTAGTATTTGAGATTTCTGGTGATAAAATTGCAAAACTTTAATATTTATTTAGCAGAAAGACTCAGACTAAAGAGATTGCTGAGATGGGGGTGTAGGGGTGGCAAGGGGAAGAGTAGGAGGGGACTTTGAAACCTTTAAGAGGTACTGTTTATTCTCTTCCTTAAAAGGGAAGGGATCAGCCATTTAGTCAACAAGCATTTGAGAGCCTACTGTGTGAATAAATCAGATGTTTGGGATTTCAGAAGCACCAGGAAAGCTCCCTCTTGTTTCTCTAAATTTGCTCACACCTGGAGTTTTGATGCTGCTTATGTAACATGTAGCTTAAAGCTTATTTGTATAAGGTTTTGATGGGGCTCAATGAGATTCTACCCTGAAGAGATTCTGGAGAGAAGAGAATCTTTTTTCTCAAAGATGGAAAACAGTTGTCCAGGATCCTACTGAGTGAAAGGAGTGAAAACTTCTCAGACTGTACTATAAAATATAGTAATTGCCCCTTTAGTGGAAAACAGGCCAAGTTCCTCTCCACCAGAAATCACATGATTTACATGGACTCAGAGCAGTAGGGAGTCACCCCTCTCCTCAGGGACACCTCAGAATAAGATATGCCAAATAAGGACAGAAGTGCCTTCTCAAATGTACACTGGGTGGTCTCCTGTTTCCTTGTTCTGGTACTTGAGGTAGATTGTTATGCTTAGATTGTGCATGTGACTTCTAGCCAATGGCAGAAAAGGGTCAGAAGGAGGATGGGGGAGAATTCCCCTTTAGGGCTTTATAACTTCACCATTTCCTTTTGTAAATTGTCAGGAGGGGGGCCCTTTCTCGAGATTGTAAATAAACCATTCTTTTCTGATCCCTACCTTGAGAAGCCTCTGAGTATTATTTGGTTAAGGATCTCTGTTACACACAGTTTTGGGGTGCACACACTATGCTTTTCTCTTCCCCTTACATGGGGCACAGGGCCACTTCCAAAGAATAGAAGGTGTGAAGCTACACTACTCTAACCCATGCTGGTGTGAGAAATATGTTTAGTCTAGGAATAAACAATATCCATTGGAAAGCCAGGAAGGTTTTCATTGCATTTATTTTATGTTTATTCTTCCTGAATAAATGGGTAGCTCCCTTAATGGAGTAAGCTGACTCAGGCAAATGTCGGCCCTTTTATGTGAGCCTCCATTGGCTAGGGGCAACTTCCTGAGCTGCCCATATCATGCTCCCGTCAAACAGCTCCACAAACATGTGTTCTAGCCTCTCACCCCCTACCTGAGCAGAAGCCTGGCCCTGCTGCTAATCCCAGCTCTGATTAGAACCAGTCACCTCTGACCCACATTCTGCTGTCAGAGATAGGAGCACTTTTAATTATGCAGAAACAAAATTTCTCCCATCTGTTTCCCACAGGGGTTTTACTCCTTAGCAGAAGAGCTGAGTGTTGGGAGGGTGGGTTTAGAACTAGAATATTAAAGGAACAGTAGAAGATCCTCTGCCTCAAAACAGCTTCCAGACCCATTTCACCTCCTCTTTTAGAGTGATATTGTCATGTCAGTAGAGAGAAAATGGGGTGTGATGGCAGAAGAGAAAAACAATACCTGGTGCTACTGGAAGACAGGAGATAACCCTGAGACACTTTCTTACTGTAAGACACAAACAGTGGGGGGAGGCTAGGGGCCTTCTATTTTTTGGAACTGGCCCTGGAGTCAGGAGGACCCTAGTTCAAATCTGACCTCAGACACTTAACACTTACTAGCCTTGTGACCTTGGGCAAGTCACTTAACCCCAATTGCCCTGCCTTCCCCCCTCCAAAAAGAAAAGAAACAAAAAGTGGGCTTGATTGGCAATTAATTGTACTATGGCTTCTGTTTAAGGCAACCTAATAATGGAAAAGCTTCTGAGGTAAATTAAGGATGAAAGTAATAAGAAAAAGCAGTGATAAAAGTCAGTCTTGGGAAAGGTCAGTTAAAGGCCCCTAAAACCACCATGGCACACTGTTAGGTCCTGAGTCTCTTCTCCTTATATTGTCCTTGTAGCGTATGTGGGTTTCTTAAGTGGGTTTTCACAAGTAACTTGATGCTGTTTGAGAGCCCAAATTTAGTTTGCACTATACATAAGTGTTGAGGTTTAGGCTTTAGGGGTACAGAAGACCCCAAAATACCAACACGCCATACTATGCTGAATGAAGACTCAAGTCTTCTCTCAGCCAAAGTAAAGCAAAGTTTATTAAAGATTCGCCATAAGGGGAAGACTCTTAAGGAACCTAAGTATTTGTGGTGTTTGTATTGGACAAATAGGCCAGAATCATCTGACAGTGAGTCTTCCCTAGATTATTCTCAATCCCTTCATGGACACAAGATAGATCTTATATACAGAAAGACTGTGGGAGGGATCTAGGGTGGTCCTGAAGAGGGGTTTGGGGAGGGTCTTGAGGATGAGTCTAAGGAGGGACTGAGGTCAGGCTCTAGAAATGGGATTAAGGATGGGAAATAGGTGAAAGCTACCTGGAGATGACAGACAATGGAGGGCTAAATTAGTGTGTGAGATGAAAAAGTTCGGAGTCTGAGTCAGAAGTGGACTAGTATGGTTTTCTTTCAAATAACTTCATTTTAGGGAAATCAGGCATTACTTGAGAGACTGAACTGGTTTACAAAGTATGGAGAAGAGATAGGAATGTAACGGGGAGTTAAAAGAAATGAGGAAACCACTGTGAGTCATCTCTCACACTAGTTTAAGGGTAACAGATTTGGGGTAAATATATTTTGATAGGATCAAGGGTGGGAAGTAGCTGGACAATGGAAGGCTAGGCTAAGTTAAGAGTAACAGAGATTTGGGCCTAGCAATAATGAAAGGCTTATGGCCTCAGGCAAATGCCTCATCAAGTGGAAAGATTTAAGGGGGTTCCCAGAGCCTAAACCCCAACTACAGCGAAGTGCACAGTGATAGAAATTTAGGTCATATTTAATCCAATCCTGATTGTTTGGACTGTACCAAGTAGTGCTTATTCCTAATTTCCTGCCTCTATAGAAAAGTCCTTTAAGTTGGGCCTCAAGCAAACTTGACCCATATATTCCTTGAGGGTGGTGTCAATGTATGAAACACATAAATCAGAAAGGCATTCAAGCCATTTTAGTAACTCAACTAGAGTTCCGAGTCTCAGTCTCCCAGTGTTTTGATTAAGGAGATTTTAAACAGGTGTTATTTAAAAGCAAAATGGCTTAAATCAAAGGATTGACTATCACTGCTGAAGTCCTGAACAGGCTAGTGGCAGCCTAACTCCGCCATGTGTTGGCATTTCAGAGTCCCTTCAGTAATCCTACCCAAGCAATTCTCTGTTCTGCTCACTTAGGATCAACTTGGATTCAAAGACTTTGCCCTTGAATTCTCAAGAGTGCTGCTGGGTACTTTAGACTCAATCTTCCCCTAGTTGTGGGCATGTAGTAGTTCCCAGGGCCATATGAGGAAAACAGAGCCACATAATAAATTGGGCCTTAAGACAGCCAGATATGAAGAAATTATTCCCTGGGGTAAAAAATATCAGCTTCTTCAAATCCCATGGCCAAGAAATAAGTCTGGAATTGAGTCATGGGATTTAGAGCTGGAAAGAACTTTAAAGATTATCTATGAAACCCCTTCTTTCAGATGAGGAAACTGTGATTCCGAAAGGCTTGTCCAAGGTCAAATGTAGTATACTACTGAATCAGAATGTAAATCCAGGTCCTCTCTAACTCCAAATTCAGTGTTCTTCCACAGCTATCTTTCACCCCCTTATCTTATCATCAATCTGGCCCAGGAAATTGTCATTCAGATTCAGAAGGCTTTTCAAACACTTCTTAAAAGTTGAGCTCCAGGGGGTGGAGCCAAGATGGCGGAGTAGAAACAGCTCATCCAAGCCACTCTGCCCCCAGATTCCCCCCAAACTATGTAAAAGGGGACTCTGAACAACTTCTGGAGCCCCAGCACCCACAGAACAACACAGAGAAGCTAACCTCCCGCTGAGGACAGCCCAGCAGCCCTGCAGGAAGGACCAGTTCAGCTGTCTGGGACCTGGCAGCACACAGCACGAAGCACGCAGCGTGCAGAGCGCAGGAGCCGAGCCGAGCCCAGTGAGCCGAGGTTTTAGCCCCAGGGCGGCAGGGCCAGCAGCCAGCTGGAGGAACCCCAGAACACCAGCAGCCCTGGCAACTCCAGAATTATCAACATAGACATGCCTAGGACAAAGTAAGAGGTTAGTGTCCTATGGACTTTGGGACCAGTATTTGGGGAATGCGTCGGCTCCCTCCCCTGGGGGCTAGAAGTCACTGAGGAGACATGCCATTTTGTAGTTTTCAGAGGCAGCTCCAGCTCCTGGCCTGTGAACTGTAGGGAGATCCAGGGATCAGTCTTGGGGGGTAATCGCTCTTGCTTTAACCTCCCTGGATCTGGATTGTGATCTAGGGTGGAAGTCGTGGGTGGGTTTACAGCTTGCCAGAAACGGAAGTTGCCCCCCACACGTTCGGGACAAAAATTCCTCTATCTGGCCTTAAAGCCATAGTGTGGCAACAAGCCCAAAAGTCAAGTAATTAAGTGGCAACATGCCAAGGCAAAGGAAACAGAAAAATGCAACCCTAGACTCCTATTTTGGGGGCATAGAGTGGGAAAAGGACTGTGAGGTCAGAAGTCCTGCTCCAAAAGCCCCAGGGGAAAACATCAGTGGGTTGCAGACCATAGAGGACCTTAAGAAGGACTTTAAAAATAAAATAAGAGAAGTGGAGGCAAAATTGGAAAGAGAAATGAGAAGGATGCAGGAAAAGTATGAAATGAGGGTCAACAGCCTGACTGAGGAAAACAACACCTTAAAAAATAGACTAACTCAAATGGCAAAGGAGGCCCAAAAGGGCAATGAAGAGAAGAATGCCTTAAAAAGTCGAATTTGCCAGATGGAAAAAGAATCTCAAAAGTTCACTGAGGAGATTCATTCCTTCAGAGTTAGACTGGAGCAAATGGAAGCTAATGACTTTATGAGAAATTAAGATGCTGTTAAGCAGATCCAAACAAACGAAAGATTAGAAGGTGATGTGAAATATCTCATGGGAAAAACCACTGACCTGGAAAATAGATCCAGGAGAGAAAATTTAAAAATTATTGGACTACCTGAAAGCCATGATCAAAGAAAGAACCTAGAAATCACCCTTCAAGAAATTCTCAAGGAAAATTGCCCTGATGTTTTAGATCCAGAGGGCAAATAGAGGTTGAAAGAATCCACAGATCACCTCCTGAAAAAGATCCCAAAAAGAAAACTCCCAGGAATATTATAGCCAGGTTCCAGAATCCCCAGATCAAGGAGAAAATACTACAAGCAGCCAGGAAGAAACAATTTCAATATTGTGGAAACAGAATCAGAATAGCCCAGGACCTGGCAGCTTCTACACTGAGGGATCGAAGGGCATGGAATATGATATTCCAGAGGGCAAAAAGAACTGGGAATGAACCCAAGGGTCACCTACCCAGCAAAACTGAGTATTTTGTTTCAGGGGAAAATATGGTCATTCAGTGGAATAGAGGACTTTCAAGCATTCTTGAGGAAAAAACCAGAATTGAATAGAAAATTTGACACCCAGACACAAGAAGGAAGAGATTCCTGAGAAGGTAATCAGGGAAAAGAAAACAAAAGGAACTTATCAAAGTTGAACTACTTACATTCCTATATGGAAAAGCAATAACTGTGACTGATGATATCTTTCTCACCATGAAAATAATGGAAGAAGGGGGTGTGGTCATATGAATACATATGTGAATGTGTGTGTATATGGTTACAGTTATATATGGATAGAGGGCATAGGTTGAATTTGTTGGGAAGGAGAATACTCAAGGATGAAATTATGAGGTGAGAGAGGAAAGTGGCAAGAGGAGATGGGGAGAGACATGGTAGGGTAAACTATCTCATGTAGGGGAAGTGGTTGCAAAGGAGGGGAGAATAAGGAAGGCTAAAAAGGCAAAACCACATGCACATTGAATTTGGTTCAGGGAGAAAATGACATACATACTAAATGGGATATCTCAACCTGCAGCAGGATAGGGGGAAGGGGGATGAGAGGAGAGATGCGGGATGGGAGGGCATCCTTGGGGGAGGGGAGGTTGGAAGTACCCACTATAGAAGAGGGACAGGATCATGTAGGAAATGGACCAGGTAGGGGGTGGGATGAGTGGGAGGGAATTATAAGCAGCCTTGTACAATATATCTACTATGATAATGTTTTGCATAGCTAGACATGTACAACATATACTGAATTACTTATCTCCCAAGAGAGAATGGGTGACAAGGGAGGAAGGAAATGGATCTGAAATTCGAGGTAGTAACGTTAAATGTTTCAAATATATATAAATACTATTATTAATACTCTTTTGCTTGTAATAGGGAGATAAAATGTGCAGGCATTGGGACACAAAGACTCACCTTCCTCTAATGGAAAAGTCGATGGGGGTATGGGAGAAGGTATGGGAGAGAGCAGATTGGAG